>JANBXA010000731.1:36292500-36707500 GCA_030556225.1 Cricetiscus sungorus | reverse complement strand
TGTTCTGAGTTAGATAAGAAAGTAAATTAGGTACAACTTTTGGACTCACCAAGATAGGATAGATATGGAGTATTTCCTCTGAATTTGTCAATTTTTAATGGACTAGACACTTGTTGATGTATTTATTGCTTATATATATTGTATATAGTTATTGTACTTATTGCATATAGGTTTTCTTATTTTAACTGTAATTTTCTTTTTTCTATTTAGACAAAAATGGGGAAATGTTTATACTCTAACAAATAAAGCTTGCCTGAATATCTGAGGGTGGAACTAGCCGCTAGCTAACTAGGTCTGGGTGTCTGTGCAGACAGACAGGAAGTGCGTTGGCTGGGCAGATATATATATATATATATATATATATATATATATATATATATATATACATATACATATATATATGCATATATATATGTATATATATGTAGGCAGAGAGGGATATACATACATACATACATACGTACATACATACATACATATAGGCAGAATGAGGCAGGAATGGTTTCTTTCCAGTCTGAGGGTTTTGTGGAAGTAAGAGCTCTAGTGGCTGGCTGCTCTGCTTCTCTGATGTCTGACTGGGTTTTATTAAGACCGATTAGAACTTGCATTACAGCTACCAAAGACTAGCACTTGAAAAGCTTTACCCTGTGCACTCACCTTTCCATCTAGGCAGAGCAAAAGGATCCCACCAAGCTGACTGGTAAATATAATTGACAACCACAAAGAAATATCTTTTTTGGGGACCTAGACAAGAAGGTGAACAATGGTGATGATCAGTGCCTGCATTCTTTGTGGGTGACAAGTGGTAGTCTAAATTTGCTTTAGTTGTCAGCCACTTTTGTTAAGCCTCTGGCCTAGTCTCCTCTGTCTGAACAAACCTCGACTTGAAGTCCCTTTCTTGTTATTTTGGAATAGTATTCACTATGGTCATTTGATTGTGAATATTGATGTGTAGCTTGAAACATCTCAAGTCTGGTATTTGGCTTGACTATGGGCTGCATCAGATCTGCAGTTTTTGCAGACTTTTATGCACAGATTTTGATTTGGTAATGACTAAATACCTTAAAAAGTCTTTTAGAATTGTTGGTTATGCCACAGTAGTGGCTTTTATATTGATTTCCGAGTTACCTTTGGTTTCAGGAAATTTACTCTGAGATGCCTGACACATATCACACTAATCTTTGTGATCCTTTCTGAGATTTAATCTTTATGAGAACTTGGAACCTAGAGTAAACTTTTTTGAGGTCCTTTGCAGTCCAGACTGACCTGGAACTCTTAATGATCCTGCCCTTACCTCTAAGTTCTCAGAGAGGTTTGTATTACCATGCCTGAAGTATAGAGAGAATATTTGTACAGTGCAAAATCCTAGAAGAAAATAACATTACTGTCTCTGTGCTTTGTCTCATGGGAAACTTTCCGAATAGAAAGGACGGACATAGGTGTTAGTATTTAAGCATTTTACTGGCCTGCCTTTGGAGTTCTGACAAGATACATCCTCAGCTGATGTACTAAATGCATCATTTGTGCCTATTCAATATATTACCTTTTAAAAGGGCCCTGCCCATCTCACACCATCCTCTTTCCTTCTTTCTCTCCTTCTCTCTGCCTGTCTGTCCCTCCTTTCCACCTCTCCTTCTCTCTCTCTCCTTCTCCCCCCCTCCTCCCTCTCTCTCTGCCTCTTTTTCCTCTCTCCTGCTGTTCCTGTCCCCAGAGGAGGCAGGTTTCTCCCCTTCCTTTTCCCCCTTTTACAATCTTTTTCCCTCAATAAAAACCCCTCTGCTTGAACTTTGTTGCATAGCATCTTTCTCTCTTGAGCTTTTTTTTTTTTTTAAATCACAATAGTAGGGAACACATCTAGTTCTTCAAAGAGCCACCCTTGAATGTTTAATAATGAAAGGGTATCAAGAAAAATGAAAAAAAAATGACCATATTTCTTTGGTAATAATGCCAGGCCTTAGTACTCTCTAGGGGACCAAAAACATTGGCTAGAGAATAGGCCTCTGACTTGTATTACCATCCACCATCTAGAATTGTTTGTAAAAGGGTGAATTAGGAAGAAATACCATATTCCCAGGCTTTTATGAAATTATACCAGGACCATAGACTGAGAGACTATGTTGGATTTGTGTAGCTACTGTCTCTAAGCCTCCTGAGTCTATTGTTCTCAAACCAGTGACCCAGTGAAAGTCTTTTCTTTTAAAATTGAAAAATAGATTCTATTTTTATCGATTAATTAAAAAAGTTATTAGCATGCACAGTGTGTGTGTTATTACGTGTGTACATGTGGAGGTCAGAGGACAACTTGCAGGAGTCCGTTCTCTCTCCTCCTGTGTAGTACCTGGGGATTGTTCTCTGCCGTCAGCCTTGGCAGCAAGTGCCCTTACCCACTGAACCATCTCATGAACCTTATTTGAGCTTCTCTTGCAGCAATTCTTTTCACTTTTCAGTGGATAAGTCTTTTCCTCCTTGGTTAAATTCATTCCTGAGGATTAATTTTATTTGTTTATGAAGTTTTACTTTTTGCTTCATTATCCCAAGTGCTAGGATTACAGGCTTACACTATTGCACCCAGATCTAAGTGTCTTATTTAATTTTTGGTGCTATTGTACATGTAATTGAGTAGTATCTCTTTTGGACAGTAAATTGTTAGACACTACAAAGCTAATTTTTTAAGTTCCATTTATGCTTTATTAATTGCTGTGTTTTTACTTCTTGAAGACTAGTATAATTTATAGGAACATGTAATCTTGGCACAGTCAGTAGAAAAGTCCTGAATGTGGTCATTCATTCACTGTCTGTGTGATTTCCAGCCATATGCCTTAGTGTGCTCATTCATTCACCATCTTCCTGACTTCCAGCAGTGTGCTTGAGTGTGTTTATTAATTCACAATCTCTCTGAATGCCAGTCATGTGCTGAGCACAGGAAGAAGAATGGGGTGAAGCTCATGTTTGCAGTAATTCACAGGCTAGTTAGCAGGAAAGAGATATTTGGGTTAATGTAGTCATCACCAAAGAGTTAAATTATGTACTCAGACAAAATGCTCAAATCAGACAAATATTCAGGGAGTTAGGGGAGATGGTAGTTTTTTGGAGTTGTCACAGGCTTATAATAAAGGGTGGCTGTTCAGAAAAGGAGGGGATGACAAACCACATCTCAGGGGACCAAGTCATTGGAACAGTGGAAGAAGCTATATGATCCTCTGAAGTCATGGAAAGGGAAAGAGGAAGGGTAGAAGGGAGAGGGAGGTCTTGGGAGTCAGACACAGCCCAGCTTGAAAGCCTCCTCTGTTCTTGAGGAGATGCAGGAGATACAGCTTCTTCAAGAGGAGTTGGTGTGGCCAGGATGGTATTTAGATAGACAACTCAGGGCTTAAAACAGAAGGCTTCCTCATCTAGCCAGCAGCCATCCTAGGTACCACAAGGGCTTAGATAGCCCACATGATCCCCAGTTTGTGGAGACCATAGAAATCGGGGCATCACTGTAGGGAATGACAGAGTGCCTAGCTTTGTTGAGCTGACGATGTCTCCACTCACATGTGTGGGCTGGACTTTAGACTTCAGAGGGTGACAAGAGAAGGATAGATAGTTGAGGGAGAATGCATTCTTGCCAGGGAGGAGGTTGATGGATGTGAAGTAAGGCGGGGGCATGCAAATGCTATGGCTTTGTGCTGGAAGCATATTGAAGACGCTGGGCTTCTTTCATTAGTGATCTTGAAGATTTGTATGAACAGAAGCCTCTCTTAGAAATACAAAATGGTGGCTTTAAGATGCAGTAATGGTAAAACAAAACAAAACAACAATAACAACTAGGTATCATACTTACAAATTCCTTGGTCTGAATATCAGTAGTAACTGTGTGATACTGTGAAAATTACTTTTACCTCCTGAGTCATTGTAGTTACTATCCCTCTACCTTAACTGCAATGTGAGAATTTCCTAAGTTTCCTAGTTTAATGTCATTTTTTTGGTGGCACAGTGTTCAATGCTTAGCCCTGGGAAGCCCCTCCAAGTAGGTTGCCTCAAGCCCTGCCTTCTAACTGCAGAAATAGCCATCCAGGTGGAAGAGACTGGCTGTATGGTTTTTATTTTATGGAGCTATTAACTCAGAGACACCATTACTGAAATGTAATTTTTATTATTACAATTAAAGACTGATTTGATTTTATGAGATCATGTATTTTTATTTTATGGAAATTTTATAGGTAAATTCAATTTAAAGTATTACCTAATCTTTAAAAAATAATAAGCAAGCAGACATTATAGTTATGGTGGTCTTCTCTTGCATTCTGTTGTTAAAATTTTCCCGAAATCTGTACTTTGTACTTTGTGCCTTGCAGTAACCACAGAATGACTGATAAAAAGCCTCAGGCTATGAGGTTACAAGCCATTGTTGGCCTATTAAATATATTACATCTACTGACCTGCCTGGGAAGTATAGCTCAGTGGTAGAGCACTTGCCTTGTGTAATGTGCTAGGCTCCATCCCTAGTATTGCTTTCATATCTGTCTGTCTGTCTATCTACCTGCCTTCCTACCTAGCCAATAGGCATGTATCATCTTCAAGTAAATGCTTTGCTGATTTTTTTTCAGCATTTTGAGGTGATTGTATTGGAAGGAGTTTTTTTGTTTTTGCTTTTTGTTTAAAGCAACTCCTATTATTATTTTATTGTCTGAGCATCACAGAGTAGTAAAAATTGAAACCAGCTATTAAACATGCCAGCTTCTGTTCCTAACGTTTCAGGAGTAGAGGAAGTTTAACAGTTACTAGGGACCATGTGTGCTTGTGTGAAGTAGACTCACAGTTGCTTAAGGACTGAGCAAGAGGACTTATGGCTTTGGAAGTTTCTGGTGTTGGTTTCAGATTGTCTGTTAATTTAATTTTTTTTTTTTTGGAAATAAACATAAAAGTGTATTTGTACTATAGATTAAACTGTTAGTAAACATGTCCCCTTTAAATTGGCTAATGGTGGGCAAAGAAATTACTTTGTTCTAAGTGACTGACACAAACAAGGGGAGAATAGAGGCTACCTAGATCCCTAATGGACACGGGTACATTACAAAGGTCTGTGTGATTAGTCACAATGAGTAAGAGCCTTCCTCTCATTTGTTTTCACTAAAACTTGCTCTCCCTGCTTCTGTCACTCGCCTTTCTTGAAAGGGAATCCTGTTTTGTTTTTTTTTTGTTTTTTTTTTAAACATCAGATTAACATAAGAACAAATACACTACTCAGGAATGTGTACTTTTCAAAGGTTTGGTCATTTGTAGTGACTAAATTCCAGCTTGGTGAGTGGCTGCAGACACCTCCATGTACAGGCTTCATCTTGGTGGCTAGACTGAAGGAAAATTTAGCTCACTGTCATCAGTGCCAATGGGGAGAAATTGTTCAGCTTTTGGATCCTGCGCTGTGGGGTGGGAAGCCCTGTAAGGCCTTTCTGCAGCAGGGCACTTTTTTTTTTTTCTGTGAATAACTGTGCAAAAAGCAAGGAGAAAGGGGTCTTTGCTGGAAATGTTTTGGCGTTGGGAAGAGAGCACAAAGCCCCAGAGAATACTAAAGGAGAAACAGCATGAACATCCAAGGGAAATGATCTTTTTAATAGTTCTAGTTGTCAAATATGAGACTGGGCTTTGAATGGCATGTGCCAGAGAAATAGAGGAGCCAGAGTTGAAACGAAAGGTGAGCTCTTCAGAGTTGGGGATTCACATACAAATGTTGAAAGGGATGATGGTGAGAGTCCTGCATGCCTTTCCACAGCCATGCTAACATTTCTTTTAGGAGTTCAACATGAAAAAGCATCCCAGTTAGATAGTCCTTAGGTGAAAACTGCTGCTTGGGGGAATCTTGGGGAACTTCTCAGTCCCTCAAGGAGAAAGGGACTAACTGGCTAGGACAGGGCCATGCAGGGCCCGCATGCCTCCACGTCAGAGGCCCTAGCGTGCTTCATCTCTTAGTAGCCACTGTGGTAGTGGGGTGCATATGGCATATGGAAAGAGACAGACTGGTGAGGTGGCTTCCTGGTGATGCTCACTTCACCTGGGTCTGCTGTACTTCCTAGTGATGAGAACAGGAGATGGACACTTGTCAGGCATTTTAGGGTTAGGAACACAGGAAGGAACAATTCTGTTCATGCTCTGCTTTCCTGACAACCAGTTTGGCCAGAAGCTGGAACTGTTCTTGGGTCTATTTCTAGTTCTGTCTTGGACAGAGAAATACTAAAAATGTTTAGGGGCATTGGTTCATGATCTAGTTTCTTGTGTTCTTTTCATTGTTGTTTTGTGCTGATCTTTCTTCAATGTTCACATAGTGACTTATGAGCACAGCTGCCTGGAAAGCAGTGCATAACCAGATGCTTGTTGGCTTTGAAGAAGGCATGCCTGGAGGTCCATCCAGATGGATGGAAAGGCATGGAAGCAGTTTGTAGGTGGGTTGACCATTCACCCCCCCAAGCCTCAACCCAGTAAAGCCATATTAAACTCTAGATAGGGATCCTCTAAGACAATCCTTTATTGGAACCTGCTTCTGTGTAGGAACTCTGCTTGCGTCCTTCTTGAGCTCTTGCCTATAATAAAACTTTGAAAAACTAACTCTTCCGTTATCTGTGAAATTCTTTTTTTTTTTTTTTTTTTTTTTTTTTTTTTAATTTGTGAGGCATAGATGCCACTGCCCTGGTAGCTTTGGGGGCCATTGATTATCTGTGTTACCTCCAAGAGTTATTGTTCACCTGATCTTTAAAATGTTCCATAGAGCCCAATGGCCTTTGCCTCCTCCCCATTTCACTAGAGGACAAGAGCTTAAAAAGTGGGAAATATGTCTTATTCTTAGGGGTTTTTCTAACCTTATGTTTCACAGTCCTAAGGTTGACAACCTGAATTTGGGGATTGTATATATATTTCATAGGCTTGTTTTAGACAATCATACATTAAGCATAGAGCAGAAGGCCCAGGGTTTTATTGAACAGATTCAGTCTGTTCCTTTTTATTGGCACTTGTCATAAATTTACTTGAAATCTATCTATGCCTTTTGCCCCGACCAGCAATACCTAGAAGGTGCTACTGGTTGTGAGGTACAATTAGAAACTAAACTGAGAACTCTGGCCATCCAGATCTGATAGTGGAAGTAGTGGGTATAGAGCAGAAGGTTAAAAAACAAACAAAAAACAACAACAAAAACAGCAGGAGAGAGAGCGAGGAGTTGTTAGGAAAGCTACTTTGCTACTTTGCATGCTACTTTGAGACAGTTGTCCTAAATGTGTTAGAGGCACTGTAAAAATCTGCAAAGAAGGAACAATGATCCATAGTGAGAAAAGTTACTGCAGCTTAAACAGGAAACCCTTCTTGTTCAGGACTGTCATAGCCACAGTTTGCAAAAAGTGCAGCTATTGATTAATGCAATGTAGTGTCATTTAGATGTACATTCCTGAGGTCTTTTATCTGTTGTAGCTTTCTCTTTTTCTTTTCATCATATCAGGTATATTGCCCTGTAAATTGTGGTAATGGTACCAGGAATAAAAAATTAAGGAATTTTAACTCTCCCCCCAAAAGAAGTTAAACTGAGAAGGGACGATCACTCTAAATGTCTACCAGGAAATAGCCCACAATGGGGAAGATCTCATGGCCCTGGACCACCCCACACCAAGATCCCCAATCCTGGAGTTGGATGTACAGTGTCTATTTTATTGTCATCTTGACATATGGGCTCCTGTAGCTGAGTTGTTATGTACATCTGCCCTTACTATTGCAAAGATTTTCATGAAAATTGAGTTAGAGCACACTATGAGCCTTTGGGTTATTATTGAGCTCCGATAACTTGGCTTGATTCAGTTCTATAGCTGTTCACTTAGTTCTTCCTGCCTTTCAGGAAGCACCGGGCCACACAGATAAAGAAGATAACCTTTGCCCTTGACATGGGGGAGACACATCAGCAAGGCCTCATGCACAGAGACTTGCAGGAAGGTAGGCGTTGGCACAGTGTACTGTGTGAGCTTGAAGAGGATGAACCGATCATAGACTGACATGCTGTCTGAGATACAAACAGAAAATGGTTCAGGTAGTAGATTGAATTAAAAAGAAAACACTATTAGAACTAGCCTATTGGAATTAATAGGAAAAGCTTTCCAGGTTGAAGTTTACAAAGTTATTAATAATTATATTTCTACTGAGTATCATTATATAATTAGAATCATAATTTAATAATTTACCAGTAGCATAGTAATACCCAGTTGTAAGAGAAGTGAGTGATGAGATCACTGAACTAAAAATTACAGAACCTCATGGAAATAAATGAAAAATGGCTTTCATATCTCATGGCCC
Organism: Cricetiscus sungorus; assembly: GCA_030556225.1. Taxonomy (NCBI): domain Eukaryota; kingdom Metazoa; phylum Chordata; class Mammalia; order Rodentia; family Cricetidae; genus Cricetiscus; species Cricetiscus sungorus. Next base: position 36,699,193 of record JANBXA010000731.1, on the reverse strand, counting down.
TGGCCCTTCCCCACTGACTCTATTCATGAACTGGAAGGCACATTATTGTGAAAATAGGCTTGGTACATTTCCAATCTAAATATTTCCAGCGATATTTTATAGAAATTGATAGATATTGTAAAATTTACATGTAAATGAGAAGGACCCAAGAATACTAAAGTGAATTTTGAAGAAAACTAGTTGGAGTCATCTCATTGTCATGTAAAGTCATCATAGACTGGAGTGCTAAGGTGCTCATAGGGCTCTGTGTGTGCATGTATGTGTGTGTGTGTGTGTGTGTGTGTGTGTGTGTGATGTCAGTGGGCTGTGTTACTTTCCATTCATTATTTACATTTTATTTCTGCCCTAATTGTCATTCATTTCTCATCCCAGGCTGCTGCCACAAAATACTGGACACTGAATGGTTTAAATGATGTAAGCTCATTTTCTCAGGGTTCTGGGGCTAAAATCCAAGATCAAGGTGGTAGCTTATCAGGATGAGTGACCTTCCTGGGATCCCTTCCAATAGGATCACTGGTTTTAACATATGGGGTACTACTTTCACATTTAACCTTGATTGTTCTTTAAAGAACCTATATTCAAATGCAGCCATTCAGGGGGCAGGAGCTTAACATATAAGTAAAGGTTTATTAAAACAGATAGCCTATATACAATTTCTCTTTTCTTAGAATTTACAAGCTTATGCTTATACACTAAATTTTTAACTTTTATCATACATGCACATAAAACTAAGTATTTCCATTATGTTGTCACAAACTCCTTTTCTCATAGGTTTTCACATGCACCTTTATTTTCTTTGTTCTAGATTTGTAATTTCTCTGTGAAATAATGATGGTCAGCAGGGTCCTATCTCATCTCTTTTGACTATGTGGGTACAATAATGCAATTTATTAATTATTGTATTTAGGCACAAAGCTTTATAAACTGGATTGTATAGTTATACTGCCTGGATCCAAATAAGAGCTCTAATATTTACTATTCCCTTCACAGTGGACAAATTATAGACTTAGTTTCCTCACCTCAAAAATAGTAAAAGCAAAGTTTTTTAGTTTGGTTTGTGCATAGATGTGTGTGTGTTTTTAAGTGCAAGTGCATATATGGTATATGCGTGTGTATGTATGTATGTGTGAGTACATATATGATGGCTATTCTTGGTTGTCAATTTGGCTACCTTTGTTATTAACTAAAATCCAGTATGGAGGGTATACCTGTGAGGGACTTTTTTTTTTTTTTTTTTTTTTTTTTTTTTTGGTTTAATTTGAAGTAGATATACTTCTTTTTAATTATTTTTTATTTTGCATATCAACTTCAGTTCCCCCTTCCTCCCTGTCTCCCACCAACATACCTTCCATCCTTCTCACCCCCGGGGGTGGGGGGTAAGACCTACCTTGGGAAGCCAACAAAGTCTGGCATACCAATTTGAGGTAGGACCAAGCCTCTCCCCCTGTATCAAGGCTGAGCAAGGTGTCCCACCATAGAGAATGGGCTTCAAAAAACCAGTTCATGTCCTGGGGATAGGTCCTGGTGCCACTCCCCTCTACCCCCCCCCCCGCCTCCACCAACAGATCAAATCACATAGCTGACACCTATTCAGAGGGCCTAGTTTGGACCCAAGTAGGTTCCTTGGCTGTCAGTCCAGTGTCCATGAGCTCCCACTAGCTTGGATCAGCTGTATCTATGATTTTCTCTATCATGCTCTTGACCCTCCTTGTTCATAAGATCCCCCCTCCCTCTCTTCAACTGAACTCCAGGAGCTCAGCTCAGGGCTTGGCTATGGGTCACTGAATCTGCTTCCATCAGTTACTGGATGTAGGTTCTATAATGACAATTAGGGTAGTCACTGATCTGATTAAAGGGGAAGTCCCATTCAGGCACCTTCTCTATTATTGCTAGGGGCCTAAGGTGGGGTCATCCTTGTGGATTCCTGGGGATTCCTCTAGCTCCAGGTTTCTCTCTAACTCCATAATGGTTCCCTCTATCAAGATATCTCTTTCATTGCTCTCCCAACTCAGCCTTCTCAGTCCCTCATATTCCCATTCATTCCCTTCTACCTCTCTCCCAGTTGACCCAGGAAATCTTAATGATTTTCCCTTCCTGGAGGCCTTCATATGTGTGACCATTAGGGTCTCCCCTTTTTGCCTAGCTTCTCTGGGGTTGTGGATTGTGGATTGTTAGCCTTTGCTTTATGTCTAATATTCACTTATGAGTGAGTACATACTATGTTTGTCTTTCTGGGTCTGGGTTACTTCACTCAGGATGTTTTTTGTTGTTGTTTTGTTTGTTTGTTTTTTTTCTAGTTCCATTGATTTGCTTGCAGCTTTCAAGATGTCATTTTATTTCACCGCTGAGTAATACTTCATTGTGTAAATGTACCACATTTTCTTCATCTATTCTTCGGTTGAGGGGCATCTAGGTTGTTTCCAGATTCTGGCTATTATAAATAATGCTGCTATGAACGTAGTTGAACCCTAACCCTAACCCTAACCCTATCCCTAACCCTAACTTTGGGTATATGCCCAAGAATAGTATTGCAGAGTCTTGTGGTAGATTGATTCCCAGTTTTCTGAGAAACCACCATCCTGATTTCCAATGTGGCTGTACAAGTTTGCACTCTCACCCGCGGTGGAGGAGTGCCCCCATTCTACAATCCTCTTCAGCATAAGCTGTCATCAGCGTTTTGATCTTAGCCATTCTAACAGAGTCAGAGCTTAGCCGTTCTCAGAGTCCTTTGAGTTACATTTCCCTCATGACTAATTCCTGATATGTCTTTCTGCCATTGAGTTTCTTCTGTTGAGAATTCTCTGTATCTTGGTTTTAAAATTGGCTTGTTTTGTATTTTGGTGTCTAGTTTCTTGAGTTCTTTGTATATTTTGGAGATCAGCCCTCTGTCAGATGTGAAGTTGGTGAAGATCTTTTCCCATTCTCTAGGCTTAGTTTTTGTATTATTTCCATATCCATTGCCTTACAGAAGCTTTCTAGTTTCAGGAGGTCCCATTTATTCATTGTATCTCTCAGTGTGTGCATTACTGTTGTTATATGTAGGAAGTGGTTTCCTGTGCTAATGGGTTCAAGGCTATTTCCCACTTTCTTTTCTGTCAGGTTCAGTGTAACTGGATTTATGTTGAGGCCTTTGATCCACTTGAACTTGAGTTGTGCATAGGGATAGATATGGATATATTCTTCTATATGTTGACATTCAGTTATGCCAACACAATTTGTTGAAGATGCTTTATTTTTTTTTTCATTGAACAAATTTGGTTTCTTTGTCAGTGTGTGGGTTAATATTAGGATTTTCAATTTGATTCCATTGTTCTACCTGTCTATTTTTGTGCCAATACCAAGCTGTCTTCAGGACTATAGCTCTATAGTAGAGCTTGAAGTCGGGGATGGTGATGCTTCTTGAAGTTATTGTACAGGGTTGTTTTGGCTATCCTGGGTCTTTTGTTTTTCTATATAAAGCTGGGTATTATCCTTTCAAGGTCAATGAAGAATTGTGCTGGGATTTTAATGGGGATTGCATTGAATCTGTAGATTGCTTTTGGCAAGATTGTCATTTTTACAATGTTGATCCTACCTATACAAGAGCATGGGAGTTCTTTCCATTTTCTGGTATCTTCTTCAATTTCTTTCTTTGAGACTTAAAGTTTTTGTCATACATGTCTTTCACCTTTTTTTGTTAGAGTTACCCCAAGATATTTTATGTTACTTGTGACTATTGTAAAGAGTGATGTGTTTCTGATTTGTTTCTCAGCCCATTTACCATTTGTATATAGGAAGGCTACTGATATTTTTTCTTTGAGTTGTATCCTGCTACATTCTGAAGGTGTTTATCAGTTGTAGGAGTTCCCTGGTAGAATTTTTGGGGTCATTAATGTATTCCATCATATCATCTGCAACTAGTGAAAGTATGACTTCTTCCCTTCCAATTTGTATCCCCTTGATCTCCCTTTCTACCTAGAACTTTGAGTACTATATTGAATAGATGTGGAGAGAGTGTACAGCCTTGTCTTGTTCCTCTTTTTAGTGGGATTGCTTTGAGTTTCTCTTCGTTTATTTTGCTGGTGGCTGTTAGCTTGCTGTATATTGCCTTTATTATGTTTAGCTATGTTTTTTGTATCACTGATCTCTCCAAGACTTTTATCATCAAGGGATTTTGGATTTTCTTAAAGACTTTTTCAGCATCTAATGAAATGACTGTGTGGTTTCTTTCATTTTATTTATATGGTAGATTACATGAACCAGATACAGGGGTTATTCCTTTTTTTTTTTTTTTTTTATCTGTTGAGGTTTGGTTTGTTACCAAGCATATGGTCAATTTTAGAGAAGGTTCTAGGAGGTGTTAAGAATAAGGTATATTCATTTGTGTGTGGGTAGAATGTTCTATAGATTTCTGTTAAGTTAATTTGAGTCATAACATCTGTTAGTTACCTTATTTCTCTGTTAAGTTTCTGTCTGCCAAACCTGTCCAGTGATGAGAGTGGGGTGTTGAAGTTTCCAACTATTAGTTTGTGGGGTCTGATGTGATTTAAGCTTTAGTAATGTTTCTTGTTTTACAAATGTGAGTGCCCTTGTATTTGGGGCACAGCTATTTAGAATTGAGGCTTCATCTTGATGTATTTTCCATAGGATGAATAATGAAATATCCTTCTTCATCTCTTTGATTAATTTTTAGTTTGAAGTCTATTTTGTTAGATATTAGGATAGCTACACCTGCTTGTTTCTTTTTTCCAACTTGAAGCTTTACAAGCTTTATTAAAATATTAGGATTTTCATATAGAGATGAAAATGAAGACTCGGCATGAAATATATACATCTATATATATAGTGCATACATATGCATACATTTATACATATGTAACAATAATCAAATAAAAGAGGCTCTGAGTTTTAGAGGGGGAGTATGGGAGGGGCCGAAGGAAAATAGGGTAAGGGGGAAGTGTTATAATTCAATTTTAATTAAAGTGTATTTTTAAAGTTATTTTTAAAATACCCCCTCCCTTCTTTTTTTCCTTTTTTAAGATTTAAATTAGAATCAAGTTTGTTCTACATGTCAACCCCAGTTCCCTCTCTCTCCCCTCCTCCTCTGCCCCAAACCAATCCCCTATCCCATGCCCTTTCTGTTCCCCAGGGAGGGGAGGTCCTCCATAGGGGATCTTCAGGTCTGTCATATCATTTGGAGCAGGGCCTAGGCCCTCCCCCATGGGTCTGGGCTGAGAAAGTATCTTTCTATGTGGAATAGGCTCCCAAAGTCCATTCATATACTAGGGATAAATACTAATCCACTACCAGAGGCCCCATAGATTGCCCAGGCCTCCTAACTTATACCCATGTTCGGAGGGTCTGGGTCGGTCCTATGCTGGTTCCCAGTTACCAGTCTGGCATCCATGAACTCTCCCTTGTTCAGATCAGCTGTGTCTGTGGATTTCTCTAGTATGGTCTTGACCCCTTTGCTCATCACTCTCTACAGTTGGATTTCAGGAGTTCAGCTCAGTGTTTAGCTGTCAATGTCTGCTTCTGCTTCCATCAGCTACCGGATGAGGGCTCTAGGATGGTGTATAAGTAAGTCATCAATCTCATTAGATTGGAAAATCTTTTCCCAACCATTTACTCTGAGGTAATGTCTCTCTTTGAGGTTGAGGTGAGTTACTTGTATGCAACAGAAGGATGGGTCCTGTTTTCATATCCATTCTGATAGTCTGTGTCTTTTTATAGGCAAATTGAGATTATTGCTATTAAGAGATATTAATGACCAGTGATTATGAATTCCTGTTATATTTGTTTTTGTTGTTGTTAGTGTTTGTGTGTTTCACTTCTTTGGACTTTGCTGGTGTAAGATTGCCTGGGTTTTCATGGATGTAGTCAGCTTACTTTGGTTTGAGTTTTCCTTTTAGCACTTTCTTTAAGGCTGTATTTGTGGATATGTATTTTTTAAGTCTGGTTTTATCATGGACTATCTTGTTTTCTCTATTTATGGTGATTAAAAGCTTTGCTGGGTATTGTAGTCTGGGCTAGCATTCATGGTCTTTTTGAGTCTGCATAATGTCTGTCTAGGACATAATTTCATAATTTCCATTGGGAAGTCAAGTGTAATTTTGATAGGCCTTCCTTTATATGTTACTTGGCCTTTTTCCTTTGCAGCTCATAGCATTCTTTCTTTATTCTGTATGTTTAGTGTTTTGATTACTATATGGCAAGGGAACTATTTTGCGGGGGTGTGTGTGTCAGTCTATTTGGTGTTCTGTAAGCTTCGTGTACCTTCATAGGCATATATTTAAGTTTGGAAAGTTTTGTTCTATGAATTTTGTGACTTTGAGCTGGAATTCTTCTGCCTCTTTTATTCCTATTATTCTTATATTTGGTCTTTTTATAGTGTCCCAGATTTTTTGGATATTTTTTGTTAAGACTTTGTTGGATTTAACATTTTCTTTGATCGTTGACTCTATTTCCTCTATTGTAACTTCAATGCTCGAGATTTTGTCTTTCATCTCTTACATTCTGTTGGTTATGCTTGTATCTGTAGTTCCTGTTCATTTACCCAGATTTTCTATTTCCTAAATTCTCTTGATTTATGTTTTCTTTTTTGCCTCTATTTCAGTTTTCAAGTCTTGACTTTGTTTTTTTTCTTGGTTATCTTTAAGGATTTATTGATTTCTTCCCATTTTTTTTGTCTTTTTCTCCATTTCTCTAAGGAATTTTTTATTTTGTCTTTGTTGGTTTCTGTCATCTTCATAAAGTTATTTTTAAGGTCATTTCCTTCCCTGTTGGGCTGTTCTGGTCTTGCTGATGTATGACCTGCTGATGTATGACCACTAGTTTCTTGTGGTGCCATATTGCTCTTGGTGTTATTGTATGTATTGTTACACTGCCATGTACCCATCTCTTTCTTCAAGCAGTGCAGATGGGGCCTGTAGCTGTGGTATTTGCTCTTCCTCCAGGTGCAGTTGGGGCTTGTGGCTCTGGTGGTCACTGTTCCTCCAGGTGTAGGCAGAGCCTATGGATCTGGTGATTGCTGGTGAGGTGGTGGTGGGGATGGTTGCTAGTAGAGAGTGTTGCCTGGTTGCTGGGGGTGCCATGGTGGAAGAGGAGTAGGGACTAGGTCCTAGAGAGTAGGGCTCTTCAGTCAGGATCTCATCTTAGACCACTTCTAATATACTATTAAAGTGGGAAGATACACCTTTAACCTGGGCCACATCTTCTGGAAAAAATATATATACACATACATATATATGGACAAAAAGAAGCTTTTGCTCTTTGCCTGCTTTCTCTTGCTAGCAAGTCCATTCCTTCACTGGCATTGGAGCCTAAGACGTCCAAACATGTGGGCAGAGCAACTACTGGATTTTTGGATGTTCTATTCATAGCTATCTAGGATTAGCTGGATTACAGAGTATAAATCATTCTAATAAATCACATATACATGCATACACACACAGACACACAGACACACAGACACACACACACACACACACACACACATTCATTTTGTAGGTTCTGTTACTTTAAAGAACCCTGTCTTAATGTGCCATCTTTCCTGGCCTTTGAATTCCCCATTCAGATTAGTCTAATTTTTGATGGTTGGGTTCATATGAGTTTCTGTGGTATGGTTTTTAAAGATATTTCTTTGCTTGGGGAGCCTGCTCTGCAGGCAGTATGCAGAGTCTCTGTGCCTCCAAATCCCAGAATAGCCACAAGCACCTTTGGCTTGCCCACCCATTGGGGCATCCTTTATGATTTTGCATTTTATCTGAAGGGCTCAACATTTATCTGCTGTCAGAAGAGGTCATGCATTAAGGTCCATGCATGGGTACAGAGGAGTCCTAGCCCAAAGGAATTGGGTCACCAGAATATCTGCTACCACTCTTACCTTTTGGGCTTCTCTTGTCACATCTGGCTTCTGGAATTTTCTTTTTATTAAGCTCTGCTATATATTTTGAACAGATTAGATTTTAGACGAGCTTTTTCTATGTGAAAATAATTGGATGTGAGCTGTAATCTGTAGTCTTACCAGGGCATATGTTCAAGTTCAATTTTTGTTTTATTAGGTAAATGATTCCTTTAACTGGCCTGGAGTCTGGACCTTAAAAAAAATCCATGTGTACAATTCATTCAATCATACAATTCATCTCAATTCAAACAATATATACAATACCTTTCTCAATGAAATGCTGAACTATAGCAAAAAAAATAGGCGTGAGCCATCTTGCCATACTCTCAAATGTAACTGTAATAGGTGTAAGTGACTGTGCAGGGGCAAGCCATTGCATACCCAGTGGTGGTCCTCTCAAGAGGGCAGGACTGGGGGGGCAGGCTGCGAGTCTTTCCTACTCCCATTATGGCTTTGTCACTGTTGGTGTAAATAATTTGGTGTTCCCTATCCTCATTTGTTTTTTGTTTTTCTTTTTTGTTTTTTTTTTTTTTGTTTTGTTTTTTTGTTTTTTTTTTTTTTTGAGGCAGAGTTTCTCTGTAGCTTTGGAACCTGTCTTGGAACTCACTCTGTAGACCAGGCTGGCCTCGAACTCACAGAGATCCACTTGCCTCTGCCCCCTCAGTGCTGGGTAAAGGCATGCACCACCAGTGCCTGGCCCCTATCCTCATTTGTAAGGGGTACTTCCAGGATGTGACTCTTTCCTAAAGCCCTACTTCCTTTAATACATTGATAAAACTGAAATCCACAAAGCTTGGCAATTTTAGGTCAGCATATTTTGAAGGAATCTTGGGAATTCTTTGGAAAGAGGGAGAAGGATAACTGTATGAACTGCACCTCTGTGCATGCTGAAGAGTTTTAAGAAGAGTGCTTTTGGAGACCTACAATTATTTGAATTCTCTCTCTTTTTTGGTTTTGTTGGATTTCATTAAAGTTTAAATTATAAAAAGAAACAACTCTTTTGCACTCTGGCTGACTGCCTGGATCTGTGTTAAATTGGGTCTTATAAATATTCCATAAAGTTCTATATAATGGACTTGCTTTCTTCTGGCAGCAAGCCTGTGTAGATGGCATTTTAAATATTTATGCTATTTTTGCAAAACTTGATGAAAATATTTCAGGCATTAATAGTTTTGTTAATAAATTACTCAGCACCAAAACAATACATTATTTAAGAAAAATCTTGGGATCAATCAGTCTGCTGTTTTGCTTTTGACACTTGGCAAATGTAATGCTAGACTGTAGATCCTCAATTTAGCACAGCACCCCTAATGGGAGGGCTTAGAAATGCCCAGATCAAAAGTATTTGTATTTGTTCCTGGTAAGGAGGGACAACTGCAGAATAGTGTGGCCACATTTGAAGAACTTTGTTCACTATTACAGTCCTACTGGGCATTACACCTTAGATAATTCTTTATATACACGACTAGGATGAATTACTGTAATTCAGAGTATGTGCATTGCATGACTAGTGATGAAAGCACTGTGCTCAAATTGCACTAGAGTCTATATCTTAGCACACTGGAAACCACCAGAATATGAAGTCATTCACTTGTACTTCAGAGTAGTTTCTTTGAGAAATATTTAACATCAAGATGATCCTACCATGAGGACGAGTTATATATTTAACCTCTTATAATTCTATAACTCTTTGACTGTATTAGGGTTTTCTAGACTAATAGAATTATAGAATGAATCTCTTCACATACACACATGCACACACACACACACACAGAGAGAGAGAGAGAGAGAGAGAGAGAGAGAGAGAGAGAGATAGAGAGAGGAAGGGGGAGAGAGGGAGGGAGGGCTTATGGAAATGTCTTACAGTCTGCACTCCAGCTAATCCAGCAATGGCTGGCTAGGAATGGAATATCCAAGGATTCAGTAGTTTCTAGGTCCAGATATCAGGCTGGATATCTTAGCTGGTCTTCAGTTACACATCAGAATCCTGACGAAGTAGGATCTAATGCCAGTGAAGGGATGAATTTACTGACAGTACAAGAGCAAGTAGACAAAGAGCAAAAGCTTCCTTCTTCCATGTGCTTATATAATCTTCCAGCAGAAGGCATGGACCAGATTAGAGGTGGGTGTTCCTAGCTCAAAATATCTGGTGGATTAAAGGTGTATCATCTGGATTAGACATAGATCATCCTACTTCAAATTAAGCAAAAATCCCTCACAGGTATACCCTTCATTTTTGGATTTTTTGTTAATCCCAGATGTAGTCAAGTTGACAATGAAGAATAACATTCACAATAACTAACTCTAGAAAATTTAGACTAATGTTTTGGAATGTTCCTTGTGATTCCCACTCACATCGAATTCAGTGAAACATGATGTGTATGTATATGTGCTGCATAGAATTGTATATATCTGTCCTGTTGACTGTCTGTCAATGGGTAGAGACAAAACAGATTTGCAAGTGTTGACTCAGCATGGATCCAGTGATAGCTTCTCAAATCCCTCCAGTAACCACAAATAAGCATGAATCTTGCTGTCATGCCTTTGCATATTTTAGGCATGAATCTCTGGCACTTTTATTTTCATAGTTCATTATTCTTTCAAACTTCTGGATCAGTTTGATTGAAGGATTACCTGAGATTGCAAGGTGAGGTGAAAAACTGTCATTGTTTTCCATTTTGTAGGGTAATGTGCAACCAAAATAAAACAAAGAAACAAATCTCCCACAACCACACAATCAGACAAATAAACAACATAAAACAAAACAAAACCCCATGTCTTAGTTACTTTTGTATTGATGGGAATCAAGCCAATTGTAAAAGAAAGCATTTAGTTGATGGTGTGCTAACAGTTTCAGAGGGTGAGTTCATGACCATGATGGAGGGGAGCATGGCAGCAGGCAGGGGCATGGCACTGGAGTAGTAGCAGAACATATCTGATTCATAAGTCAGAGGCAGAAAGACAGAGATGGATTGGCATGGGTTTTTGAAACTTCAAACCCCACCCCCAGTGACACACTTCCTCCAACAAGGCCACACCTCCCAATCTTTCCTAAACAGTCTACCAACTGGGAATCAAATATTCAAATATGAGCCTACGGGCTTTATTCTCTTCTAAACCACCACACCTAATAAGTAGTTTGGTTGTAGAGATTGAGATAGGTGCAGATGGAACTAGGAATTCCTGATTGAAAGTGTTCATCACATATTTTAATGGATTTCCTTTATTATGATAATGCTTTTTTGTTTTTTTTATTAAAATTTTTTTTCATTTTACATACCAATCCTAGTTTTCCATTCCTCCCTCCTCTCTCCTGTCCCCCCCGCCCCCTTTCTCACTTTCATTCACTCCTCAGAGGGAGTAAGGCCTTCCTTGGGGAATCAACAAAGTCTGGCATACCAAATTGAGGTAGGGCCAAGCCCTGCTGTATCAAGGCTGAGCAAGCACCATAAGGGCTCCAAAAGTCAGTTCATGCACCGAGGATAGGTCCTGATACCACTGTCAGCAAACCTCCAACTGACGAAGCCATATAACTGTTACCCACATTTAGAGGGCTTAGTTTGGTCCCATGCAGGTTCCTCAGCTGTCAATCCATAGTCTATGAGCTCCCACTAGCTTGGGTCAGCTGTCTCTGTGGTTTTCCCCATCATGCTCTTGACCCTCCTCATTCATATGATCCACCCTCCCTCTTTTCAGCTGAACTACAGGAGCTCATCCCAGTGTTTGGCTGTGGGTCACTGAATCTACCTCTATCAGTTATTGGATGTAGGTTCTATGAAGACAATTAGGGTAGTCACTAATCTGATTAAAGGGGAAGTCCCATTCAGGCACCTTCTCCATTATTGCTAGGGGCCTTAGGTGGGGTCATCCTTGTGGATTCCTGGGAATTCCTCTAGCTCCAGGTTTCTCTCTAACTCCATAATGGTTCCCTCTATCAAGATATCTCTTTCATTGCTCTCCGAACTCAGCCTTCTCAGTCCCTCATATTCCCATCGATTCCCTTCTATGTCCCAGTTAACCCAGGAAATCGTAATGACTTTCCCTTCCTGGAGGCCTGCATGTGTTTTCTCGTTAGGGTCTCCCCTTTTTGCCTAGCTTCTTTGGGGTTGTGGATTGTGGACTGGTTAGCCTTTGCTTTATGTATGTACTCACTTATGAGTGAGTACATACCATGTTTGTCTTTCTGGGTCTGGGTTACTTCACTCTGGATGTGTTTTGTTTTTGTTTTTGTTTTTGTTTTTTTCTAGTTCCATCCATTTGTCTTCAAGTTCCAAGATGTCATTGATTTTTTTTTCCCACTGAGTACCACTCCATTGTGTAAATGTACCATATTTTCTTTATCCATTCTTCGGTTGAGGGGCATCTAGGTTGTTTTCAGGTTCTGGCTATTATAAATATGCTGCTATGAACATAGTTTAGCGAATGTCCTTGTGGTATGATTGTTTATTCTTTGGTCATATGCCCAAGAGTATTGCAGGTCTTGAAGTAGATTGATTCCCAGTTTCCTGAGAAACTGCTATACTTTTTTTCCAAAGTGACTGTACAAGTTTGCACTCACACCGCAATGGAGGAGTGTTTCCCTTTCTCCACATCTTCTCCAGCATAATCTGTTATCAGTGGTTTCTTTTTGATTTGCATTTCCCTAATGGCTAAGGATGTTGAGTAATTCCTTAAATGCCTTTCAGCCATTTGAGTTGCTTCTGTTGAGAATTCTTTGTCTAGATATGTACCCCATATTTTAAGTGGATTATTTGGTATTTTGGTATCTAGTTTCTTAAGTTCTTTATATATTTTGGAGATCAGCCCTCTGTCATATGTGGGGTTAGTGAAGATCTTTTCCCAATTGTACACTACTGATTTGTATTATTGACTGTATTCTTTGCTTTTTTGGAAGCTTCTAAGTTTCAGGAGGTTCCATTTATTAACTGTAGCTTTCAGAGTCTGTGCTGCTGGTGTTATATTTAGGAAGTGGTCCCAAACTTTAACTATTTATGGATGATGTAATAGTATACATAAGTGATTCCAAAAATTTTACCAGGGAACTCCTGAAGCTGATAAATACCTTCAGTAATGTGGCAGTATGCAAAATTAACTAAAAAAAAAATCAGTAGCCCTCTTATATACAAATGATAAGTAGACTGAGGAAGAAATCATAGAAACATCACTCCTTATAATAGCCACAAATAACATAAAATATCTTGGGGTAACTCTCACCAAACAAGTGAAAGACCTATTTGGCAAGAAAGAAATTGAAGAAAATAATCAGAAAATAGAAAGACCTCTTATCCCTTAGATAGGTAGAATCAACAGGTAAAAATGGCAATCTTACTAAAATCAAGCTATAGATTCAGTGCATTCTCCATCAAAATCCCAACACAATTCTTCACAGAGCTTGAAAGAATAATACTCAACTTCATATGGAAAAACAAAAAACTCCAGGGTAGCCAAAATAATCCTATACAATAAGGGAACTTCCAGAGACATCATCATTCCTGACTTCAAGCTCTGCCATAGAGCTATAGAAATAAAGAGAGCTTGGTATTGGCATAAAAACAGACATGTGGATCAATGGAATTGAATTGAAGACCCATAAACACCTGATTTTTGATAAATAAGCAAAAATTATACAATGAAAAAAAAAAGCATTGTCAACAAATGGTGCTGGCATAACTGGATGTCAACATATAGAAGAATGCAAATAGATACATATCTATCCCTATGCACAAAACTCAAGTCCAAGTGGATCAAAGACCTCATCAAAAGTCCAGTTACACTAAATCTGACAGAAGAAAAAAGTGGAAAGTAGCCTTGAATGCATGGTAATACTTTTGAATATTGGGGCTCTGTGTACGATTTCTTTTTGCAGGACACAGAGAAAAGTGACTGATAAACTGCCAACACAGGTGGGACAGTTTAAAATTTCCTGCTTTGCTGAGAAGTCTGTGAGACTCCTATGGCTTATGGGCTAAAGATGGAACATTACAGAAGAACTTCAGGGGACTGACAAGGCAGGGAATTGTCTTCGTCATTTGTAGAGTTTATATACTTACTATCCTTCTGTGGTCTTTAAGGGAGTTGAGGACAGATAGTTATTGTTATAGTTTTTCTTAGGATTAAAGATAAGTTACATGTAAGACTTTAGACTCACAAAGATAGGATAGATGATAAAATATTTTCTTTAAATCTTGCTAAGTATTAATGGACTACATATTGTTAACAATAGTTCTTATTTGATAACTGTTTTGTTATACATTTTATTATGATAAAGTTAAAACCCTTCTTTTTATTTTAGACAGAAAAGAGATGATGGGAGGTGTCATTCTGTAAATATGTTTTTCTTATTGGTTAATGAATAAAGCACTGTTGGCCAATAGGAAAGCAAGATAGGTGAGACTAGGAGACAAGAAGGATTCTGGGAGATGTAATAGGGAGAATCAAGATATAGAAACTTGAGAGAAGAGGTATGGACCCTCTTCTCTGGTAAGATAAGACCACGTAGAAACACTTAGATTGATAGAAATGGGTTAATATTTAAGACAGAGCTAGCCAATAAGAAACACTCATAACGGGCCAACAGCTTTATATCTAAAATAGTGTCTCTGTGTGTTATTTGGGGCTGACATGGCTGTGGGACCAGGCTGATGGGAAAGTGCTCATAACAGGTCTCTGCTACCATAACCAAATCTTAGGCTCTCTACTTATAAACAAACAGACAAGCAAATAAGAGACAGTGATCATTAAAGGCAATATAGTTTTGGTTAGAATTTGGGAGGGGTACATTTTCAGCTTTTTTTCCATCTTACTAGTTGCAATGTTAAAATATTTAGAAAATATTAATCAATAGACAAGAATTGTATATGTGTAGCCATGGGATTAATTTCTTTCTGGGAGTACTTCTTCCTCTGGTAGAGAGTTCTCAGCACCAGGATTTGGGGTTATTCTCACCCCAAGCTTGAGATTTCCTGGAGAAATTGTAATTCTTTGGGGCTCCTGTTACAGCATTTTTTAATCTTGAGGGATTTGGAGCTTTGTTTATATTTTTTTAGCATTCTGCAGGACACAGAGAAAAATGACTGACACACTGTCAATACAGGTGGACAGTTTAAAGTTTCCTGCTTTGTTGAGGAGTCTGGAGACATACTATGGCCTATGGGCTGAAGATGGAACATTACAGAAGAACTTCGGGTGACTGACCAGGCAATGAGTTGTCTCTGTCATTTCTAGAGTTTATATATTATCCTTCTGTGGTCTTTGATGGAGTTGAAGACAGGTAGTTATGGTTAGAGTTTTCCTTAGTTAGGATTAAAGATAAGTTACATATAGGACTTTAGACTCACAAAGATAAGATAGATGATATTTTGTTTAAGTCTTACAAGATGTTAATGGACTAAATATTGTTAACTGTGATTCTTATTTGATAACTATTGTATGTTACATTTTGCTATGTTAAGGTTAAACCCCTTCTTTTGCTTTAGACAGAAAAGAGGAGATGATGGGAGATGCTATTCTGTATATATGTTTCACATACTGGTTAATAAAGCTCTGTGGCCAATGAGATAGCAAGATAGGCGGGGCTAGGAGTCAAGGAGGAAAGAGGAAGTGGGAAGGAGGAGTCGAGATGTAGCCCAGGGAGGAAGGAAGATGCCTGCTGCAGCTCCCCATAAGACGACCACGTGGAAATACTTAGATAAGTAGAAATGGGTTAATAATTAAGGCAGAGCTAGCCCATAAACAATAATGGTAACTGGCCAACAGGATTGTATCAAATACAGAGTCTCTGAGTGTTATTTGGGGCACAGGTGGCTGCAGGACCGTGGTGGCAGGACCCGGTGCAGCCGGCGGGAACAACCTGCCGTAACAGCTGTTAAGATAGGCCTGTATTTAAAAGAAATACCATGGACATAAAACTATGTGGAGCCAATGTTAGAGGTTTAGTTGGTATCAGTAATCATAAATCAGAATCTCTTCCTTATGACCTCTTAGCTTTACTTTTGATAGGGCTTGCACAAGTGACTGTATTTGTGCTGGGGTTTGAGACAGAATCTGACTATGTGCACTAAGCTGGACTTGAACTCAGGAACTCAGAATCCTCATCTTTGTTTGCATCATGCTTGTTACAACTTCTTATCCTGCTAATTTTCCTATTGTCTCTATATAGTTTTCTCTGAAGACCTTTCTGCTTAACCATTTTGATTTTAATTGTGTTTCAATGCTAGTGTAATATTTGACTTAGTTGGTGTGACCCAATCTCATGTCAGAGAAGAAGTGACAAGCTATTAGGATTCAATGCCAGAAGACTCCTTTTGGTCAAATTTTAGCAATGAAAGGCCTATAAGGATGAGCTTTTATGCGGCTTGAATGGAAAAAATTGTCAATCACAGGCTCATGTGTTTGAATCCTTGGTCCCAGGCTGGCAGTGTTGTTCTGAAAGGTTTTGAAATCTTTAGGTGGTAGGGCCTTGTTGAAAGAAATGGGTCACTAGGAATAGGTAGAATCCTTTTTGGCTCTTGAATTTTAAAATTGGCAATTGCAGCAATACAATGTCACAAAATCCTCAAAATACGAAAGTGTTATTGGTAGGTAAATTCCAACCAGCAAAGAAAAGACACACATTCGATAGAAAGGAGAACTCATATTTAATAAATGCAAGGGCAGGCAGTCAGGACCTAGATTAGTGTTTTAAGGGGATCTGGGCTCATGCTGCAAGATTTGTACCCTTATATAGGGTACAAAACATTGTCATAATATCATCTATGTAACTATTCTATCGTATATTTTTTCACTCCCACACCTGAAGAAATTTTCTCTGGAGTGAAAGCAAATATTAGAGAAGCAGAGGTTGCTGTTTTCAGTTAGGACAGATCTCTCTCTCTCTCTCTCTCTCTCTCTCTCTCTCTCTCTCTCTCTCTCTCTCTCTCTCTTTCTTTCTTTCTTTCTTTCTTTCTTTCTTTCTTTCTTTCTTTCTTTCTTTCTTTCTCTCTCTCTCCTCCGTCTCTCTTTCTTTCTCTCTGTCTTTCTCTGTCTCTCTCTCTCTCTCTGTCTCTCTCTCTCCTCCCTCCCTCCCTCCTCTTCTCTCTAGTTTTTGAGACTGGGCTTCTCTCTGTAACAGCTCTGGATGTTCTGGAACTCACTTTGTAGATCAGGCTGTCCTCAAACTCACAGAGATCTGCCTGCTTCTGCTTTCTGAGTGCTGGGATCAAAGGTATGTGCCACCACCACCCAGTTTAGATGTTTACTTTTTCAGGAGTCATCCTCCTTGCCTTTCTCCTATATTTTCACTTCCAAGTAGTTCCCTTACTCATGAGACTTTATGGCTTATTAACATCTCTCCTGACTTCCTCACATTGGTCCTTTCATTTTAACTGCCAACACCTTACTGGTGGCTGCTAAGTCCTATCCTGCTCCATAGGCATGCTGACCTTTTGAGGACAGCCAGCTCTTTTTCTGTGCTTGTAGTCTTTTAAATTCTTTTATAGTGTTTCACTCATTTCTTCCTGCCCCAGCTTTCTGGAACCTCCCTGTCACCACTGTTTTCCTTGTCTCTCTGTGCTTTTTCTTGTATCTGTGTCTTCAAATATGCTGTCTCTGATTGGACCCTCTTCCTCCAGCTTATTCCTGCACTTTCTGGTGTAATCATCACTCCTCCCTGGACTTCCGAGGGATTTTCTCAACAGAGTAGGTGCCCCTCCTGAAATGTGCCATTATCGTAAAGACACTCATCATTGCTTCCTCTAGGCTTAGCATGATGACAGACACTTTTGGGACTCAGAACACTTATTGAGTTGAGTTTCCTCTAATGTTGAGTCCATTTATAAAGAAAGTTTAATCTTGCACTTTCAGGATATCACTGAAAGAAGTTAGGGCGACAACTCAAAGGAGGATCTTGAAGCAAAAACCATGAAGAATGCTGCAAACAGGCTTATTCTCAGACTCTCTAACTGGCTCATATTCAGTTGGTATTTTATATAGCTCAGACCCACCTGCCTAGGGATGATACTATCCTCAATGATCTTGACCCTCCCACATCAATTATTAATCAAGACATGACCACAGGCCAATTTGATTTGGACAGTTCCTCAGTTGAGACTCTTTCCAATGATTCTAGCTATATCAAGTTGATAGCTGGAGCCACCTTGGATATTAGGTTACTAATGACCTTGGTGTTCAGACTACTTGGATCCTGGTTATGTCCTGGGTGCCACCTTTTCTGTACATGTAAACTCCCCTGAGTCAGGCATGTATGTCCTTCAACACTACACCCAGGCCCTTTTAATAAAACAAGGTTTCAGTAGGTTAGCACTGTGTGGTGTTGTATTGTAATGAGATGTGTCCTGCCATTATTCCCACTTGTATATGTTGGGAATATAGGCATCAGAAGGTTGAGTGACTGTAGGAACTGAGTTGGCCTTTGTCTAGAACCTGTGGTCTCTGCTGTATTTTGCTGTGTGTAAGGTACACAAACCTGTTGAGATGGTAGGTACAAGGTCAGTACTGGGGGCAAGTTGGGGCAAAGCTAGCTGTCTTATCTTGTTCTGTCCCTATACATGTCATATTGGGCACAAAGAAAACAGATGTGCTTTGAGATGGAGAAACATGTTCAGAGCACATGCATGTGGCTCCCTTGCTTCCCTGGGAGATGCTCCTCTAAGTGTCTGGGCAGTGGTGTCCCCTCAGCCCTGGGTGGAGAGGCAGTCACAGAAGCAGGGCTATCTGCTCCCAATCACAAGGTGCTGATATCTTGGCTGAGCTTATGGGGGCTTGTAAACACAGTTTTGGTTTTAGTGCCATTTGGAAATGTAAAATCTTTCCCCTCATCCAATCCCCCTTTTCTGACATTTAATCTGACTTATTACCAGCTTGGCAGCTCCATGTGGTTATAGTAAGTGGGAAAGCTTCCACATGAAACATGACCAGCAAGGGAGGTTGCCCACTGCAGCCCATGGCATTTCATGCATTTTTGAGCTTTGTGAAGAAGAAGGCAAGCAAGGGAGTCTGTCCTTAGAGAGCGAGGAAACAATACAGAGACAGTAAATAACTTGTCTCAGTCACAAACAGTGAGCAATCTCAAGTTCACAACTTGGTTTTCTGGGGTTCCTCCCACTGTTATACAGCAGCCCTCAGTCAGTACCTCTGGACTTGCTACAAGCAAGGACATCCAGACTATCAAACTGGTAGATCAGTTTGCATATGTGTGGATAATTGAGGTTACTTGTCCATCAGTTTGCAAAAGTGTGGATAATTGAGGTTACTTGTCCATTACTGTGGACTAGTTTTCCCGTTCCTGGTACAACATGGGACAGTATACTTTGAACTCTCCTGGGTCTCTGGGGTTTAGTATGGTAAATTTGAGCCAGTCTTCATGGTTGCATATATTACTAGCTGGTTTCTTTTCATTACTGAAGGACCTTCTATTATATGAATATTAAATTAAAAATATGAACAAATTGTATTTGAGTTACATTTTTCTTATGGAAATTTTCCATGTTGTAGTATGTTTATCTTTTAGACAGATAAACTTCATGGATGCATGCCAGTAATAGTATTTATATTTGAGCCTCTGATTCCCCTCGCTATTCTTTGAACAGTGTTTTCAACTGGTTTAAACCCAGTGCCTAGTACATGACTCAATATACTCTTATGCTGAGGGGCATACCCCAGACTCCCTTTCATTGAGTGTGGGGAGGTGAGGAAGCCTTGAGTCAATGTGAAAGGGGCAGTTGAAATCCAGAGTGAATGTGTGTTGATGACATAAACATTGCTCATGGCTGTATCAAGAACATCAGTGCCTCAGACCTATGGGAATGGCAAAGCCTCCTCATTGAGAGAGATTTGGAGGGATGGAAAAGCCTTCTCTGGTCTAAGTGCAGATGTTGACAGTGTACAAGTACATACCTACTAAGATAGATCAGTGTTTGCAAAAACTTGTACAGCTTCCTCCCAAATGTTTGTAGCCTAAGACTGCTGCCTAAAGATAACTCCTACCCCACATGCTATACATAACAAATAAGCTGAGGTTCTGGATTGTTGCCACAGTAAGTGTCATTCCTTCATAGTGTACACAGTCCATCTACCCCCTTTTCTGTATGCATCTCTGTGCCTTGTCGGGTCAAGGCCATGCTGGTTGTGGCAGATAAGTTCACATAACATAAAATTAACTATTTTAACATCCAAGAATTATGGTTGTATTATCACTGCTTCCCTTTGGTTTTGAGGAAGCCCTGTACCCATTAACAGGTATATCCCAGTTCAACTTTCCTGCTCCTGGATTTACTCATTCAGGATAGCTCTTACAGATGGAACCATTCAGTGTTTGGTATCTTTCTCTGAGTATGATGGCTCATCTATGCCATATTTAGCATGTACCAATACCTCTTTCATTTTATGGCTAAGGAATGTATGTACACCTGTATGATGGCCATATTTGCATTTATCAGTTCATTAGTTCACAGACTTTTGGGTTATTTCCATTTTTAACTGTTTCATATAGTGCTGCCTGAAGGACATTTTTATTTAATTAAATTAATTAAAATGGAGTTACATAATTTCTCCCCTTTCCCTTTTCTCCCCTGTCTCATTGCTCCCTCTCAAATTCATGGCCTCTTTTTCATTAATTGCCATGTATGTATGTATGTATGTATGTATGTATGTATGTATGTATGTATGTATGTGGCTTCAGAGCTGACCAGTTGGTATTGTAAACCAAATAGGAGGCTCATCACTGGGGAAGACTCCTCTTGTTCTCAGTATTCCTTAGTCCAGAGATAACTACAGTTCTTTCTTTAGAGTCTGTAAAATTTCTCCCTTCCACATTAGCAAATCTATTGGTATTGTACTTGTTTGGGACTTGTTTAGGCAATCATATCGTTGAAGTTTCATGGGTGAAACTTTCTTTTAATTTCTAGGAGACCGTCTCATAGCAGATTCTTGGTTCTCTGGTTCTCATAATCTTCCCACTCCCTTTCCAAAGGGAGAGCCTTAGTAGTAGTGTGTATTTGTTGCTTGTGCAAGGGCACACCTTGGTTAGCTTTTCTCTGCACTTTCATCAGTTATGGTTTTCTGTAATGGTCTCCATCTATTGCAAACAGAAGCTTCTTTGACAAGGAATGAGAGTTTCACTTACCTGTAGATATAAGTATTTAGAATACAGTTAGAAATTATATTTGTTTACTCAAGTGGAAGTAGTAGGTTTTCCTCTAAGATTCATGACCTCACTAGTCTTGGGTAGTTGGCAGATTTCCATTATCAAGCATGATTTCCCTCCTGTTGAACAGACCTTAGTCCTTAGATAGCTGTTGGTTGTTGCTAAGATACAAGTACCACTATTGAAACCTTTGGGAAACCTTGCCATCTTGGTCATTTTTGTGGTTCATAGTCATCACAGCTAGGTAGCACTATTGATTGCTTCCCTCTTGTGGAAGCTTGCCTAACCCCTTTCAGTACTATGAGAGCTGGTCCTTCTAGGTCAGACCCCCAGTTCTGACTCTCTGGGTTTTGGATCTGAACCACATGGTATCTTACTAATAGGGACTTGAATCTCTGGGAGACAATCAAGGGCAGCAGCAATAGCTAATACTGTTTGGGGATTTGTTGAACTCCCTTGGCCAACATCTTGAAAGAGGGTTCTCATACCCACTACTTGGTTTTTTCTCAGATAGTCTATAGCTCTTGAGGGAAGTATTGCCAGTCTAAGTGACGTAACTTTATTTAAACTATGCCTATGAGTACATATACATTTGTATATATTATAAGTATTTTAGATAAATAAAAAATAAGACCCTTAGGCTCTTTCACTCATCCTTAGTGTTGTTTTTCCCTCCTCTCTCCTTTCCCTCTTGTATTGACAGCCTCTGCTCAATTAAAGCCCTTCCCTATTTTCATTCCCTTCTCCATATCACTTATAGCCTGCTATCCCCTTCTATAGAGTACCCCCCATACATTTTTATTTTCCTGGTTTCCATGGTTACTCTAAGTTATACATTCACACCTGAAGATTTGGAGCTAGGAACCACAGATGAAAGAAAACATGTATATTTGTCATTCGCTATTTAGATTACCTACCTCACTCATTATATTTTCTAGTTTCATTCATTTACCTAAAATTTCACTTTTCTTATAGTTGAATAGTAGCCCATGGTATATATGTACTGCATTTCCATTATCCACTCATCAGCTGAAGGACATTTAGGTCATTCCATTTCCCAGCTATGTGAACAGAGCAAGAATGATACAGCTGGGCCATATAGTAGATTCATTTCTAGTTTTTGAGAATTTTTCATACTGATTTCCAGAGTGGCTGCATCAGTTTTAACCCCACCAATAGAGATGAGGGTTGCATATGGACATTGTGATTGTTAAAATGTGCATGGAGGTTAGAGGGTACTGTAAGACGTCACTTCTGTCCTTCCACTCTGTGGATCTGAGGAATCAAACTCAAGTCACCAGGCTTGGGCAAAGTACCGACACTCATTGAGTCATTTTTCTAATGTGACATTTAATTTTATCTCACTTGCAGAGGAAAACCAGATACTTAGAATCAGCATGTGACTTACCTTGGGTCTCTGTATCCTTTGGGACCTTGGTATGTCCCTTCAGACTGTCAGTTCCAGGATACTCTATGGATGAAAGCTAGATATCTATGACCATGAAAGGTCTCTCTTATTACCTAAGTTCAGTTCTTGGGATGGCCTGCCAAGGGTTTATGTGCCAATGTTGGCTGCAGGTTTCTTCTCATCTGTGTCCATTTCATTCATGAGGCCCCCGTCCCTGACCTGTCACCCATCTGGCCTTTTTAAATGAGTCCATTTAAAAAGATTCCCAGGCCTCCTACTGACCATGCTTTTTTTGTAGCACTGAGCTTCTCTTTAGGATTTTGTTCTCTCCTTCCATCTACCCTTTCTAGTTTTCTTGGAGGGTTCATCTTAGCTGAACCTTTAGTTTGTAGGGCTTGGTATGAAAATCTTATCATCCTGTCTCTTTTAGATGACTGTTGTTTCTGTGGACACTTGTTGTTTCCTGTGTTTTTACAAACAAACAAACAAAACAAACAAACCTTTTTTTTTTTTTTTTTTATGTTCCAGTTCCAGGTCTCTTGTTCCCTGCCAGGATTATAGGAACATGTATCTATCTATTTGACACTGAGACTTGATTTTCTGGAAAACTTTCTAATTCAACATAACTTAAGGTCAACTATTTCTCTCTATTTTAAACTCCAATTTTTATCAGCTCTTCAGCTTTAGTAATTATTATCCATCCTTTTGCTAAAAGAAGACGGGG
Source organism: Cricetiscus sungorus (assembly GCA_030556225.1). Classification (NCBI taxonomy): domain Eukaryota; kingdom Metazoa; phylum Chordata; class Mammalia; order Rodentia; family Cricetidae; genus Cricetiscus; species Cricetiscus sungorus. The sequence goes on along the minus strand of JANBXA010000731.1, from coordinate 36,676,035 downwards.
TTGCAATGATCAGGCAGAAACACAGTAGAAATTGAACATGAATTATAGAAGGATATATAGCTTTAGGCATTCTCTGTGGATCTTTCAGAAAATTACAAGAAATGCCATATGGGGACTTGGGGACTTCATCAAAGTCTAACTGTATAGAGTGTTAAAGTTTACCTGCAAAATTAAATAAATTAGTATTAGAGTCTTATTTTCTCCAATTTCATTCTCTTTCCTTTTTTCTTCTTGAACAAATGGCAATTTACTCCTGTTAACTCAATATTAGTTGACATAAAATTGAGTCTTTGGTATAGGCTATAATGTCTTTGAAATAACAAAAGAGACAGTTGAGGAATGCTCTCAGATGTATGACAAATAGAGAAACTCATTGGAGTCCAAAATGAATGAAAACTAGTATGTGGAATATTAATAAGTTAGAGAAATAAAAGCAAAAGTAATGACGGAAAGCAAGCACAACCAAGTGGAACACGGAGAGGCATCATTCTGCATGAGCTCATTGGCTTTAATTTCTTTTGTATTTCCTAATTAGCATGAGTACTAATTAGCACTTGTTTCTTTGTTACTTTTATGAAATTGTCTTATTTTACTTTTTGGAAGAACAGGACTTCAGGGCAAGGGCATGTGATTACTTCCTTGTAAAAGGTAGAAGTGATGGCCTTCAAACTTTGCTTAGTAAGTTTTTAAATTAAAATGTATTATGTTATTATTGTTGTTTTGAGACAGGGTTTTGCTAAGTAGCTTTGGCTGGCCTGTAATGTGCTATATAAAACAGGTTGACCATGAACTCATAAGGAAATACCTGCTTCTGCCTGTCCAGTGCTAGGATTAAAGGTGTGCATCACCACACCCAGCTCTAAAAAGATTTGTTTTGTACTTATTTATTTTGTTTTGTTTGTATAAGTGTTTTTCAGCATGTATCAATATAAACTACACGTGTGCCTGGTGCCTGTGAAAGTCAAAAGAGAACATCAGATCCCAGAGCTAGAGTTAGGCCATGTGAGTTCTGGGAACCAAACCTGGGTTCTTTGCAAGAGCAGCCAGTGCTGTAAGAGCAGCTGCCTCTCCAGCCCCCTCTTTTTTAATAGAGTAATTTTAATAGAGACTATTGAATCTGCTCTCCTTTGAGGTAGGAAGGGAAACATCTTTTGTGTGTGTCCTGAAATTCTAACAATGGAACACTTTTAAGTTGGAGGATCCACACTGTTAGGTTCATTTCAGTGCCTGCTGGACTTCAGACTTTCTGTTCCCCCCCTTCCCCTTTCACTTTTCCTTCCCTTCATTCCCTCCTCATTCCTTTCTGACAGTTGTTGTTTTCTTTGTCAGGGTCTCATGCAGATCGGGAGGTATTTGTATCTGTTTTTTCTTCATTTCTTCAGTTCCGTCCCCCTTTTCTCTCAGATTTCTAAAGTATTTGCATTTGAGATTTGATAAAAAGATTTATGATCTTATTTGGTAAATGCAAAACTCAAAATCAAACAACCCCCTAAAAGTCTTTTTTTTTTTTGTCTTAATGTCATTTTAGAATTGTGTCTTTTATAATACACAAGTAGGCATGCAAAATCTCTGGCAATAACAAGGCTGATCATTATAACCACATCCAGCAGCGATTTCATATTCTGATAGATTACTTAATAATAATTACATCTACCCTGCTGTGTAATTAGATGTTTATTTGCAATGTAACTTTTATATTTCATCAAAATGATGTGATTTATACAGTAAAGATAATTATCCTGTGATTACAAGCTGTGACCTTGAACTATACTTTAATAATTAGTTACAGTTTCTGAGGTAATTAAATTGTTGAGGCAGATCTTGCTGGGTGAGTAGGAAACTAACTACATGCAAATGAGTGCTTCAATCCATAGGTGCAGTGGTAAAGAGTCATGGGTGACCTCACCAATAAACAGCTATTATACTCCTCACCTTCCACATCACAGGGCCCTGCTCCTAGGGCTTTGTGTATGTAGCTCAGGTGTTTGTGACCCCTCCACTGAGGATCAGCCCTTGGAGGCAGGTTTTACTGACATGAAAGCAATTCCAGAGGTCTTTACACCGACAGAAACTCAGGAATGGAGTGGGTTCTGCTCTGCCAAGGGAGGTGAAGAAGGAAGCCTTACCCAGTCATAAAATAAGTCAGGTAAAACTTTCTCACAATATTTAAAAGACACATGGATGCACCCTCTGAGCCACAAGAACAATGGCCACAGGATGAGTTCAGTACATCCACAGTCAGGGAGACCAACAGGCCTGTGATCTGTGAGACTGCTTTGTCATCTGTCCCACTGTGATTCAGTCTTCCTACTCTTTAAGGCAAAGTTGGACTGGCTAGGAGAGGGGACATTCAGTCTGGTTTTCTTCAGCCTTCCATAGGTTGAACTTTTGTCCTGTAGCTTTGTGTTTATGCCATTGGTTTCTGAGATTTCTGTCCAGGCTTGTTTCACAATGGATCATGGGTGGAAAGAGGCTTGACATTGTTGGCACTATCAAGTCAAGCTGTCATAACTAAATGCGCTTGTGAAGGACACTTCAGCAGAGGCTGCAAGTCAGCTTATCATGTGACACAGTGCAGGCCAGGTATGAAGGTATGGGTGTAGAAGTCTATAAAATTAAACATGTTAGTTTCCATTATTAAATAGAATTTATTCAATCTTATTATTCACCAGACTTATTTTTTCTCTCTTTTTATTGAAAAAAATTTCACACAGTTCCCCTCTCCTGACTTGTCTCAGATTCTTCCCACCTCCTGACCCACCCATCCCCTTTCTTTCTCTCTTTTTCTCTTTAGAAATAAAACTGGCAAACAAACATCAAACTAGAAAGAAAATCTACAAGAAACAAACACACACACAAACATAACCCATAAAATGCAAAATTGGGAACAATAATATACAAGCAAAACACCAAAAAAAAAAAAAAAAAAAAGCTCAATCAAAGCAATATAAAACAAAACATCTAAAAAATACCATTGATTTGTTTTGTATTGGCCATCTACTGCCGGGCATAGGGACTGTCTTTGGGTGTGGTGAATATACCCAGTGAGACTCCACTGGAGAAAATTGATTTTTCTTTTTCGAACAGGAGTCACTTACAGATAGCTTCTTGTTTAGGGTGGGGGCCTGTACCCACTTCCCCTCTCAGTGCTGAAACTCCATCTGGATTAAACCTGTGTGGGCTCTGTGCATGCTGCCATGGTCCCTGTGAGTTCCTATGTGCATCAGTCCTGTCCTGTTTGGAATCATCTGTCCTCTGTGGCTCTTAAGTCTTTCCACCTCCTCCTCTGCTTAGCTCTCTGAACCCCGAGGGAAGGGGTTTGATGAAGATATCCCATTTGGAACTGAGGGTTCCAAAATCTCTCATTGTCTGCAATTGTCCAGTTGTGGGTCTCTGTGGTAGTTTCCATAATTTCCAATGTTGGCTGAGTGAGGCACTGATCTATGGGTACAGCAGAATGTTGTCAGATTTATTTTATTGGTGTGTTCTCTTAGCAGAACAATAGCATTTGGTTTTCTCATAGGCCCGTGGCCTGTTTAGTAGAAGGGTCATGACCACTGAGAAGTGTCAGGCATGGGTTCCAACTCCTGGACTGAGTCTGGAATCCAATGAGAGAGTGGTTGCTTCCACAGTGTCTGTGCCTACTATTGCAGCAGCAAATCTTGCAGGCAGATCAGCAGTGTAAATTGCAGTCACCGGGTCTTTTTGACAAAAATCAAAATCTTTCATCATCAAGAATCTATCACATTCTTATAAAAAAGTATGATTTGCCAGTTATTGTGGCAAACTTACTTTTTAATCAGTAAAATTTGAACTATTTCACCTATCATTTTTACATAACATACTTTCTTTACTGATTCTTTCTAAGTGCACCCCAGTTCTACTCATTTCCCCCATATCTGCCCATCACCCTTGCAGTGTCCTCCTCCTCAAAGAAAACAAAAAATCAAAACCAAAGCAAAGCAAACTTAAAAGAAAAACAAAAGAAAAAGTAACCTCTGCACTCCTTAGTTTTTCCCTCCTCTCCAACGCCTCTTCATCCATCGTAGTGGCGCTGGAAGCCTTCGTGTTTCACACAGTACACCCTTTATTCAGTCAGCTTTACTGTTCATTGCAATGAGTTCAAAGCCTCTGATCTCTGGCTTACCATTATCACTAGACCCTCGCTGAAGCTTCTCTCAAAGATCCCTCTGCTGCCACAGTCATGGAGATCCCGCCCCTATTGGTCTGGAGGACCAGTGCCTTCATTCGCTCCAGCAGGTCATAGATGGGGTAGGTGTTAGTGTGGGCCAGTTGAAGGCTCTGGGTGTGAGCCTGGGCAGGGGTAGCTGAGTTGGTCAGCCCCGGGTCAGGGGAGGGGTGGAGCCAGCTTTCCTATACCCATGCCCCCAATGCCAGTTCTCCCAAGCCTGTGATAAAGGGTGGGGCCATCTCTTCTGAGTGAGCAGTTCTGGAGAGAGCAGGCTGGGTGACACTGAGGCCTGCTCTCCCTTGAGGGCCTTGGGCTACCTCTCTTCAGTGAGGGGCAGGGCCAGCAAAGGACAGGACCAGCTAGCATGGCCATCTGATTTTATCCCAAATGGTTCCTATTGGCCCCTGTGGTAACATGGGCCACAGACAACCACCAAGAATCTGTCTTAAACCTTGATTAAACTAGTGATTTATCTTATTTAGATTATACAATCTTTCTAATCATTGACATAAAAAAATAGACTGTCCACCAGAATTTACTTGTATATAATTACTTACAGTTACTTTATGTTTCCAGATTTATGACACATTTATTCGGTCCCATCTATTTGATTAGGCATATTCTTGTGATTATAATATTGCTTCAAATGTTAATTTATTAAACATATAATTTGATTATTTTAACTAATAACACACACACACACACACACACACACACACACACACACACTATTAAACTCAGTGACATAACCTAATGGTCAGGACCTACAATTTATGAACTATTAATTGTGCATTAACTCATCCACTCACATGACCTGAAAATCCATCAGCTTGATTGAGAATAAGGACCTAAATGATCTTAAAGGTATTTTATGTAAATTTCAAAAAAATATAGGAAAAATCTTTGAATAAAAAGAAGGACAAAAAGAAGTTGATATTTAGACTCTGTTTCTACCTTGTACTCCCAAGCAGGTAGGTGCTCCTCTCTCCTCCTATCAGTGCTGTGCGTTTCTCAGTCATCTCCCTAACGATGTGGCTACATGACACAACTCTTTCCTTACCCTTGAAAATATCTGTAAAAGTGTGTGTGTGTGTGTGTGTGTGTGTGTGTGTGTGTCTGTGTGTCTATGTGTGTCTGTGTGTGTGAGTGTGTGTGTGTGTGTGTGCGCGCCTGTATGTGTGCGTGTGTGTGCGTGTGTATATCTGTGTCCATGTGTGTGTTTGTGTGTGTGTGTGTGTCTGTGTGTCCGTGTCTGTGTGTGGTGTGTGTGTGTGTCTTTGTGTCCATGTCTGTGTGTCTGTGTCTGTGTGTGTGTGTGCGCGCGTATGTGTGCGTGTATATGTCTGTGTCTGTGTGTGTGTGTCCGTGTGTGTGTCTGTGTGTCCGTGTCTGTGTGTGTGGTGTGTGTGGTGTGTGTGGTGTGTGTGTGTGTCTGTGTGTCCATGTCTGTGTGTCCGTGTCTGTGTGTGTGTGTGTGTGCGTGCGAATGTGTGCGTGTGTATCTCTGTATCTGTGTGTGTGTGTGTGTGTGTGTGTGTGTGTGTAGAATCAAAGATGTGTCTTGTATCCTGGAGCTCATAGTATCAAGCATAGATGTAACTCGGCTTCATTTACTAAGTGTGCATTACCTCATCCTTTGGTTCTCACTATGGATTTTCCATAAATCTCCATGTGGCTAACCATGATAAACTGCCCAACACATCACAGAACAAGGCAGTGCTTATTAGCACTTGAGAAGTTATTGATTCTTGTTCTGATTAATCTTTTATGGGTCTCTGTTGTATTAATTCCAGAGGAAGACTTGGTTCTACTGCAGAGAGCTTGTTCATGGCTTCCACCTCAGTGATAAGATTTTTAATGTTACCACTATTAGTCTAATGATGACTTTTCTGGCATTGATTTTTTTTTTTGTCTATTTATCAACAACGAGCACTTTTAAATTAAATTCATTTTAAGATGTGCTAATAAAATGTGGCTCCAAATAGGTTTTATACCTTAAAGGTAAAGGAATTTTTATTTATAGTTTAAAATTTAGTTTATTTTTCTCTAATGCAAATCAAGTTGTGCATATTTTTTGGCTAAAGGGCTTTGTAATATGTGAAATTAGTTTTATCATGGTTCTGAGCACCTTGTGATTCTCTTATACTTGATTTTTCTGTTGGTACCACGCTACTGGTGCATTAGCTTCCATCAACAAGACAACTAGCTTCCAGGAGGAAAGGCTTACTTTGGCACTGTTTTCAGTACAGGGTCATTCTGTTGCCCTTTGTTCTGTGGTGAGTTACCACACTATATTGGAAGTTTGGAGAAGGAAGCTGTTTCCCTGCTAGGAGCTAGAAATGAAGATGAAGAAGAAGGAGCTGCAGTCCCCGTATCCCTCTCAGGGTTGCAGCCTCATTTGAAGCATTTCCTTTCACTAGGCCCCCACCTCCTAAAGATTCCACTTCCTCCCAGTAATGCCACTTGCTGAGGACTGAGCCATCAGTGTATGAACACTGGGGACATTTAGGATCAGACTTGAGTGATAAGTGTATCATGTCAGGCAACTAATCTGTGAAACCTTCAGTATCTTTGCAGAAGACCCAGGTGGGTGGCATACTTTATGGTATAGAGGACTTTGGGGTACAGGTAACTGAGGTTCCTTTAATGTGTGTCAAGAGGTCCTGGTAAAAGTTTGGGGATATCTGGTTCCCAATGTTTCTGCCCTAGGAATGAGTCCTTAACCTCAGACAGGCTCTGGAAACTGCTGTCCCTTTAGAACAAAGCATTCCTCGGCCAATTTCCTGATAATATGCCCATCCATAGCCCTCAACATGTATTTAATCCAATCAAACCAGTAGACTTGGTTAATGAATTATCACTTTTGACAGGGATAAATTAGGGCAGAGGTTGATAAAGAATGGCAGGGACCTAAGGGGCACGTGGGGAAAGGCAGGGCAGGCTGACAGTTTGCTGTGCTAGGATTGTCTGCGTGGGCTCTAATTACAGCTTTGCATTTCAGATGTTCAAAGTGATAGGAATTAATAGCCAACAGCTCTGTTCTAGATGTTCAATGCTAGGGTCAGAATGCTGTTCGTGACTGTCCTCTCCAGCTTCCACTTACTCACCTGTCCTGGAGAAGGACCAGTTTTTCAAAGAAATTTATTTGTAGGCAATAGTGTGTGTGTGTGTGTACTATTGTATCTGTATTGTGAATGCACTGTCATTTTTATCTCTCTGGATAGATGAAAGATAGACATTTCCTTGCTACGATGAGCAAGTGGACAGGTCAACATTGATCTCAGGAAAGAAAAGCCAGTCCCTGTGTGTCACATTTTCAACTCTGAAGCTTGTTGGTTTACTTGAGGTCACAGTTTTGGAGCCTGGGGAATTGTATTTAAATGGATGTTGTGATTAATTGAGAGTCAACCAGTAAAGAGCATTCTTTTAAAACTTATTTTAACTTTTATCTGAAATCAAAAAGATCTGGATTTGAAAACTAGTTCCATCGTTTACCAGCGTTTTGAACTCAGGCAAATTACTTAATCGCTTTTATTCATCACTCCAATCTTTGCCTCTAAGGGTTCTTACACGGATTACATTAGGTAAAGTGTGTCCTAACAGAGGATCTGTGAAAAAATGGTAACCATTATTATTTAATGACCCAAAGTTTTAGGGAAAGCTTTGGTATGAGGTAATAAAAATAATTGAATCCTTCAATAATGACTGATGTTTAATTAATTAGTGAATATCTATGTGCGGGAATTGGGACAATAAAGATGAAAAAGTTCCCACACCCCAAGAGGTCAAATCTGCAGGTGGCTCTTTTCTTGAGTGGACACTTCTAGACCATTTGCTTTGTGTTAAAGTGTGTAGTACCAAGTAGAGGGCTGGCTTCATTGGCCTGATGGTAAATCCCCATCTTTGTATTTCTTCTCTCACTATAGTAACATCTCATTCTGGTAAAGCACTTGTATTAGCTCAGGATTTTGAGTTTTATTTGTTAGTATTAAAACTAAGAAGAGTAATGTGATAAAGCACAGCCAAGGACTGCCAAGAAGAAGAACTCTTCACACAGGTGAATATGATAGAGGATTCCCGTGCTTCTGCCTGGGGAAGTCAAGAACAGGTGTGTGCTAAGCACTTGGAGCTACATAATGCTCTGGGAAGGTGTCAGTGAGGTGATAGTTCACAGCTACAGGTAGAAAAGTGCCCAGGAAAGTGGTGCATAATGGGGAAGCCACTTTCTGCAAGGGACACAGAGAGGGCTGTGGAGGACAGAGGGTTATCTGTCATTGGCTACATGTAATGGATAGAAGGTGTTTGGAGTGGGGGGGGATGTGTTACATAGGAAGCCGTTGGTGGCATGGGATTTCAGAATGTGTCTCTATAAACTTGAAAATTAAGAAATAAATTCAAATTCAGTGAGTTATTGGCTCAGGTGATTGGTTGGGAAAATAAGTGAAAAGAGAAAAGTGTCAAGGCTTTTAGCTACATTAACAATGCATTAAAATGTCACTCAAAAGCAATCAAACCAGATGACTAGCATTCGAAACAACAAAGCAAGTCCTTCATCTTCCTTCTTAGTCTCCTCCCTTTCTTCTTCCCTCCCTTCGTCCCTTCTTCTCTCCTTCCCTCCTTGCCTCCCTCTTTCCCTCTCTCTTTCCATAAACACATGTTGAATACCTACTAAAAGATAGATAACACTATTCAGATTCTCCAATAACTTAGCACTCTGGTGGAAATATGCTCCCCTCAAACAAAAACCCAAACCCTAAACTCTAGGACAAGGCAAGCAAGACATTATATGTGCCATAAAGGACCACGGTTCTACTGCTTGGAGGGCCAGGAGGTCTTTCCATGGGCTGTTCAGGACTTTCTGCTGGGATTTCAGTTGACTTTGGAATGACAGGAGGAAAAGTTACTCTATTTTCCTAGAGTGGGTTTTATTTTCCTTCTCATTTCTGCCCATAGTGTTGTTTCTCTGAGTTCCCTCTTCCTTCTGTCTTTCTCCCTCCTTCCCTTTCCATTCTCTACATGCTTACTAATTACACCTTTTCTGGGGCACGAGCTGTAGGATTAATTCTGAAATCAGCATCTGTGAAGGTTAGGTATATCCTGGCTTCTCCTGGGAGCCATTCATGGCTGGGATATTATCATTTTATCCTATCAGTCTTAAATCCACTATCGCTGCTTCCATTACCCCCAAGGGAATGTGTTTAATCAATGGGTTGACTGTGAGGTTTTGGAATTCATAGAAAGCATTTGGTGAGAGAGTGGGGAGAAAGGAAAGAGTAAATGTAAAGACTGTGCTTACAGTTCCCACCATCCCTAGAAGAGCAGAGCGCTTTGATCCTCCTCACTCACTCCTACCTTCCAGTTCTGGTCATTGCTGGCTCACTGGATTACTAGCTTCATGATGGATTTCCCATCGTTAGGATGAGGCAGAGGAAGAATAATCATTGCTGTTAATTGTTTTTCTATTGAATGTGGACAGTCACATGGATGGCACAGAGGACAGCCAGGAGCGGGGGTGGGGTGGGGTGGGGATTGACTCACTGTCCTCTGTGCTGACATAGGATAGTTAAGATTCTTAAATGCTCACAAGCACAAAAATAAATTTATCCATCTTATAATGGACATTAGCGTAAATCATTAGTGCTCTTTTTCCGGAATGCTTTAGGGAAAATTACTGAAATAGATACATTTTGGAGCATTTACTTAACCCTTGAACCAGTTGCTTTCTCTGAGCCCTGACCTGTCCAAGTGGCTTGGGTAATAGACGTGACTATGTGGCCTGAGCACCCATGGCTGCAGCTGGGCAGGCCTGGGTGAGTGCTGATCAGGACTGAGCCAGCCGGACCTTTTAAAATGAGCCCCAAGGCTAGGCAGGTGGCTCGGTTGGTAAAGTGTTTGCTTTGTACATAAGAACCTGGGTTCAATTCCCAGAACATATTAAAAATCAGTTGGATGTGGTGGCACATGCCTGTAATTCCAGTACTGGGGAGACAGAGATAGATGGATATTTATAGCTCACTGACCAGTCAGCTTAGCTTAGTTGGTGACCCCCAGGTCCCAGTGAGAGATGCTCCTGAGGAGGTTGACCTATAGTCCTAGCACAAGTACACACACACACACACACACACACACACACACACACACACACACACACACACACACACACACACACTCCAGTCTTCCTGAAGTTAACTGTTACTTGCTTTTATTTATAAATGCAGGAAGACCTGGGCAGCAGACAGGTTGAGAGAAGTAAGAGGGAGGAATGACTGGGAGAAACTAATCAGAAAAGCTGGGGAATCCAACTCTGCTACAACATTGTAAGATGCAGGCTCCTCCCTTTGAAAACATGGTGAATAATCTGTCATTTGAATGTGGAGAGCTCTTTTCATAGAAGTGAACAGGTAAGAAGGAATGCAGACTATCAATGCATTTAGTTAGTCCTTACCTGAAACACTGATTGTAATTCCTATGAGATCTGGTTGGGTTTAATATTTTCCTCCTTCTAATGGACAGTAATTGAAGTGGATTTATTATCTAAAGTATTCCTCATTCAGGACATCATTTAGAAAGATGGGGCTATAAACCGAGACCCTCACAATCCAAAAGCCATAGTAGCCTCCAGCCCTGATCGCTGCAGGGTAGAGAGTAGTTTTTTGAGTTTGGAACATATATTATAAATTGGGTGTAATTTCTTTACCCAACTTAGACAAATTGTTGGTTTTCACAGGCAGTTCCAGGGGTTGGTTTGCAAATGACTGTGGATGCTCCTCACAGATTATCCTGAATGATTGATTGTCCTGAGATTCCATCCTCTTGAGGCTCAAACTCACAATTTCATTTCTCTAAACAATTCTTATGGCTAGTTGATAGTCCCATCCCATTCTGTTTACACCCCTCCTTCCATACTGCTGTTCCATGGGAGACTGACTCTTAGCTGCATCTCATCCTAATCCTTATACAATCTGTAAGGCACAGACTCAACAGGTTGTAGTCCCAGGGTCTAAAAGTCAAATTATAGAATGGCTTGTCTCTGGGCTCATAGTCTGGGGAAGGCAGACAAATCATGTATTAAATAACTGTAGAACAGAGACAAGCAGTGGGATCTGAGAGGGGAATCATAGTTGGCCCGGGGAGGAGGGTTGGACAGCTCAAAAGAAAAGCATTACTTTAGCACAAGGCACAACTGTAGAAGTATCTGTGTATGTGCCTTCATGTGCATGCATTGTATGGGCAGGATACTCGTTGAGAATTGTTGAGAAATAGAGAGCAATAAAGATGATGCCTGGGTTTGAGGAGCTGGGCTGTGCCAGATACAAAGACCTTTCATGCTACATAAAGAATAGATTTTTAACCTGGAGAGAAAATTAAAATGTTCCTAGGCAATTGGCAAACTATGAGATTACAAGGAAGCTGAGCTGACTACTTTCAGGAGGTAGTGGGTAGGTAGCATGGTGCTGTCCAAGGAGCCAGGGTGTAACTGTAAAGTCTTTGTTTTCCATCCTATTGACATATTTATCTAGATAAACTTGTAATACAATGCAGTAAATCACAATGTTGCTTTATTTATAACATAATAGCAGTAAAGGTCTGGGACTATGGCAGGGTATACCTAAAGAGCATGAGTTATAGCCACAGGGATGTGAGCAAATCCAAGTCACATCTGGGAAGACTTATCTTACCAGTGGGACAAAAGTCCTGGCAGTTCACTGTGACCCCCATTTATGTTACGATACTTTTATTCTGTGGGGCAGTGCTGCATTGCGGGGTCAATTTATTATTATTATTATTATCCTTGTTTATTTCATTGGTTTTAAAGTTCACTGAGCCTGTAGATCCCTATGTGATTCCTATAGATACACCAGGATTTCTATCTTAGTCTGTTTTCTGACAGACTAGGTCATTTGTAAACAATAGATGTTTATCTGCCTCCCTGGAGTCTAGGAAAACCAAGAATGTGGTGCTGGTATCTTGGGAGGCTTCTGAGCTATGTTTTAGAATGATGGCAGAGTAAACAAGCAATGGGCAATTGTATCAGATCAAATGAGCTCCTACCTAAATAATCTGATGTTATGTGAAGTGGTAAATATAAGTTTGGGAAGACTTTGCCTTTTGAGGCACCTTCAGTTGTATTACCTGCTTGAGAAGGCTGGCGTATGGTGTGATAGACAGGATGGGAAGGGTAGGAATTGTCTCAATTACCTGTCGCCCTTTTTAGTGATTATAGATATGAGCTAGGGGCCCATCATGTCTGTTTCTGGGTCTTCATTTATATTTGTTGGTTATAGTTCCTAATGGGGAAGAGTGCTGGGTCCAATTGGAACACAGGTGTGTAATTCCTACATTGGAGTAGTTCCAGTGCTAGGTGTGTCTCTGCTTTCCTAGAGGATGTACACTCTTCTCACATAGACTCTTCCCAACCATTAGATGATGTACATACTGACTATTCACCTGCTCCAGGCTCCAGACACCAGACAGCAGACATAAGGACTGAGTGTTCACTGGCTCATTTATTCTAGACTTGAAAGTGTGTTTCCAACTGCTTTATTTAATTTGAAGATCCAAGTTTAAAAGTGCTAAAATTCAGAACATATTAGCTGGTTGCTTCCTTATTTTTTTCTCTAAGATATATGGAACTTTATTATTGTATGAGTTTGTTTTTGTCAATTTGACACAAGCTAGAGCCATCTGGGAAGAGAGAACCTCAGTTGAGAAAATGCCTCTATCAGATTGCCTGTGGGTAAATCTGTGGGAGGGCCCAGCCCACTGTGGGTGGGACTACCCCTGGGCATGTGGTCCTGAGCTACATTGAAAAAGCAAGCTGAGCAAGAGGAACAAGCCAATTAGCAGTATAGTATTCCTCCTTGGTTTCTGCTTCAGTTCCTGCCTCCAAGTTCCTGCCCTGCTTGAATTCTTTCCCTGACTTCCCTCAGTGATGAACTGTGATGTGTAAGTGTAAACCCGTTCCTCCCCTAGTCAGTTTTCATCATGGTGTTTAGCACAGCTACAGAAAGCAAACTAAGACGATTATCAACTGAAGAGTTGATGTTCCATGAACTGAGGAATTTTAGAATGCTTTTTATAAAAATGTATTACATATAACCATGACATTTTTTCCCTCTATAGTCACAATTTTACTTTTCCTTTCATTCACTTTGGCTTCAGTGGAGTACCCCTACTTAAGCATGCAACCTCACACACTATGATGTCACAACTCATCTATCAGGCAGTCTGCCAGGCAATGAGATAAGAGTGTGGATGATGCCAGTACTCTGGAGTCTGATTCACCAAGTGTTTTCATTGTCGTAGGCACAGAAGTACAACAAGGTACAAAGGAGACTTTTGCTTAGTGCCATTTGTTTCACAGTGCTGACTTTTATAAGAGGTTGATATGGGAAAAGCAAGGATTCTTTCATGTCCTTAAATCTATAACCTAAAATTTAATATAGGGGTTGGGGAGATGGTTCAGTGGGTAAGTGCTGCTGTTGCAAATATGAAGACCTGAGTTTGTCTCCCAGAATCCACATCACAAAAGGTAGATGTGGTAGCATGTGCTTATAGTCCCAAAGCTAGGGCAGCAGAGATAGGCTGGCCCATGGGGCACTGATTAACTAGGCTTACCTAGTTGGGGAGCCCCAGACTAGTGAGAGACCCCATCTTTTTTTCTATTTTAAAAAAGTTCATCTGATATATTTTGTTCCTATTCTTTCCCCATTCCCTAATTTCTCCTAGAGCTCCCATGAGCATCCAATTTCATGTTCTTTTTGTCTTTTAAAAACAACCAAACAGACAAAAATAAAACAAAACTAAAATCTCACTGAGTCCAATTTGTATTGGTCAATTACTCCTGAGCAAGGGGCCTAGTCTGGAATGTGGTTGACAAACTCAGTGTCACACCATTGAAGAAAAGTGACTTCCCTTCCTAGAAGCTATTAGCTGCAAATAGCTTCTTGGCTGGGGGTGGGCTTTATGCCCATTTCCTCTTATGTGCTGGGATTTTGTCTGGATTGCGTTGACCTAGGTCTTGTGTAGGCTGCCACAGTCTCCACAAGTGCACCAGCCCTGTGGTTTCCTTGGAGTCAGCCACCACCTCTGTCTTTTATAATCTTGCTGCCTCTCAGTCCATATAGATTCCTGTCTTTGTTAGGGTTACTATTGCTGTGATGAGACACCATGGTGAAAGCAACTTGTGAAGGAAAGGGTTTATTTGGCTTACAGTTCCACATCATAGGCCATCATGGAAGGAATTCCAGACAGGAACTCAAAACAGTGCCATAACCCAGAGGCAGGAGCTGGTGCAGAGGCTATGGAGGAGTGCTTCTTACTGGCTTGCTCCATATGACTTGCTCAGCCATATTTCTATAGAACCCAGGACCATCAGTCTAGACATGGCTCTACCTGCAGTGGTCTGGGCCCTCCCTCATTAACCACTAAGAAAATGCCTAACAGGCTTGACTACAGCCTCATCTTTGGAGGCATTTTCTTAACTAAGTTTTCCTCCTCTCAGATGACTTAAGCATGTGTCAAGTTGACTTAAAACTATCCAGTCCATATGTAAGTCTTGAGGGGATGGATGTAATAAAGGCATTTAATTTAGGGCTGAGGGATCCAAAGGAGACACCTTGTCTTAAAATTCAAGATGGATGTCCCTGGAGGAATAACACTACCTGATGTAGTATTTGACCTCTGCCTACACATACACATTCATGCGCACCCTTTTCCTCAGACAGGCACACATATACAGAAACTAACATGGGGTCATTAGAAATATTTGAAATAGCTTTAAAATAAAAATAAAAAGTAGTCTGGGTACCCAGCTATAATAAGAACAACAGAGGGTAGAGGCAGGAGTACTTTTAAGAATTCAAGGCCAGTGAGGGCTGCATAGTAAATTTGTAGCTGGCCTGGGCTATGTGATAACCTGTCTCAAAAAACCAAACTTGTTCACTCGTTCAACTAACACATTCTCTCTCTCTCTCTCTCTCTCTCTCTCTCTCTCTCTCTCTCTCTCTCTCTCTCTCTCTCTCTCTCAGACATTACTGTCTTCTAATAGTCATTATTTTGATAAAAATCTACACAGAGTTTTGTCTTGAAAACACAAGGCACCCTGTACCTGTAATTCTAGCACTTGGGAGACTGAGGCAGGGACTATAAGTTCAAATCCAGTTTGAGTTACATGCATTCACTTTGGGCTGGGCTACAGAGTGAAACCATGTCTTAAGAAAAGCCACTCAGAGAAAACCAAATGTTTTTATATCATAGTCTAGCTTTATATCAGTATGTATTGTATATTGAAACAAATTTCTAATTCATTAAATACAGTGTTATGTCATTGGTATTGCCATTCCTCGGTATCCTATTGTGAATGTAAAGGATGTATTCTAATTTAACTCTGTTATTTTAACACTGTTATAAATGGTGAATTTATTTCTGGTTTTTGTAGTTACTCATATGAACAACCTTGCAATGGACACTCTCCAGTGTTCACACTGGCCTTGCCAATGGGCCGATTATGAGAGGTATGGTAAAAGATTATGCAGATTTAAAAATTGATATCTATTTTTTGATTTCTAACAGTTTTGTAGCAATATGTGCTCTTATTGACAACATGTGAGAATATTGTTTCATAAAATTCTATGCATTAGAGGTCACCACTTAGATCACTGCCAATCTGTTATACCAGAACTTTGGCTTAGATTTGATTTGTATTCTTTATTGTTCTTATTATTGGGGACAGCTTCCCTATGTAACCTAGGTTATCCTTGAACTTGAATTTTCCTGCTTCAGTCTCTCCAAGTTCTGGAATTATAGGCCTGAGCATATTCCTGCTATACTCTTTATTCTTAATTTTAGATATTATTTCATGTGCATGAGAACTCTTGTATTTATTCTTTTTTAAAACTGCCTATTCTTATCTTTTTTATTTTAAAATAATTTATTTGCAGCTTTATTGCTAATTAGCACTTTCACTATTAAATTCAGAATGCCTCCAAGTATGAGAATTCTGTTGAATTGCAGCATCACAGTAGTTCTGAGCTAATAATTGAAAACATTGTTGACAGTAAATAGTAAACTAGTTGACTCTGAAAAGAACCTCAATATAATTCAAATTATGCAGTAACTAAAGTAATAAATTGAACTACTGTTATTCTGGCATACTAAGTCCATTTTAAATTAGAAAATAATAATATGTCTTAGTTTCTTTTCTGTTTGCTGTGATAAAATGCCTCATCACATGCTTCAGGAAAGAAAGATTTATTTTAGCTCACAATTTCAGTTTACATCCTTCCACAACAGGGAAATCACAATGGTAAGGACTTGAGGGAGTCATTTCATATCCATACTAAAGGACAGAGAGCTGGGTGTGCATCAGCTTGCTTTCTTCATGGTTACGCAGTTCAGCATCCCATGTCTAGGGAGTGTGGCCACCCACCCACAATGAGTAGTCTTTCCACCTCATTTTTTAAAACATAGACATGCCCACGGATCACTGTGATATAGATACTCCTAAACTGAGACTCTTCCCACCATGACTCTAGATTTTCTCACTTGATGATTAAAACTATTGCAGTATGAAATTATTGTTTTGAAAAATGTTATTTAGACAGAATTATATTGCACCTAAGTTAAAAGGTTTGTCTACAGTACCAGTTGTCATTTTGGTCCTTGTTTCTTTCTTTGCCCACCCCCCCTCTTTGTTAAACATAGATTCTTTTCTCGTTCACTATAATCTGAATATCGTTTCCCCTCTCTTTACTCTTCCCAGTTCTTCCCCACCTCCTCTCCCATCTGGATCCACTCCCTTCCTGTCTCTCATTAGAAAAGAACAGAGGTCAGAGGTCAACCCCAGGTGTCCTTTTCTCCACTGCTCTCCATCTTATTTTTAGAGACAGTCTCCCACTTAACTTGGCTCACCATTTTGGCTAATCCAGGTGGCCAGTGAGCCCCAGGGACCCATGATTTATGCCACTCACTATTGGGTTACAGACATGTGCTGGTGCACCTGGCCTTTATGTCCTGGGATCTGGACTGAGGCCCTCACATGTGCACTTTACCACCATGCATCTCTTTAGCCTCTTATGTCCTTTCCAGAGTGTGCCCTTTATTACAGCATTATACTAAATCTTGAAATAAGGTGGTTTAATTATTTTGTTATAAAATGGACTCTTTGTGCTTCCTTATATTTTGGAATTAACTTGTAGTTAGTTAAAAAGTTGAGACCCCAGACTGAAAGCTGGGAAGCCAGCATGGGACTGACCCAGACCCTCTGAACGTGGGTCTCAGTTAGAAGGCCTGAGCAGTCTAAGGGACCTCAGACAGTGTAGCAGGATGAATCCCTGGTACATGAAAGGATTTCAGGAGCAAATTCCCCATGGAGGGATACTCCCTTAACCTAGAGACACAGGGGAGGGCCTAGGCCCCACCCCAAATGACTTGACAGATTTTGAGGATCCCTCATGGAAGGCCTCATCCTCCCTGGGGAATGGATGGGGGTGGGATTGGCGGTCTGTGGAAGGTAGAGGGAACTGGAATTGATATGTAAAATGAGAAAAAATTAAATAATAATAATAAAAAGTTGAGATTTTGTTTGGAATTACATTGGATCCATACATAAATTTGGGTTCAATTGCCATCTTAGAATCAGTCTTCCAACCCATGAACAGAGGAGAGTGTTCTACTTATTTCACTCTCTCTTATTTCTTCCTAGTATTGCCTTAGAACTTTAAAGTATAAGTCTTATAATAGTCTCTAAGTATGTTAGAATTTTGGGTGCTCTTGTAAATGATACTTAAAAGTTTCAAATGATTCACTTGTTTGTTATAGAGATGCATTTTTAAGTTTAAAATTATTATTACATTTGTTATTATTTGTGTGTGAGAGAGATATGTGTGCATGAGTGTGGGTACATGGGTGTGTGCATGCCACAGTGCACATGGTCACTAGAGAATGGCTTTCTGGAGTCAGCTTTATCTTCCCAAAGGGGTCCTGAGGACCAATCTCAGGTTGTCAGTCTTGCTGGGCAATCACATTTACGAGCTATCTCATTGGCCTGATTTTTGTATTCTGATCTTGAATTCTGAAGCTTTGATAAACTCTTGGTTTGACTAGCTTTTTTTTTAAAATATTCTCATATACTGCCCTCAAATACAGATAATCATATTTTCATTCTATTTGCTGTTTACTGTCTTTATCCAGTAGGATAAAGGTTAAGGGGAAGCAGGAGTGGTGTTCTTTCCTGAGCCCCAGGCCCAAGGAGGCATTCCTTGTTTCACTGTTAAATGCCATGCTATAGGCTTTATCCAGACAACTCTTTCAGGAAGAATCCTTTCATCTTTGGTTTGCTAAACGTTTTGCTAAAATATTACTGATATTGGGAAATCATGTACTTAATATATTACCTGTTTTGTATCATTTTTGTACATTGCAGATTACTTTTGCTAATATTTAAACATTTTGTATGTTCATATTCTCTAGGATGATTTCTATACCTTATTCTTATATTGACACATCTGCTTTTTGTCTTTTTGCTTTCCTAGAGACTTGATAGAATTTACCAGTGAACACATCTGGGCTTAGGACTTTGCATTTGGGGTTTGCTGAGGTTAAAGCCATTGAATATTTCTCTGGCTTGGTTTTGCATTTCTACATCTTAGGTTGGTTATCTGTGTGATTCATAGAATTCATTTTTGCTTAAGTTGCTGACTCCCAGTGGCTTGGGAGTTAGTAGCATTTCTTGTTAGATCTGAAATATCTATTCTGAAGTCTTCTCTTTTGTTATTCGTTGTTTCTATCCAACATGAATCAATTTCACAAAAATATTCTTTTCTAGTTTCTATTTGCTTTCAGATTTCCTTTTTATAATTTGCTTCCCTCTACTTACTTCAAATTCACCTTGATTCACATCTATTGGCACCCCAAACACCCCATTTTATGTCTACATCAAAATATACTGTAAAACATTTTGGTAACATACAAGGAAGAAGTGAAGTTCATCTAAACATGAACTACCCTGTAGTGACAAGGAGGTCAAACACATAACATTTAATGCAGATAGCTGGATATTTTGTGTGCAATGTAAGTTTTTATTCTTTCACCTATTTCTCTTTCCTCTCAACATTGGTCTGGAATTTTTGTCTTACTCTTATAACAGAAATTATTGTGTGTGTCCTCTCACACTGTTCTGTATGCAAGCAACATGATTTTCAAACGTGTTGAGGGGCATATCTGTAGTTTATTGTCCTGTGTGGATATATATATATATATATATATATATATATATATATATATATTAGATGAGCTTACACACATCCCCTTTTTGCTTAAATGTACATATCTTTTAATAAATAAACAATAAGCAACCCTGAGAACACCTCTGAGTTGGTTGTTTAGTTCTGTCTTGTTGTTTTTTAATTAATTTAGTAGCATTGAACTGCATTTTGTAGAACTAGACATGCTTTCAGTTTCTGAGGGTGGGTATAGATGACTAATACAAATACTCCTACCTTTGGGAGATGGTAATTGATATAAAAATGGATGTATAATTGTCTATGTGTTACTAGATTTGTTGAGAAAATAATAATACATGCTTTTCTATGGAAGAAGGGGAATGGAAGAGTGCCCCTTCCTTCTCGCTGATATAATAAATTCCCTCTATCTTGCTGTAGTGGTGGCTGCAGTTTCTGGGTAGAACCAGCCTGCACAATGGCTTTCACGTTCCTGCTGTGATTAATGAGGAATTTAACTATGTTCTGTCACCCAACAGAACCCCTCTCACCTTTAACACTGTGGTATCACAATTGCATTTGAATCAATAAACAGTATTTTCTTTTTGGCATGCAGATACTTCACATGCTCATATTAGCCATTATTTATGGTTTCTTCTTTGATGTCAATCTTAGAGAGTCCTTTCTACTTATAGATTGCAGCAATAACCACATAATTACTTCTATTATCTTTTTGGTCTTACCTCCTCCCCTTCAACTTTAATCAACTTCTAATTTATTTTAATGTAAGATATGAGATAAGGATCAGGCATAATTTTTTCAAATGTCAGTATGGTCCTGAGTATTGTTCTGTCTTCTGCCTCCCTCCCTGCTTCTCCTTTCTTCTCCCTTTCTCTCCTCTCTCCCACTCTCCCTCTACCATTCTTTTCTTCTTTGAGCTGTACTGGGAATGCTAGGCGAGTGACTTTCCTCCCCTACTCAGCAGCATTCCTGGCCCTTAGGTGCTTGTTACTGTACAAGGCTCTATACTATGATGACTTTAGATTGCTCTTTTGTTGTAAATGAAATTGCTATATATTTTGGGACTGCATTTTTTACACTGATGCATAGAATTATTTATCCTCCCATCTGGACTGTTGCAGTTACTCTTATGTTTTGTTTTCTGGTTGCACTAGTCTACCTATTTCTTTTGTGTGTGCACATATAAGACTCCAGGTAAATTATATTTTTCTTTATTTAGAGATTTCTAAAATAATGTTAATATTTGTATGGAAAATATGTCACTAATTTAGTGAGAGGCAAAATTTTATAATATCAAGTTTTCAGAAAATATCTATTGTTTGTTTTTATGACCTTGGGTGACATATGTTACATAATGGGGTGTTTCATTGTTGTGGGGCATGGAAGAGTGAGTGTCAGAGTTTAAGAGTTTGTGTTCATGCATTCATACACCCGCAGACATTGCTAGTGGCTTTCACATGATCATTACAGAGTGAACCCATTTTCTTTTATAAATTGATATTTCAATTTTTACCCCTATATTGGCTACATTAGATACTAGGGTGTTAGTATGATAAGTTCTTGCCTTGGATTATGGGATTTGGAGGGGAGTGTATACACTACAGGAAATATCTAGTGCCTTCTTGGGAGATTAATACCTCAGGTCTCTTCCTCAACTTGGAACAGGGGCTTGGTGGCTGGGTAGACTGGTGCTGAAGTAGAGAAAGGTCAGGGGTCTAAGTCCCTTCAGTGACTTTTCCCTGGTTATAGAGGATAAGAACCAATAATGGCCTTGGAAGAGAGGAGAGGAAGAGTGGCTCTGAAAGAGCAAAAACTAAATCCTGCACAGCCCAACCTCTGGTTGGCAAGCCTAGCCCTTCAGGATGGGTGACTGTAGGGTGAAGGAAAAACCTAGGGTAGTGATTGGGCCTGGGAAGGCCTGCCTTTGCACCTGTTCATTTTTTTTCCTTTTTGAGAGGTAGAAAAGTTAAATTTCATTTCTAAGACACACATATACCTGGGTAAGCCTTTATTCCTGACCAAGTAGTAGTGAAAACAGAATATCTTCCCTGGACACTCTCAGTACCTTCTACAGGCCAAGAAACACAGGCAGCAGCAGTCTCTGACCTGTGCCAGCCTTGACTAACATTATGTGTCAGGTAGCTCTGGATTGTGAACTGGGAGTGCAAAAATTTTCTATTTTATTTATTTCCACAATAGTTAAGGCATGGTTCTGTTAGTAAAGAGAGATTTGAGCCTGCAAATGAGATCTGTTAAAGCATAACTCTTGGTTATGTGCACTGACCAAATATTTGGGGCAACATGAAGAAATGGAATTGTGGTCTGTAGAGACCTTGTGCATCATGGAAAGGCATCTGGAGAATCTATTTTCCACAACACAGGAACCCACATGCCAACTGTTGCACTTCAGACCTTGGAGCTCTGTTGGGGTTAGTGACAATCTCAGAAGAAGGAAGAATGTTCATGAGACCTGATGTTCTTTTGCAGGTATGAGGATGGGAAAGTCAGGAGAGGCCTGTCTGCAGAGCACATGGGCATGGGAAGAGTGGGAGCCACTACTCAAGTCTTCCCGGAAGCAGCTCAAGGCCTCTTGGACTTGGATACATAAGTCGTTTGCATATCTTCTTTGATCTTTGATTTAAAATATGTGGTTTTTAATCTTTTGTTGATTTTATGAATTGTGCAATTCCCAGGCTTACTTGTCTCTGCAGCCCCTTTGCTGTGCTTTAAAGTTTTACATCACAAGTAAGATGATGGCTCTGAAGCTCTTTGCTCCCTATTTATCCTGCATTGGATTTGCATAACTTTATACATTCATGACTGATGAGGATGATGTTGTTAGCTTTGTAAAATCTATTTCATTATGACTTTAAATTTATTTATTTATTTACATCCTGACCACAGTTTCCCCTCCTTCCTCTCATCCAAGTCCCTCCCCCTCTCTTCCTCCTACCAACTCACTCCTTCATATCTCTTCAGAAAAGGGCAGACCTCCCATGGATACCAATAGGCCATGAATATCAAGTTGCTGTAAGACAAGGCACCTCCTCTTCTATTAAGGCTGTGTGAGGCAATCCCGTAGGAGGAAAGGATCCCCAAAGTAGGCAACACTCAAAGACAGCCCTTGATCCCATTGTTAGGAGTGACACAAGAAGACCAAGCACTGTAACACATATGAAGAGAGCCTAGGCCAGATCCATGTAGGCTCTCTTGTTGTTGGTTCAGTTTCTATGAGCCCCTATGAGCTCAGGTGAGTTGATTCTGTAGATTTTCTTATGGTGCCCTTGACACCTCTGGTTCCTTGTCTTAGTTAGAATTTGTTTTAATTGCTGTGAAGAGACACTATAACCATGGCAACTCTTACAACCAAAAAATTTAATTGAGGTGATGGCTTACAGTTTCAGAGGTTCAGTTCATTATCATCACGATGGGGAGCATGGCAGTGTGCAGGCAGACCTGGTACTGTCTACATCCTGACTAGAAGCAGTAGAAAGTCAACTGACTGTCACACTGAGTAAAGCATGAGAAAAGAGGCCTCAAAGCCCTCCCCCATAGTGCCACATTTCCTCCAACAAGACCAGATATACTTTAACAAGGCCACACCTCCTAATAGTGCCACTCTCTTTGGGGGCATTTTTCTTTCAAACCATCACACTCACACTCCTACAATTCTTCCTCCTTCTCTTCCACAGATTTTCTGGAGCTTTGCCTAGTGTTTGTCTGTGGGTCTCTGCATCTGTGTCCATCTGTCGCTTGGTAAAGCCTCTCTAATCTCAGTTGAGCTAGGCATCAGTCTATGAGCATAGCAGAATATTATTAGGAATCATTTCATTGAATTTTTAAAAACTCTCAGGGATCTATGAGGGTGACCCCAGTTAAAACTCCTAGCAATGGGAGGATGTGGAGAGCCTGAACTGGCCATCTCCTGTAGCCAGACAAGACTTCTAGGAGAGGGATTGGGACACTAACTGGTACACAAACCCTTCCACTTACAATTTGTCCTGCTTACAAGATATTCTGGAGCCAAAGGTGGTGCAGAAATTGTCGGAGTGGGCCACCAATGATTGGTCCAGCTTGAGACCCATACCATGAGAGGGAGCTCACCACTGACACAGCCTAGAGGGCTAGGACCGAGAGGCTGGATGGCTCAGGGAACTAGGATAGAACCAAACAGGACTGGAGAAAAATTATTTTTGAGGAGGGGTCTTACTTTGCTGCTCAGGCTGGTCTTAAATTCCTGGGCATGTTATCCATCTGAGTAGCCTGGACTGCAGGTATATTATTCCATTGTGCATGGCTGAGTTTTAATCTTTACTCTTCACACAGTGGTCTCCCTATGCAATGGAAGTTGTGGGAAGGCCTTTTTCCTGCCTCAGGGCTTTCTCATGCTCTCCCCTGCATCTTTCACATCCTGGTTCCAGCGCACAGCCTTTCTCCTGCTGAGTCACAGGCTGTGAACCCCATCTGTCAACTTCTTAATTTCAATCACTGTGTTTTTCAGTTCTAAAGTCTCCACTTGGCTCTTTCCAAGGCTGATTTTCTGGGGAGATTGCCCCAGTTCTCCCTTTCTTCCATCAGTTCCTGGGCCACATTCGTAAGTGCTTACAGTTCCTTATCTGATCATTTCAGTAGGTCCACCAAAGCCGGGTCTCTTTCTTCTAGATTGTTTGTTCTTGGTTGTTTTGTTAGGTTGTCCTGTCTCCTCACACACATGGTACTCCCTAATGCTAGGCATTTTGTGTGAATGACTGTCACTCTTGTGTGTCACCTCCTAGAGGGCTGTGCACCACCTGGCTAGGTTTGTGAGTTGTGATTTAGGCAAGGCCACACATCTGTCTCTCCTAAAAGCTTCTTTCCTAGCAGGTGCTAACCTCAAGTTCCAGATTTCTCAGCAACCTGCTGGGAAGTCCTTCTTGTGGCTTAGTAGCTCTTTGCCCTTGAACTTTGTAATCCACACATGTATTATATGTCTGCAATAAAACAAAGAACTGGCATCTCATTGGAACTGTTCACTCCCACCCCCAAAATATGTCGATGTATTTGAGTTGTATAGAGTTCCTTGGCTGGGATTGGTTCATCTATGGAGACATTTCAATATTTTAAATAATTAATTTATTTATTCTGTTTGTGTGGGCGTACATGTGTGTGGGTACAGGTATGTGTGTGGGTGCACATGTGTACATAGAGGTCAGAAGATGGCTTTGGGTGCTGCCTTTCAAGGGCCTTCCATTTGTTTGTCTGTTGAGACAGGGTCTCTCCTATTCCAGCACTCTACACAGCAGGCAAAGCTAGCTGCTCCCAGAGCTATCAGGGCTCTACTGTTTCTGCCTGTCACTCACTATTTCTGGGATTATGAGTTTAGGCCTTCCCTGGGGGGTTGGAGATGGAACTCAGGTCCTCATGCTTTAGAGACAGTGTTTCACTGACTAAGCGATTACTGCAGCTCCCACGTTGGTGTTTGAAAACGATTTCAGTTTCTGGTTGCTCTGGTTGGTCACATCTGACCCATCATTCTGATATTAACTAAGAAGCACAGGTCTCCACTATTGCATGTGTTCCAAGGCACAAGATGTCACTGTTGTGCTTACTGGGGTAACATTCTTGTTAAAATTGTAATGCCTTTAATGGTTTGCCTTTTTAGCCCAGAGTGAACTAATCAGACATCTGTACGGGGACATAAATCATAGCGTATTCCTGGGGAACCTCAGATGAAATAAATCAAACCACCCCCCCATCAGCTCTTCAATCACTCTCTTTTAGTCACATTGAAAATATGGTGTGTGCTGTATTTACACTGTGATGGTAAGGAGATGTTGAACATCAGTGTAAGAGATTAAAAATGACAAGTTATATGATGAAGAGTGTGAAAAGGTGTTTATACTGACATGCAATATCTAGGCTGATCTACAACTCAATAATAGGTATCGTAAATCTAAGAGTGGCCTTGAGACTGCTCTGGATGCGTTAATAGAGCAGGTCAGCATGCACTCCTGATGCTGGGGCTACATCATGGGCTCCATTGGTCACCATTCGCTAGGACACCTTCCCGTGCTGGGTGTGGCATCGCTACTGTGCCTCTGCTCTCTGCAGCTGGCATTTCTGGGTTGTGTTTTTCTATGTCTGATGACATTCACCCATTCAGCCTCTCCGTTCAAAGCATTAAAACGGGAATGATGATAAGCCCAAGAAAACCTTTTATTTCTGCTCTTATCCTGATACCTTGTTCTCTCTCTTCCCTCTCAACATAATTTTGGGACTTGCTCAGTTTGTTCTTTCTTGATTAATCAGTCAAAATAACTTTATTAAAAGTATAATAATTTAGTTTTGAAAATTAAATCTTAGCGGGGCAGTGGTGGCCCATACTTCTAATCCCAGCTTTCAGGAGGTAGAGGAAGGCCAATTTGAGGCCAGCCTGGTCTATAGAGTGAATTCCAGGATCCAGGACTATATAGATAAGCCCTGTCTAAAAAAAACCAAATAAATAATAAAATTAAATTAAATCTTTAAAAAGTGAATTTATTTTTATTTTTTGGATATAAATGTTTTGCCTACATGTATGTATGTGCGCCGTGCGCATGCCTGGTACCTGCTGAGGCTACGAGAGGGCATCAGACTCCCTAGAACTTTAATTACAGACAGGTGTGAGCAGTCATGGGTTCCTACAAAATGAATCTTTAACCTCCGCAAAAGCACCAAGTGCTCTTAACAGCTGAGCCATCTTTCTGGCCCTAAAAAATAACATTTAATTACAAATGAGGAGTGTGTGTATTGTGATTTGATCTGTATTTAGAGTATAGAAAAGTTAATTAAATTAATTCATGATCCATTGCTTCACCAACTCCTCTTTTCTCTAAGGAGAACATTAAATATCTATTCTTTTGGCAAGTTTGCTATCTATAATGTGTTATGTTTTCATTTTTCTTAGTTCTTTGAGAATTTTCTACAATGTGGTTTGATCATATTCACCCCCATTATATCTCCCTTCCCCAACCACCCAACTTTGTGTCTACTTTTTATACATGTTGATTCTAATTCATGCTGCCCGTGTATTCTTGAATGTGTGGCCTTCTATGGGAGCATGATCTATCAACCAGAGGCTATACTCTTTATTTTATTTTATTTTCAACTTTCAGAAATTTAAAAGGTAAAATTTGAAGGAGCAGCTGTTTATTTTTTCCTTTTTTAAAAAGTTTAAATTAGAAATAATCTTATTTTATTTATCAATTCCAGTTTCCTCTCCCTCCAATCCTCCCATGCCCCCACTGACCCCTATCCCTTCCCTTTATGCTCCTTAGAAAGGGTGAGGCCTTCCATGGGGGATCATCAAAGTCTGTCACATAATTTGGAGAAGGGCCTAGGCCCTCCCTCCCCCATGTTTCTAGGCTGAGAGAGTATCCTTCTGTGGGGAATGGGCTTTCAATGTCCATTTGTACACTAGGGCTAAATGCTGTTCCATTACTATCCCCATAGATTGCCTAGGTCTTCTAACTGACACCCATGTTCAGGGGGCCTGGTTCTGTCCTAAGCTGGTTATCAAGCTGTCAGTCTGGGGTCCATGAGCTCCCCCTTGTTCAGGTCAGCTGTTTCTGTGAGTTTCCCCAGCATGGTCTTGACCCCTTTGCTCATCACTCTTCCCTTCCTACAACTGGATTCCAGGAATTCAGCTCAGTGTTTAGCTGTGGGTCTTTGCTTCTGCTTCTATCAGTTACTGGATGAAGACTCTAGAACAGCACATAAGGTAGCCATCAATCTCATTATAGGGAAAGGGCATTTAAGATAGCCTCTCCAGTATTGCTTAGATTCTTAGTTGGGGTCATCCTTGTATATATCCTTGGACACCTCCCTAGTGCCAGATTTCTCTTTAAGCTGATAATGGCTCCCTCTATTAAGGTATTTCTTTTCTTGCTCTCTATTCTTCCCCCAACTCAATCTTCCTGGTCGGTCATGACTTCCTCCCTCTCCTTTTCTCCCCTCTCTTTCTCCTAACTCCATCTCCCCTTCCCCCATACTTCCAATTTGCTCAGGAGATCTTGTCCCTTTCCCCTTCTTTGGGGGACCATGTATGTTTCTCTTAGGTTCTCCTTGTTTGCTAGCTTCTCTGGAGGTGTGTGGGCTGGCAATTACACTCTTATAGAAATTGGATTCTCTATCTCCCAGAAGCTACCAGTTGTCAAAAACTCCTGAACTAGAGTTGGCACTTCATGCTCACCTCCACTCTCCATACCAAGATCCAGTGTTTCTTGAGCTTGTGCACATTGCCATAACTGTTTTGAGTCTGTATGCACAACTGCCCTGCTGTGTCTGGAAAGTGCTATTTCCTTGTAATCACCCAGAGTCTCTGGTTCTTACAAACCTTCCATCCCCTCTTCCTCAATGATTCCTGAACCTTGGGAGAAGAATATATATATATATATATATATGTATATATATATATATATACATATATATATATGTATGTATGTATGTATATGTATATGTATATGTATATGTATATGTATATGTATATGTATATGTATATGTATATGTATATGTATATTCCATTTTAGGGCTAAGCATTTCATGGTGTCTTATTTCATGCACTTTGATGAGTTGTGTCTGTTTTCATTAATTGCCATCTATCACAAAAAGAAGCTTCTCTGATGAAGGTTGAGGGATGCATTCATCAATGGGTGCAGCGATAACTCATTAGGGTTCAGTCTAATATTGTACCTATTGAGCAAAGTATTGTACTTAGATTCTCCCCTAGGGCCTATTATCTGTCCAGACACAGGTTCTTATTTCAATAATAGTGCCATGTATGGATTTTATCTTATAGAGTAGTATTTAAATCCAACCAAAAGTTTTTGGTTACTCCCATGACATTCATGTCACTGTTGCACGTGTGGGCATTTCTTGCAGGGCCAGTCATTATTATAGCTTGCAGGGTTCACAGATGGGTAAAAGTGATTGTTCTTTTTCTCTTTCGATAGTGTGCTTAGCACCTTCTAGTACTATGAAAGCCAGGCATTAGGAATGAAGCTTTTAGATAAGTACTAGTTTGGTTTCTTCATGTTTTGTGATGCAAGTATATAATATTTTCAACAATAATGTCTTACTGCCAAGTTCTGGAGGTAATAAAGCACATTGGCAATAGCCTGTAATGTCTGGGCATCTGTAGTATTTCAGCGACCAATATCTCCCAAAGAGGTAATCCAATCTGACACTGAGCTGTTTTTTTGCTCTTAGGCTTGATGTCTAGTTGGGGTATTGCCACCCTGTTATAGTTCATATTTAACTCCAATTTTAACTCTTTTTATATATGATTATATGTATATTTTAAGAAGCTTCTATAGTAATATGTTTCCATATGACTTTCCCCAAATAGTCAAGTGTTATTCATATCTCCCTGTATTCCTTCTTTTACCTTGCCTTTCTACCTCTCATCCCAATTTAACTCCTCCCTTTCCGTTATTCCTCTCTAACCCATTACACCATTGTAATCTATCTTCCCTTCCTTGAAATCTTCCCTATGGCATCTTACTAATTTCTTGACTTCTATGTCATTCCAAATGAAACACACTTATCTTTAGATTCAAAGTTCACATATACATACGAGAGAAAACATGGGGTATTTGCCTCTCTGGGTCTGAGATTCCTCCCTCAGAATGATCATTTCATGCTCCATTCATTTCCCTGTGAATTTCTTTATATTGTTTTCCTCGGTGACTAAATAAGATTCCATTGTGTAAATGCACCACATTTTCATTGTCCATTCATCAGTTGATGGCCGTCTAGGCTGTTTACATTTCCTGGCTGCTGTAAATAGAGCAGTAATGAGCATGAATGAGTGAGTATCTCTGTAGTAGGATAGAGAGTCCTTTGGGTATATGACCAAGAATGGTATAGCTGGATCATGTGGTAGACCTAGTTCTAGCTTTTTGAGGAACATCCACACTGATTTCCGTAGTGGCTGAAGCAGTTTTTTCTTTGTCAGCCATTAGTAAGTGTAGCTGTCTTCCTGCATCCTGTCAGCACTTGTCCTCATTGTCAACTGTGGTCTTCATGAAGTTCACTAGCTCATAGCACTTATTCCTCTAAGCTTTTGTACCTCTGAGCATCTTCTATTCTTTTCTCAGTCCTACTTTCCTAGCCTCTGTTAGCCTCACTGATGTACCAGCATCTAGCCTGCAAGATCTCCTGCTATGTCAGAGTCACAGTGGAGGATCTACAGTTACTGGGAGAGCCACAGTCCTAACAGAGAACTGGGTGATCTAATAGGTAGGTAGAGGTGAAAATCAAAGGGATGTGGCCTGCTTCCCTTTACCATGCAATGTCCCCTTAGGAGATCAGACACAGGACTGAAGAAATGGTGGCCTCATAGGCCCTAGTACATATGACCTGGGTCTTCACTATACTGGGATTTTCAGGGATGGTCCTGCCTTCCTAGGAGTGAGAACTTTTGTACAGGTAACACAACAGTTCCCCTGAGTCACAGACCAAATGCTAACTAGCTTTCTGAATTCTAGTTCAGGGACATAGACAGAATGTGGGGTGTGGAGTACATGTAGGTGACCATTCCCCCATGAAAGAGACAGGGTTACTATGACTTTGAGGGTCAGTGAGTAACTCCTATGGAACTCTTCTATTTCACTTGCTTGATGATAGCCTGAGAAATAATAAGGTATAGGTGGTACATACCATTGTAAGTCATACAAACCTGCTACTGTGATAACAGTGTGGGGTGTCTGTGGACTGTGGAGGAGAAATAGATTGGCTGTCAGTAGCTTCCTGAGTCCCCTGAGGTAACCTAATCCCCAGGTCTTCCTGTCCCGAGAATTTCCAGGAAGGAAAAGAGCACCTGGGCCAGCATGGAGAGGTGGGTCTGTGCACCTTGGGTGCCAACTAACTGTAGGAGAATATGTATATACTCTCCGCTTTCCCAGGATGTAGGCAGCAAGTACCCTCCAGCTTTGTACCTGGGAAAGCTGTTTTTTTCAGCAGAGGCCACATTCCAACAGTACTCCTAGCTGAATCTGTAGAGGGCCTGCTGCAAATGAGTGAGATGTCTATGGCCACCTCATTCCTGCCTCATGGCAAGGAATATCAGAATGCAAGGGCAGTCTGGCCCTTGTTCCCTAGTCTCTCAGAAGACACAAGGATGCATGACTGCAATCCCGTCAATCTTCCACTCTCCTAGTTTAGTTTTGACATCACCTCATGAGACCAAACTGACCCAGCAGGCAGAATGGCATGGAAAGGGTAATTTGGATATCTGGGATACCCTGAAATGAAATAACTGTTTGAAAATGGGCCATACCACTGACTCAGACCCTCCTGAACATGGGTCTTAGCTAGAAGGCCTGAGCAGTCTAAGGGACCTCATACAGTGGAACCAGGATGTATTCCTGATGCACAAAATGACTTTGTGGGCACCATACCCCGTGGAGGGATACTCCCTTAACCTAGAGATAGGAGAGAAGTCCTAGTCCCTACTTCAAATGACCTGACAGATTTAGATGACTCCTCCTAGAGGGCATCACCCTACATGTGGAGTGGGGGGGGGTACGGGAGGGGAGGGTGGTCAGGGTGCATGTGAGGGTGAGAGAAAGGAAAAGAGGGAGGGAGGGAGGAGAGGGAACTGGGATTGATATGTAAAATAAAAATAATTAAATAAATTAATATTAAAAAAAAAGAAAATGGGCCATACTAGCACGTGAACATATTTTGGGAAGATTTTGAAGGTAAATTTTATTTGAAAAAAAAAAACAGGTAAAAAACCCATTTTTTAAAACTCCAGAGTAGATTGAGTCTCATGGCAGCATAAAACAAACCAAAAAACAGAGCAGTATCTTACTAAGGTCTCGTCTTGCAGAAGGTAGCTCAGTGTGCACTGAAAGGAAGTCCTGAAGGCTCTGCTGGGTAAGTCTGGATACATCCTTGTCTTTCAGTGCAAAGACTGAGATGATGTCATACTCATAGAAGTTAAAGTTAGAAATATGCCTGTCAGAACACTGTCCTCTCTCTTGATGTCTCTGGTCAGTTGTAAATGTTCTTCCATCTTTTACTTTATCTAGATTTTTGAGCTGTTGATTTGTGTGTAAGTCCAGATAATTTTCTAAGGAAAGGTTTACTAGGGAGGAATGATAGCCTTGGGATAATATACTGGAAGATTCCCACAGACCCGAGAAATGGCCCCCAGCTTCCAAGCATTAGGCACATACAGGCTTTCCCATAGTTTCTTGTAGAAATAGTGATGATGTTTGCTAACATCATGTGAGCCCCTGGGGCAGAGGCTGCTGGAAGGCAGGGGATGCACAGAAGCCCAAAGTTTTCCCCTCCCTACTACCTGACCAACCTGAAGCTTTAATTGCACAGTGAGCTTGAATAGCAACATGAGAGAGAACGTCTAACAGCAGGTTGACTCATTCTCCTTTATGGTCCTCTGAGAAATGAGAACCAGTCCTGGATGAACTTGTCTTTATAATGCTTAAGAAGTGAGGGGTGATGACATATTATCTCCATTTTTAGCTGAGAGCCAAGACCCCAGGGATTCAGTGATGCAGGCACTCTGATCCTCCTGGCACTCCTCCACTAGGTGATGCTGTCTTGTCAGGAGCAAGCCCGGTGAGAGCAAGAGTAGAGTCCAGGCATGCAGGGGGAGGCGTACTCTGGATGGAGTAGCCTGGCTTCCTGCTAATGAGGGGAATTCCGCCAGCCCAGGAGCATCTTTCACAACCTGCATTTTTGTTTGGTCTCATGTGAAGGCTTGTGCTGCTGCCAGAGTGTGTTCTAGTGTCCTGCCAGCTCTGATGAAGTTAGCTGGCCCTGAACACTTTGATGGTTGCTGAATCTTCTGGTGGGAACATAGCATTGGTGCTTGGAAAGTCCTCAGCCACAGGCTGGGATAAATAGCACATGTTCCCCCATTGCTCAACCCTGTTTGGAGCATGTGGACCTAGGAAAGTCTGGAGGATTTAGTTAAAGCTCACAGGAGAAGCAGCATCCTGAATGAACCATGTAGCTTTAGAACAAAATCTCTTTTCCTGTAATAGAGACCAGGAGTATTTCCCCTTCAGAAGACTATTCTAGCAAAGAGTAGTGACGTCTTTACTATCACGTTATAGTGTCATTTGATGTTTTAAAAATGCTGCTGACCTGGGAAGGCTATTTTCACAAATCACTGGAGGGAGCTCAGATCCTGGGAGGTGGCTGCATGGTGGTCCCCTCAGCCTCATTGTCTGCTATGTTCTATCTGCCATCCCATAAGATGCAATGTTCTTTCAGGGATGGGGTCTTGTGGACATGTGGGTAAGGAGAGAATCTTTGGGTGGTTAACCTAGGAATGGGTTATGGAGGCAGGCATATAGCCTGGCTGGCTAAATTTGCCCCCGCAATGTGAATTATCCTGGGTGTTTTGTAGCGTACCCAGCATCAACTCACAGCCAATCATGACTATGAAAAGGGATCATATTGAAGACTGTGAGTGTCTAAACGGGGCAGTGAAGGTATCACACCTATGACCAGTGTCTTCAATCTGTGATTATTTCAGATAATCAGACCTCCGGGCACTTGCCAACTCTTTAAAATGTAGAAACTCTGGCTTACTTGGGATGAAGTAAGAGGCCCATAGTTTATTGATTGGAGCACGATTTGATGAACTTCTTCCTTATTTCCCTTTATCATCAATGTACAATTAAGGTTTAGGCAAAAACAGAATGCAAATGAAGTTGTATCAGTTCAAGGACCACCTGTGGTGTGGGGTTAGGAGCTTGACTGTGATTTAGAAGGCAAACTCATGAAGCTGAGACATCCAGAGGGTAGCAATAGAGTGGACTTTAACACAGGCCTAGCAGATCTGGGAGAAGTAGGGATAGGAAGTGTCATTCAGATAGTCTGCCTATAGAGAGATCTAGCCACATAGGTATTACTTGTGTTTCCCAATGAACTGGGCCAAAAGCCACACTCACAAGAGTCTGGGTAATAGAGCTCATCTTGGGTCTGTCTTGACATGGAGCAGTACAGGGAGAGCAAGAAAGTGTTTGATATCACAGAGCTGACATGGAAATTGTAGTAGCTTCAAGGATAGAAGACAGCCCAGTGTAAATCTCATAAGAGTTTATAGGCACAAGTATCAACAATTGTTCACTTTGTCTAAAGAAGTAGAGTTTTCAATATCAGAAGCTCAAGCCCTAAAGCACTGCCTTAAAAACTCCTCATGCTAGGCGTAGGGTTTAAGCATCTACTAAGGGTAGTTCCTGTGCGACCTGCTTACTCTTCCAGAATTTCCTAAAACCACAGAAGGAAGACTGTCATCTAACTAAAGAGTGAAGTCCCACAGTGTATGTGAAGGCAGAAGACTGATGTATAGAGATTATCGTATACTTCAGGGCTAAGCAATGGGAACTGTCAATCACCAAAGAATCTGAAGACACTAGAAGATGGAAGACCTCCCATGTTCCTGGATTTGCAAACCTGATATTGACATCATCAAAAAGAATATACTGATTCAATGGAATCATCATCAAAATTCCAATGACATTCTTTACAGAAACTGAACACTCCCCAAATTAATATGAAAACACAGAAGGCCTCACAAAGCCAAGGTGATTCTATTAAGAAACAGTTATGCTACATAAATCATAGTACTTGATTTCAAATTATATCATAGAGCCATAATAACAAAACCAGTACTTTACATGCACAAAACCAAACACATAGACCAACTGAAATAAAACAGAAGACCCAGAAACCCACACAGATGTAGACATGATTCTTGAGAAAGGTACCTAAACATACATTGAAAAGAAGCACAGCCTCTTTAACAAGTGATGATGCGAAAACTAGGTATCCATATGTTGAAGGATTGAAACTAGGTGCCTATCTTTCACCCAATACAAAAAAATCAAATAAAATATGAGTTAATACCCCAATGAAAGACCTGAAACTTTTAACCTTGGGAAAAAGGCAATTAGACTTCAAAAAATTAAAAAGAATTTGCATAGCAAACAAAAACCAACCCCTACAAACTGAAGCAAGAATTAAGAGACACCCTACAAACTGAGAGAAAATGTTTGCCAACGGCTCACCCATCATAGGATTCATATCCCAAATATATAATAATCAGTCCAGTCAATGAATGGGCAAATGGGCTGAACAGATATTTTTCAAATGAGGAAATGCAAATGGCCAATAAATACAAAAACACATTCACCAAATTTAACTGTCAGGAAATTGTGATACAAAAACTACACTGAGATTTTATTTTATTCCAGACAGAATGGTCATCATCAAGAAAACAAACAACAAATGCTGACAAGGATGTACGGGAAAGGAAATATTAGCCACTGCTGGTGGGAGCTAACTAATATAGCCACTATGGCAGTAAGTGTGGATATTTCTCAAAAACTGAAGTTCAGAACCTCTATATGAGCAGTCACATGACTTCTGGACATATTTCCCAAAGATTCAGTCAGGTTACTAGAGAGACTTGTGCAATCTGTGTTTATTGCAGCACTCTTCAGAGTAGTAAAGGTCTAACACAAAATGAGGTGCTTGTCAACAGAAGAATAAATAAAATATGGTGTACATACCATAGAGTTTTATTCAGGCACAAGGAGGAATGAAATTTTGTTTTCACAGGAAAGTGAATGGAACTGGAAATCACATAGTGACTGAGACTCTGAAAGACATGTATTGTGTGCTTTTTCTCACTTCCGATATTGATATTCTCATCCCCATGGTGATGATATTTGGAGAATGGGGCATGTGATACACACTAAGTAAGATCATTGTATGGGTCACCTGACTAATGAAACTGGACCCTTGAATGCGGAAGAGACACTAGAGCTTGTTCTGTGTCATGGGAGAACCAACAAGGAGGAGAACCCAAGGAGAGTCCTCATTAACACTTTAACTGTGGATCCCAAGAAAATATATGTCCAGGTTATAAATTGACTTGCCTAGGATACTTTGATGTGTCAGCAGAGCTGACTGGGGCATAAAGATAGAGAAATTTGCAGAGTGAGGGCAGCTTTAGGAGAATTGAGATTTCTGGGGTTGTCAAGATTCTCAGCAGGTAAAGGTACTTGCTTCCAAGACTGATGGCCTGAGCTCAATACCTGGAACCTATATGGTAGAAGAAGAGAATCAGCTCTCCAAAATTGTCCCTGACTTTCAGACATTTGGCTTGGCATATGTGTTCACTCTATTCCCCACATACATACAAGATGCTGATTTGTTGTTATTGTCAATGTGACACAACCTCGAGTCACCTGAGAAGAGGCAACCTCAGTTGAAAAATTACCTCAATCAGGTTGGCCTGTGGCCATGTCTATGAGAGATTGTCTCGATTGATAATTGATATGGGAGGACCCAGCCATATAGTGGGTACCATTGTCCCTAGTCAGGTGACTGTGGGCTGTATAAAGCAGGCTGAGTATGACCCAGTGAATGAGCCAGTAAGCAACATTTCTTATGATTTTTGCTTCATTTCCTTTATAAGTTCCTGCCCTGACTTCCTTCAATGATGAATTGTGATCTAGAAACACACCAAACAAACAAATGTAATTCAAATTTAGAGATTATTTCTAGTCATGGGAGAGCTTGCCACCAACTCTCTGTGGAAGTGAAGATATGCTTAAGGCCCTGTGGAGATGTGACCCTAGAAGTTCACAGTTTACTCTGAACGCTGGTCCTCCAGCACACAAGTCCTCTGTTGAGAACAGCAAAGCTTGGCTCGTGTTCTGCTTCAATGGGCTCTGTGGTTCCACTCTCCCCCTACTGCATTTGCAACTGAATCTCTGTTCTGTTTCTCTTCTTTTGTCACTACTGTTATGACTTGGGAATGACTCTGTTGGACCATCAGGTAGTCTTGACTTAATCTAAGAACCCAGAGCTCTTGTGCCTAGATATACTTCTAAAGGGCCCATGGATTTCATTGTTCTTAATTGTATTCTTCAAATTCATTCATTCAAGTCCCAACTTCTCAGAATGTAACTGCATTTGGAACTAGGACCTTCAAAGAGATGATGAAGTAAAAAGCAGAGTTGTTCCTAACCCAATGTAACTGATGCACTTAAGGGAGGAGGAGCTCAGGACACAGACAACATGCAAGGATGACCATGTGCACACACAAGGGAAGGATGCCATCTGTAAGCCCGAGAGAAGCCCGAGGAAGAACCCACCCGACTACACCTTGACTTTGGCCTTCTTTAACCAGGATGTGGTGAATAAGTTTCTGTTATTTAAACTACATACTGTGATACCCTGTTGTGACACTATCAGCAAAGGATCATACTATCCAACGTGGGATTCCTGATAGGAGAATGGGAGAGCCATATGGATCCTGGAAGCTCACCACACTTGGGGAAACACAAACTTGAAGATTTAACCATCATTCACCAACTATCTATTATTTATTTATTTTTCTTATTTTACATATTGATCCCAGTTCCCTCTCTGTCCCTCCCTCCCTCTCTTCCACCCTCTCCATGCCCCCTGACAACCCTCCCATCCCATCACCCCCACTCCATATATAAGGTGATGCCTTCCTGGAGGGGTCATCTAAATCTGTCAAGTCATTTGGAGTAGGGACTAGGTCCTCTCTCCTGCCTCTAGGCTAAGGGAGTATCCCTCCATGGGGGATGTGCTCCCAAAGTCCTTTTGTGCACCTGGTTCTACTGTCAGAGGTCCCTTGGACTGCCCAGGCCTTCTAACTGAGACCATGTTCAGGGGGTCCAAGGCAGTCCAATGCTGGATTCCCAGCTATTAGTCTGGGGGCCCATTAGCTTCTCCTTGTTCAGGTCAGCTGTCTCTGTGGGTTTCTGTAGCCTGGTCTTGTCCTCCCTATCTGCATTTGGATTCCAGTTAGGCTTAGTGTTTAGCTGTGGGTGTCTGCTTCTATTTCCATCAGCTACTAGATCCTCATCTCTATGATGGTGGATAAATTAGTCATCAATATGATTATCAGGGAAGGGCATTTATAGTAGCCTTTCCACTGTTGCTCAAATTGTTAGTTGGGGTCAGTCTTGTAGGTCTCTGGACATTTCTCTAGAGTCAGTTTTCTCTTGAAACCTATAATGGCTCCCTCTTTTATGGTATCTCTCCCTCATTCTCCTTTTTTCTCTCTTCTATTCCTCCCCTGACTCAATCTTCCTAGTCCCATGTGCTTTCCTCTCTTCCCCTTCTCTTTCCCTAGCCCCCTCTCCACTCACTGCCCTCATCATGTATGTATTTTAGACATAGAGCAAAGGATCACCAGCCTATAATTCACACCGCTAGAGAAACTAGGATACAAGGAGATTCTAAGAGATTCATACAAGGCCCCTCACAGAAGGGGAAAGGAACAAGATCTCCTGAGCATATTGGGAGTGGGGGGGCAGTGAGTGGAGAGGGGACTAGGAGAAGACTTATGCAAGGTTCGTTTGTTTCTATTGGATAGCTTTTGAGTTCTTTGTATAGTATGGGCACTAACATCCATCAGGTGAATAGCTGTAAAGATTTCTTTTTCTTTTTTTTTTTTTAAATCACCATTCTTTAGGCTGCCTCTTCATTCAAACAATGGTGTTTTTTTCTGTACAGACCTTAGTTCCGTGAGGTCTCATTCAACTGTGGGTCTTAATGCCTACATTGGTGAGGCTCTGTTTAGAAAGTCTTTTACTTTGCTAGTGAGTTCAAATATATTCTCTGTTTTCTCCTGGGTCAGATTCAGGTATCAAGTCTTATGTTGAGGTTCTTTATCTATTTGGAATTGAGTTGTGTACGGTGATGGATAAGGATCAGTTTCATTTTCTTCATGTAGTTAACCAGTTTGACTAGTACTTTTTTTTTTTTACAAAAAAGATGCTATCATTTCTCCAGTGTGTATTTATGGGCCCTTTGTCTCAGGTGGGTGGACGAGTGTGGGTTTTCATTAATATATATGCTTTTATGCCAGTACCATTCTGTTTTTATTACTATAGCTTATTACTATATATTACTATATACTATATTACTATATATTACTATATATTACTTTTATTACTATATATTATTAAGTAGTATAACTTAAAATCTGAGATGGTAATGTCTTTAGTAGTTTTTGTTGTTGTTCAGGACCATTTTTTTTCTATCCTGTGTTTTTTATTTTCATGTGAAATTTAATTAATTTCTGTGTAAAATTAGACTGGAATTTTGATGGGGATTGGATTGAATCTTTAGATGGATTTAGGAATGTTAACTTTTAACTATTCACAAAATTAATTACCTTTACATGTATGTATGGAATTTTCTTGTCAGATCTTTGTATGGTCCAGTTAACAAAGTTGAATTGATGAAAGTTAGAGGAAATAGGTAACAAAATCAAGGGATCAGTCTCAGTTTTTAAGTGCCCAAGACATGCCTAGTCAGGAGAAGCTTGGTAACGGTGTCTAGTGAGACTGTGGCAAGGGGGAATCTGAAGGTTAAAGTAAAAATATAGTTTAAATGAAGTTACATCACACGAGGGGTTCATGTTCCCTCCAAGAGCCATAGACCATTTAACAAAACCCCCATGTGAGACAAAAGAAAAATCCCTTCAAGTTGTATATATGTAAGACAATAATTATAGAAAAAGGGTTATGACTCTGAGAGGGAGTAGGGGCCTATGGGAGGAGTTGGAGTGGGGAGAGGGAGGAGAGGAAATAACATAAATGTTATACTCATATATGAAATTCTCAAAAACAAATAAAACAAGAAGGCAAGACACAGGCTCAGGCAGAGGGCAAGGCTGATAGCAGCCACTCTCCTGGATGGCACTGTTTGCCTTGGCACACCTTCTGAAGTCTTTCTAAAATGTCATTCTCAAGGGCATGCCTTTGTCTGGCTTCAAGTTGTACTTCTTCAAGGC
The DNA here is from genome assembly GCA_030556225.1 of Cricetiscus sungorus. Lineage (NCBI taxonomy): Eukaryota > Metazoa > Chordata > Mammalia > Rodentia > Cricetidae > Cricetiscus > Cricetiscus sungorus. The sequence goes on along the minus strand of JANBXA010000731.1, from coordinate 36,636,758 downwards.
TTTGGCTGGCACTGTTTGAAACTAATGATGCAAGGAGACACTGTCTAACAGGACTCAGATAGAACTGTTTTTAATTCCTGTGTGATGAATTAAGACTACAAGACACTGAAATGACTGCTCTTCCCTGCTTGCCATGCCAATAAGCACAATTAGTTACAGTAGACCTCAGTTTGCTTCTAAAATTAATATTCTAGGAATCAGGATGTGTGCCAAACAGTAGTGATGAATGACTTCATTCTTCTATTATGAAAATGTTTAAGAATAAAAAGAGAAATGAGGCAATGGATAACAATAGATGCTACCAATTACCTTCATTAGTCACTAACATACTACCATATTATTTTGCTGAAGCATCTGGAAGTAAAGGAGGGGTGTTATAGATACTGGGACACATCATCCCCCTAGGGCTTCAGGACAAACCCATTCAGGATTATGTCCCCATGTAAACACATTGCCATTACCATACCACACAAAGCTGGCATTGATCATTCAGTAGTCTATGTGCCCTCAATTTGATAGGTCACTTTAGTTCTGGTCCCTGTACCTCAGTTTTGCTTATTTATATATTGTGCTCACTAAATGGAGATAAGAGCAGTGCTTTCTTCCTCACAGAACTTTTTTGAGAATATGAAAAGCAAAACTTGATCTTTTTGAAAGGCTCAATCTATGTGTGGAAGTAAGAGTTACCAGAGATGGAGAAGATTGAACACTTCTTAAACCATTGACCTGGGAAGGATGATATGTGTCCTCAGAGATACCTACCACCCATGGTAACTCTCAGTATAGGCAGCCATGTTGCTTCACAGATGATTCCCTTGCTGAGTTGACATAAAGATAGAAGCCAAAATTCAAACTAATGGTTTCCTGGATAATCATCATGTCATGGGTCCTGGATGACAACCTAAATGGAATGTTTGGTCATGATGCCAAAGTAGTATCTTGTCTTAATCAACTCTATCAATCCTTCATGGATTTACTTCCTCAGGTTTGATGCATGCAAGAGAAAGACTCCACACAAGGTCTCTCAGCATAAACACAGTTATGTCTTAACTCCAAGGTGATTAACCAAAATTGAAGTCACTAGGGTAGGCTTTAATGCAGTTTGATGTCTTTATAAGAAAAAGGGATTATGACACAGATACACACAGACCACATGAGAACACAGTGAGATGACACCATGTACCAGGATTTTTGGACTGGCTTACATGGTAGAGAGTGGTAGTCTAACAATTGCTGTCTGTACTCTGGAAAAACAGAGGACCTAGTGGTTCATAGTACATGAAGCTGGGTCCTTGGTGGCTCAATACCATGCTGAAAGACTAGAAACTTCCTGAAGGGGTGCTGGTAATAAGATCATATAGAAAGGCTAAAGAAAATGGAGTCTGACATCAGCAGATAATGGCAGCAGGAATAGACACACATGGTCAGGAAACAAAGGAACTTGTGTAGTACTCTGGTTTTACCTTCTCAGCCCATTGGATTGTGCTGTTCACATTCATGATATTGCAGTGCTCACATACATATTTCTTCTTCGGTCTTTTTTCCATGTGACTCATTAGATATACATGTCACCTGTCATATTCATCTCTTCCAGCCAACTTGGCAACACCAGACATCACACCAGCTAAGGAGAAAAGCTACCAGACGAGGAGGAATCTACCTGTTGCATCTTGACCTTGGCCTTCAACAATCAATATATGAAGAATAAGTTTGTTATTCAATCATCCAGCCAGTGGTACTTAGTTCTGCCACCAACAGCAAAGGAACATATTAACCTTCAGGTGATACGTGATAAGAGAATGAGAAGCCATATGGATCCTGGAAGCTCATCACACTTAGGGTAAACCAAGCCTGCTGGTTTAATCATCCAGTAAATATCTATGGTCTATCAGCACTAGATACATGAAGCAGGCAACAACGGACATAAATGTCCATGTACTTGTGCGAGGGAAACACAACTTTAAACTTTGTATTCTGAGGGTTCAAGTAATCTCATATAAGAAAAACATTGACTTGTAATTAACCATAAATTTTATATTAGGGTCTGGCATACTTTAATTTCTACCCTTTAAAAAATGTTCTTGGTGTCGTCTTTGCAATAAATAGTTTCCAAAGGCAGGGCCCAGCACCACATACACTTATGTCATGAAAGCTGCCTTGATGACACAACAGCTGGAGCTCAGCAGTTTTGCTTAGTAACTAAAAAAACCCTACTCCTCATTTCTGAGAGACAAAATGGAGAAGGAATACCAATTTAGTAATCTTGATTAATATTGCTCTAAAATAAAACATTAGCCCTTTTATGATAAAACTTTGTGGAAAGAGGCACTTGATGTTTCTTGTTCTGGGAAATATTTTGCCACCTCTACTTTCCTGGATTTGACTTTGTTTAAAAGGGTCAATAGAAGTCTTGATGGGATTTCTGGTATAGTGTACGAAGAAGAGGAGCCTAGCCATGAAGCAACACAAGACCCAGAAGAGGCATGGTCTCCCATCATAAATTCTAGGAGCTCAGCCACACCCATGCAACACTCTATCTTTCTGATGCTTCTTCCTAAAGTTCAAATCTCATCTCATTCATCATTTGCTCTCCAATCTTTACTGAGTCCTGAGCATGAGGTTCAGTTCTGTATTTGTGTTGCTTTGATGCTTGATAGAATTTAAATTGCCCAATTGCTACTTTCCTACCCTTTTCCTCGATGACCATGGGCAGGCAAGCCTTTATTATTATTATTATTATTATTATTATTATTATTATTATTATTGTTAATAATAATAATAATCTTATTTATTTATTTATTTATTTATTTATTTATTTATTTATTTATTGACAGGATTTCTCTGTGTAACAGCTCTGGCTGTCCTGGAACTCACTTTGTAGATCAGGCTGGCCTTGAACTCACAGAGATCCACCTGCCTCTGCCTCCTGAGTGCTGGGATTAAAGATGTGTGCCACCACTGCCTGGCAACTCTGGGCAATATTAAGACTTCTGTTTTTCTCCATATAGATCTCTGATGTAATTAAATGAGAAGCCAGAGCCCAAGTGCTCTCCCTAGCACCTGGAAGACTGTGGCATATACACAGTAGGTGGCCATTTTGCCACCAACTTGTAAGTGATTCTCAGACTTCCCAGACCTTTCACTGGCCTAACACAATGTAGGTTGTCACTTATGAATTGAAGGAATTATATAGACATAACAAGGAGGATGCTAAAGGAAACAGGTATGAGAAGGCATACCTGAGTTCCTAGTCTTAAACTGCCAATAACATCTGGATCCTATTACCTCCATGACATGAAAAGGGAATGATATGATAAATGATTCTAAATTTAGGTTTATTAGACCTGATTCTGGTTTTTAGATTTTTATCTTTGTGACAAAATTTTACATAGCCCAAGGTGATCTCAAAATTGCCAGATTTGACACAAGTCATATGTGTACATGAATGTGGGGCCTAGGACCATTTTGAACTGTGACCTTCATGCCTGTACCTCCTAAATGCTAGAACTATATATTATAGACATTCATGATAATCCCCAGTTTCTGTGGTGCAAGGGCTTGAACCTAGGGCTTCAGACATGCTAAGAATGACCTCTACCAACTGAGCTGCATCCCAAGGCATAGGAAGCCAGATTCTTTTAAGCTTGTACATGCTTCTGCAGAAAAGTTCATGGTCAGTATCTTTGGAAAATATTGAGCATTTATTTTTCTTTCTGTCCTGGAGAGTCAGTGTCTTTAAAAACCTTGAATTACAACCAAACCAAACCAAACCAAGCCAAACCAAACCAAACCAAACCAACCCATGGTAATGTGATCAAAATGGAAACTTTTCTAAGTTGTTTGAGTATTGGGACACTTCTTCCTAGTGTGTAGCACTCTTTCACACCCCATGACTCACAATTTGTAAATATACTCCAGGAAGTATGGGACCAGAAGGTCCTTCAAGTCCTTTGAAAGGTCTATTTTTAGGTACAACAGTCCCCCTTATCTCTCTAATAATTCTTTTTCTGAATTTTCTCCTACATCAACATCCTTCCTAGTCTTTGCTTCTTTTTCATGGCCTTAGGCATAGCTGTGTCTGGAGAGGTGAGCTATCCTGCTCACTCTCCAGGCTTTTAGTTCAGACCGAAAAATATGTGAATCAGAGAAATCAGGTCTTCTAAATCTCACTTCATACAAAATAGAATTATAATATTAGTCCAAAAATTGATGAAATTATTAATTTTCCATGAAGGAGATGAAACCAGGGCTACATAATTAGTATCAGTGGATTTAGCTCTTGAAATATCTACCTGTAATACTTGCAGCATGGTGATGTGGAATGACAATATCCAATGATTACAGTAACACTTTGTTCTTAGGGGTCAGAACTGAAAGAGGGAAAAGAAGTAAAGCCAGTGTTTAATATTTATTTATATATAAATATATTTATATATTTTTTATGTATTGATTGATTTGCTTTTGGGTTGCAAAAGATTTTTTAATCAGAGAAGATGCTTCAAGCACAGTTATGTTTAAAATACTAATAAGTATTGTTTCCATTACTAAGTTCTTGGTTTTTATTAAATTCTCTCTAGAGGTATCATAATCCCTAGTTTCAAGCCATACTACAAGGCTGTAGTTATAAAAACTACATGGGATTGGCACAGAAACGGACATGTTGATCAATGGAATTGAATTGAAGACCTGATCATAAATCCACACACCTATGGACACATGATTTTTGATAAAGAAGCCAGAGAACAAAGAGTTTTGAAAAAAAATTCATTTGTGAAAAAAGAAAGTGTCTTCACAAATTGTGCTGGTCTAACTGGATGTCAATATGTAGAATAATGCATATAAACCCATATTTATCACCATGTACAAAACTGAAGTCCAAATGGATCAAAGACCAGATACACTGAACCTGATAGAAGAAAGTAGGGAAATTAGCCTTGAACACAGTGGCACAAGAGACAACTTCCTGAATAGAACATCAGTCTCAGATTAATAATTAATAAATGGGACCTCATGAAATGGAAAAGTTTCTGTAAGGCAAAGTTTCAATAGGACAAAGTGGCAGCCCACAGAATGAGAACAATTTTCACCAACTTCACATGACAGAGGGCTAATATCCAAAATATAAGAAGAGCTCTTTATTTTATTTTTTGTTTTCTTTTGATTTGAGACAGGGCCTTATTTATCCCAGGCTTGTCTTCAACTTTCTGTATAATCAAAGATGACTTTGCATTTTCTGTTTCTCTTCCTCTGGTATACTGGGATGATAGGCATCATCATGCTTTTTCAGAGGCAAATTTTTCAAAATGTATTTTACACATGTATATAATGTATTTTGATATTATCCATCTCTTCCCCCTCCAACTCCTACCAGATCCCTTTCCTCATGCACCCTATAAACTGTCTTCTTCCTCTACCTCCTGTAACCCTTAAGCCCAATCAGTGCAGCCTATATGTATATGAATGCAGGAGCACATACTAGAGCACAAAGAGACACAACTTCAGTGCTGAGATTTTGCTAGTAAATGTAACAACCTTTAAAAATTCATGAACTACCAGAACTTGTTAGAGAGTAAAATGACTCTAATTTTTATTAAAGCTGGAAAATTGTAAGAAAGCTCCACCTGAACTACAGTAAACAGGACATGTATCATGAGGAGTATCCCAGCTGATTCCTTCTGCAGTGGACCTGCTGTTCTTAGGCTCCTGCTGTTTCTCCATGGCTAGGTTACTTTTGTCCCAAAAGACAAATGGCAGTAAATAAAACTCATCTTCCTTGTATGGAAAAGTTTGCAGTTTGTCTGGGTCAGGACTCTTAAAGCATATTTCATTATGTCTGTACATTTTCCATGCAGACCAACCCGAGAACATTGGGCACAGTCTGGGACTGTGTTGCCCTTAGCACTGTGGGACTAAACTAAGCCTCAGAAGGGAGATGTAGAGAACAAATGCTCCCCAGTGGTGCTGATGGGCTTAGATGATGGAGTGTAGAGCTCCCACCTTAGGGTTTGACTCATGGACTCAGTGAGTAGTGTGATGAATTCATATTAATAGACATGTATATAATGCATTCTGATTACTCTCACCCTCTATCCTCTATCTCCCTCCTACCCGTTAACCTCCTGTCTTCTCTGCAGTGTTTTTCTCACATTAATGAGGTCTTGTTTTGTGACTCACTTGCACTTAACCAGAATCATCTATGTAATTGTGGATTTGGGCACATCTGTGAGTATGCAACTAAAGACAATGACTGTCCCTCCCTGTTTTCCTGAGCTTTTGGTGTTCATTAATCTTACTTATGCCTTATTCATTAAGCCTGAGTTTTAAAAGCCATATACTTGGTGTACATTTTTTTTACAGTATCCATCCATCTGTTCATCCACTCACCCATCCATTTATCCATTCATTCACCCACTCACCAATTCAGCCATCCAATCCACACACTTATGCATCCATCTCCCTATCTACCCACTTGTGTGCTTACCCATTTTGCAGACTATATGAATGCTGTGCCTGTGTGGTGAAGAATTAACCCTCATCCTTTCAACTAGTTGCTGTCTCTTGTGATATGAATTATAGGGATGTTTACTCAATGAGATGCTCATGGTTCCCACCTTTGTCAAACAGTTGTTGGAATGTAGAACAAAAGCTTGAATATAGTAGACAATCACTTTGATGATTAGAAGTGACGGGCATTGTTTTTATTCTTGTTGTAATATTATACTTAATTTTTGAAATTTTATTAGTTCTTTGAGAACTTAATACAATGTAACAATGTGTTTTGATTTTATTCATTCCCTCCTTCAGTTTTTCTCAGAGCCACTTCCTTCTTTACCTACCTTTGTTTCCTTTAAAAATTAAAAAATTAAATATATCAACTTCAATTTGTGCTGTATATATTCTTGGGTGTGTGGACTTCCACCAAGCATGGTTGATCTACCAAGGGGGCCATATTCTTAAGGAAAATGAACTCACCCTCTCTCAGTCTCCTAACAGTTGTCATTTGCTAATGTCTACTCAGTTAGGGATAGGATCATCTACCACCTCCCCTCTCCATGGATTTTGTCTGGGTTGAGATTGCATTGATCTGCGTGATACAACAACCACCAGAGTTTGTATGTACAACCTCCCTGCTGTGTCAGGAAAATACAGTTTCCTTCACCCACCCACTGCCTCTGGTTCTTACAGTCTTCCCATGCCTTCTTCCTCTGTGATTGTTGAGCCAAAGGAGTATGATATTGATGCCCCATTCATGTCTGTGCATTCTGCAGTCTCTTGCCCTCTGTGCCTGGAAAGTAGTTCTCAGTATTAATTTTCACATACTGAAAAAAGAAGCTTCTCTGATGAAAATCAAGAGATGAACAAATCTATGGATATAGTAGCAAGTCATTAGGAGTCAGTATAACATTATGTCTGTTTAGCAGAATAATAGTAGTTTCTCTTATAGAGTCTTTGATCCGTCTACCCACAGGTTATTGGCTCTGATAATAGTGCCATGTATGGGTTTCATCTTATAGAGTGGGTCTTAAACTGAACCAGAAAGTAGTTGATTATTCATGTTATTATTATGTCAGTGGAGGATGTCATTATAGCTTTCAGAGTTCACAACTGGGTAAGATTGAAGGTTATTTTTCACCTCCTCTCCAGCACTATGAAGACTAGCCAATAGGGATAAAGCTTTCATGTCAGCACTGGCCTGATTTCTCCTTGTTCCATGACTCAAGAATGTAGTGTCTTCAGCAATAGGATCTAACTCTGTCAAGTTCTAAAAACAGGTATTCCCTAAACTATCCCTCGTATCTAGTTTGTGTGCTATGCAATAGCAAGCAAGCAACCTCTTTAAGGACTTCAGTATTTCTGATTGAGTATTCTAATAAAAAATTGAGTATTTCTGATAGCCCACTGTGGTAGTTTGTCAGTTTGACACAAGCTGCAGTTATTTTGGAAGAAAGAACCTTAACTGAGGAATTGCTGCCATTCAGTTGTCCTGTAGGCAAGTCTGTGAGACATTTTCTTAGTTGATGATTGCTAAAGGCTCAGTCCATGGTGGCTTGTGCTATCTCTGAGCACATGGTTCTTGGTTGTGTGAGAAAGCAGTCTCAGCAAGCTATGGGGAGTAAGCCAGTGAGCAGCCTTCCTCCATGGCTTCTGCATCAGTTCCTGCCTTTAGGTTCCTGCTCTGACCTCCCTTTGTTATGGACTGTAAACTGTCAGATGAAATAAATCTTTTCCTCCCCTAGTTGCTTTGGCCAAGTTCTTTATTACAGCACAAGAAAGCAAATGAAGACACTTACCAACATTGCCAACCCTTCTGATTTAGGATTCATGGCAACTCCTAACATTTATGCCTCTAATGGCAGGTGCCCCCCCCCATTTTCCCTGCAAGTTTTGCTTATAGAAGTGAGTTGTGATGGAATAGGCAGAGGGATCCATGCTTGGCTGGATCAGGAAGGAACCCGAGGGAGGCTGCCTTGTGTTCCAAGTGAAGGGACTGACTAGAATAGTATTGATTATGGTGATCTTTGCTACATCACCCATGTGATGAAGTTATCTACTGCTTTTTCCCCTTACCATTGCTGCCATGGCCCCTCTTAGCATTTTCCTTGTTTAGATCAGTGACTACATGGGCTACCACCTCCTTTATTTGCCATTTGCTTTTTTTGCAAGGAAACTGGAGGATCTCATACTTAGGTTTGCATAATCTCAGTACTTATAGGAATCTCACATCTTCTGACCTTTTGTGAGGGCTGAAGCATCTTCTGGCTCTTGCTTTCTCTGTGGGTGACCTTTCCTTGTCTCTCCATTTTCAGGGAGGAAACTCAGGCTTCCTGTTTTCTCCCATCATATTTGCATCCTTCTTTTTTTCTGTTTTTCCTTCTAATTTGCACAAATTAATTAAGCCTTTAGTATATGCTGATCATGGTGCCAGGTGCTAGCCAAGGATCTTATAAGACTCATGACTATTGATGATTAATCCTGAACAGGACAAATAAATGAACTCATTAATGAAAAGTGTTTGGCACTATGTAATCAAGTCTGCATAGTGTTAGCTCTGCCAAAGCTTGGCAGGGAAAAAGATGTCAGGACACACAGTACAGAAATCCAGCTTCACTCATTTTGGAACTGGAACTTAGATTCATGGGAAGGTTATAGTTATAGTTTGGTATTTAACAGTTTAGGGAGAAGGAAAACTCAGAAGATAACTGTCTAGATTTTGGCTGAGGCCACACAGTGGGATTTTTGGGCTCACACAGTTCAGAGTGTGCCTGCAAAAGCAAGTCAGGTCAGAGAGTCACACTCAGCAGGAGGGAAGGTGACTGCCTGCTCATGTTGGCCCGAAAACAATCATTTCTGTTCTTCTCAGGCACCTCAGATTCCCTCTGCCAAGGAGGCCTACGCATACCCATTGTGGCTGTTGTGCAGCGTGTTGTTTGAAAACTGTTGGTGCTATGCTTCTTGACAAGTTTTCTCTGGTCTTCTCAGAGGAGGTTTTGTCACTGAAGGAACCCTCAAAAGTCAGCTGTCTCAGGGAGCAGCTTTTCCAACCTGGGAAACATTTCCTTTGCATTTTCTGCATTACTCCATGATTGTCAGCATCCATTGCTTAGGAAACAGCTTTCCCAGAACATCACAGGGCTGAGTGCAAAAGGAACATTGAGAGATGTTGGCCAGAATGCATATCAGGGTACTTTACCAAGGCCAAAGGGATCATTTAGGGATTAAATGGGATAATACATTTTAAAGCATTTGACATTTTAAAGAAATATGCAAATAGTTAGTTTATTCAGCACTTTTTAGTGCTACACACTGTTCCAAGATCTCTATAGTATGTAGTTATTTAATGTTCACTAAACACATATCACCAGCGCACAAAAGAAGCACATTGAAAATGAAAAGCAAAGTAGGGGATGGGTGTGGCTCAGTGGCAGAGCAGTGTCCGTGTGTGCAAGGCTCTAAGTATCAACCCCATAATGAGAGGGGGAGGAGGAGGAAGAGGGAATGAGAGAAGGGAGGGATGGAGGAAAGGACAGCGGGAAGGAGGAAGAGAGACAGACAGGCAGATAGACACACACACAGAGAGAGAGAGAGAGAGAGAGAGAGAGAGAGAGAGAGAGAGAGAGAGAGAGAGAGAGAGAGAGAGAGAGAGGACACTTGAGAGCATCAGCTTTCCTTACAAGGAAAAGTCTTTATTAGAAAACATAATTTGGGGGTCTGAGTCAGTCCCATGCTGGATTCCCAGCTATAAGTCTGGGGGACCCATTAGCTCCTCTGTGTTCAGTCAGCTGTCTCTATGTGTTTCTGCAACCTGGTCTTGTCCTCTCTCTGCATCTGGATTCTAGTTTGACTCAGTGTTTAGTTATGGGTGTTTGCTTCTGTTTCCAACAGGTACTAGATGGGGGCTCCATGATGGTAGATATGTTAGTTGTTGATCTCAGCTAGAAGGACTGAGCAGTCTAAGGGACCTCAGACAGTGGAACCAGGATGTATTCCTGGTGCACAAAAGGACTTTGTGGGCACATCCCCCATGGAGGGATACTCCCTTAACCTAGAGACAGGAGAGAAGTCCTAGTCCCTACTTCAAATGACTTGACAGATTTACATGACCCCACCTGGATGGCATAGCCCTACATGTGGAATGGGGGTGGGGGATGGAAGGGGAGGGTGGTCAGGGTGCATGTGAGGGGGGAGAGAGGGTAAGAGGGAGGGAGGGAGGGATGAAGGGAGAGAGGAAGGAAGAGGGAACTGGGATCAACATGTAAAATAAAACAAATAAAAAAATAAAAAAATATGACAAGCAGAGACTTAAAATATAAAACATAATTTGGGGGCTAGCAAGGGGTAAATATTTATTGCCAAGTCTGATGACCTGAGTCTAAGCCCTAGGACCCACATGATAAAAGGTAAGAAGAAGTCCTGCAAGGTGTCCCCTGGCCTCCACACATGTGCCTTGCCACACATATGCCCCACCCTACAGAATGAACAAATGTAACAAAAATTAAGTTAAAAAGGATGTTCTTAAATATTGTGAGAAGCAGGTGCTTACCTTTAGCATTTATCAAGGCTCAATAAAATTGTGGAGATTTAATGCAGTTTTCTTTATAATCAACAATAACTCGGGTACTTATTAATGCCACATGTTTATAATCACCTTCATAGCATTTATTCCTTCTGAAAGAGGTCTTTATTTGAAAATATTTCCTAAGGGAGTGAATTTGTTCATAGACTTCATCACATTTTTATTTCTACAGATGGACAACAACAAAACGCTTGAAAACTCTTGATGTTTATTGTTCCCTTTCAAAGCTAGTGCTATCAAATGCAAGGCGAGGCAGTGGGTATTACATTGGGGAGACGTCATTTAACAGCTGCAGGCATGTGGCCAGCAGATAGTCATGACCTGTCCCTCAGTACACCTTCCCTATAGATAGGTGATGATCACACAGAGAGTGCAGTTTAATTGTCACCACCATGATCCACAAGATCCACTTGTTCATAACACTACCACCAGATGCATAGCAAGCACCAATGATGTGTTAGAGTGTGCCATGTTTGTGTTTAGGGAAAATGAGCTTGTTCTGAGAGAAGATGGTTTTACCTTTTGCCTTTTTACCCTGTGTAGTCTCCTTGCTAGTAAATTGCTTCATGTCTGATACTTGGATTTTGGTTGATGACACTTCTTAGCCAGTAATTAGAGAGTATACTACTGTGTTGCTTATTTTTTTTAAAAGTAGATGTAATGAAGACTTTGATTTTCAGCATAAAATAAAAAAGGTCAAGTACAGACCAGGTAAATATAACCAACTGACTCAGTAGCACACCTCAGTCCTATGCTGGAAAGCTAATAGATCTGTGAATAGATCAGCAAAGGTGTTGATCTAACAGAGCAAATTGTAGAAAATTCAAAACACAAGTGAGAAAGGAAGAGTACACAGAGGGGGTAAGGTGGGAACTAGAAAGAGAAATTTGTAGAAATGCTTTCTTTTGGGGATAGTGGAAGTCACACTTGGAAACAGGTCTTACCACTCAGGATACCAAGATCTCTCTTCCCCTGAACTGTGTGTGACTGTTAGAGCCTCTTCTTGAGGCTGACATCCAAGGCATCTACCTCCTACTATCTAACCCAAGTATCTTCTAGAGATCATACAGAACTGACTCCCCCAACAGGTTTAGCTTCCCCTCCCCCACCACCTTGAGGGGCAGAACCTGAAGACCAAGTATCCAGTATGCACCGCGACTGCTTTAGTCTGCCCTTAGTCTTTCTTGCTCTGTTTGTGTGGGAAGGCATTTCTCTTGGCTGCTCTGCAGATGACAAACTCATATGCAGAAGGCTTCTATAGTTAGCTGCAGTCTGTTAATGCTCAATAGCTGCTTATCCTGAGGGGACTGTGTGTTTCTTTATATTTTCTCTGCATACAGGTACTTCCAGGAATGTCTTCCCAAGTCCTCGCTGTTATCCTCCTAGGTTTTCACAGTGATGTCCTCCCGAATACTATGAAAATGTCCTTGGTGAAACTCACTGCTTGATGGAGTTCTGCATAGCTCCTTTCTCTGGTCTGGGCACCCGAATCTCAAGAAAGCCATGCAAACAGAGCATGTACAGTAGAGCCAACTGTATGTGACAAAACCCAGTGGTATTGGTGTGATACCCCATCCAGATAGCAAACTTTCTAGTGAGTGGACGTTCACTAGGGAATGAGGGTGACTTGTGCCACTATAGGCATATGTGATGATCACTGTGCTGTTACTAAATGCAGGCGTTAAGACTTCTGCACATATTGCCACCACTCATATTTTTCCCATTTTTTAAAGGAGAGTTAAGTCCAGACAGGCTGACTTCATGAAGGAACATGAATGAAGAGGCCAAAGGTTGAGTGTATATAACAGTGGTTCTCAACCTTCTAATGCTGGGACTCTTTAGTGTGGTGACCCCTACCTTAAAATTATTTTCATTGCTACTTCATAACTGTGGTTTTGCTACTATTATGAGTCATACTGTAAATATCTGTTTTTCTGATGGTCTTAGGTGATCCCCATAAAAGGTTGTTTGACCGCAAGGGTCGTGACCCATGAGTTGAGAACTGCTGGTATAGATACTTCTGGGGTTTGTGTTTAAGTATGTAGACTGCAAGCATGACGGAGTGTTTGGCGAGAGGACTGTAGGATTAATGTAAAGGTTTAGTTCCCCTCCCAGGTGTTCTAGTTATAGGTCCATGATGAGAAAAATTTGTACCTCATTAAGTTTCCCATCAACTTTGCTGGACACAGTGTTGACCCTGCTGGTGTGTTCTAGAAAGGGCTTCTCTTTCATGGAGTCTCACGGATTCCAAACAGATGCTAACTCCACATGTCCATTCTTTCCTTGGTTCTTGGTGTCTTTTGTAGGGGGAGGACAATTTTCCTAGTGTAAGGCTCTCAGAGGTCACTTGAAGGAATCAAATGCAGTTTTCAATTTTTAAAACTTTCCTGTCTCTAACATAGGCAAGTTTGTTTTCACCTTTAAATTGTGTCATAAATAACAACAATAAAAAGCTCTAGGAACTATTTCTTAAGAAAATAATTATAACGGAAATGAAAGTGTAGTAATTTTGGAAGACATCTAGAGCCCAGTTTTAAGTACAACTTACATGATGGGAGTGAATAGAGTAGATTGGCATGGTTGGGGAAAGATACTCTGTTTTCTCACACTTCTTTGCCAGTGTTCCACCATAGTGACCTTTTAACAGCATGCAGTATTGTTCTTGGAGATTGTACTGGGTTTTGTGAGGGCTACAAATTAAAGCATTGCCCTCTGTGACAAGTAGTTTATAATCTTGTTAGACGCAGAAGAGTGTCACATTTGAAACACTAAAATGTGACTTATGGTAGAGACAATAAACCCTATAGGCTTTAAGGGAACAGACCACTCCATAATGGAGGGAAGTATTGATTGGGATTGGGGGATGGAATGGGTAGGCTAATGAGCTAGGAAGCAGATAAGTCTTACAGGAAGAGCAAGAATCAAGGAGTGGGCCTTGAGGACAACTAGAAATGTCCCATTCCACTGAGCAATAGGTTATATCCTCCAGGACAAGCAGGACCTTTTCCAAAATGAAATTCAAGGTGACATGAATGGTTTGATAAAACGTAGCCTTCAGAGCAGGGCACTCAGTGTGTTTACAATGATCATGCATGAACATGTCAGAGCAAGGCATGTAAATGACAGCAATGTTGGGGGGCACATACCACTGTGGAGAATAAGCGACTTTTCAAGTAAAAACCTTGTTGATTGCTTATGGAATAGTAGGCACTGTGACTTTTAAATCCAGATAAGTGAGATTTGGCTCTTGCCCTTGAGAAGTGGCTGTGACATCACTGGGACAAGATACATACACAGCAGGCAAGCATTTGTCAAGTCAGTTTTGAACTGGCTGACACCTTGTTGGCAGGAACAGAGGAGGTAACTAAAGAGCCATTTGAGAGAAAGAGTCTCTCATTGGCTTGCAAAATCCTGAGTGTCTAACAGAGGGAGATTTCAGGAAGAGGGTAGACATAGGAAGTTGGATGAGGTGACCTCTGGGGACCAGAGTCTATAGTTTGAAGATGTCTTTAGGGAACAGTTTGGAAACTGTGTGAGAAGATCAATTCTTTAAGAATTTACAGAGAGGCAGCTTGAAGGTTGAGCCTAGAGCGCATCTATAGCCCTGTTCTGTGGTAGGGAGGCAAGGGCCTGGGTACCTGGAGAGAGCTTTGTGAGACCTGATAGCAGGGAAGTATCTTTGGGAACAAATCAGGGCTCAATTAGCCATAAGGGTTGATAGCAGCTTAGAGAGGGATGCAGAGGAAGGATGGCAACTGCTGGCACTAGGAAGCTGGAGTAGTCACAGCCAGGTGGGGAGGGACATGCACGACTAGCATGAGCTCTGCTTTTCAAATGCTCAGGAAGATTGTGTATCCTATATGGTGTGTGAAATGTATGGATAATGAATCTGGCAACTGCCAAGGGAAATGGCAGGGCAGTCACAAACTTGTCCTCATGCACAGCATGCAAGGAGAGATGGCACAGAAAGGACAGGATCTTGAAGCACAAGGAGAGAAATGGCCCTTTTAATTCAGAAAGACCAGATGGGATGGACAGGGGGGAGAAGAGGACTGGAGAGGGCAATGCAGAAACTAGAGCTGAGTTGGATCTGATGGGTTCCTGGGATCAGAGCATGGAGAGATGGCAGAATAAGTACTTAGATCAGAAGCAGCAAGTGATTGGTGGTTAAGAAAACTAGCTGCATATACTTGTCAAGTAAATAGGAGAGTGACAGCTAAAAATCTTTAGCATGCTGGAATGATCAATTCAATTAGCATGCTTGCTAATTCAAGGTACAGTGTGGGGCTGCACACACATACACACATGTGCACACACAGGCTTTACTAATGATAGTTTACACAAGCTACATCTCTGTTCACTGAACTAGGATAAGTGTAAAGCTACACACCTACTGTGACAATAAGGCTTAGAACCCTTTCATTGTCTCCAATCCCCCCATGTTCCTGTGTAGCCAGTGTAGCAATAGTTCATTTGTGTTTATTGCAGAGTGATATTTCACTGCTTGGGTGGTTGATATTTGTTTATTCATCAGTTGATAGACACTTGGGTTCTTTCCAGTTTGGGGCTATTATGAAAAATGCTATTATAACTATTCACATAAAAGTTTTCATGTGGACATATTTCTTCATTTTTCTTGGGTAGATGCCTAGAAGTGGGATTGATGAGTCTGTTGGTAAGTGTGTGTTTAACTTAATAAGAAATGGCTTCCATTTCCTATACCCGACCATAATGCATTCTTTCCTTAGGTGAGTTTAAGGTCTGTGAATTACATCAGTCTTTCAAAGGGCCATTTATTTGCTTCATAGACTTTTATCTATTAGTTGTCCATGGTTCACTTCATTGACTTACTATCTTAATCATCTTTTTCTTTCTCCTTTTGTGTTACATGTTTTCTCTTCTTAGATTCTTAAAGGGGAATTCTATATTATCAACCACAAACTTTCCTCTTTCCAATGTAAGTTTTTAGTAGTGAATTTCCCTCTAAACACACCCTTAGCTGCATCTTACAAATTCTGGGATGTTGTGTTTTCATTTTTCACTTTGTTCAAGGTATATTTTCTTAAGATTCATCCTTTGACCTAGTGGCTATTTATATTGCATAATGTTTACATATTTTCTGTTTTCAATTTAAAAACTGATTCCAACAAGGGTAGAGAATATACTTTTAATAATTTCAGTCTTCTAAATATGGTGGACCTTGATTTATGGAGTGGCATGTGGCCTGTCCTAGCAAACGCTCCACATGTGTTTGAGAAGAATGTGGATTTTCTGTTGTTGTCTGCAGTTCTCAATAGTTTTTTCTTCTCTCTCCCTCTCTCTCTTCCTCCCTCTCTCTCTCCCTCCCTTCCCCCCTTATTATTTGTTGTGCTTGGCTGGGACCCTGAGCTCATCCTCTGCTAGGTAAGCCTTGACAAGGGCCTCCCTGCCCCCAGCTCTGATGACTGATGAAGTCTTCTGCACTCTTACTGGTTTTCTGTTGACTCAGTCTATGGGTCATGGAGAGAATAACTGTTAAGCATCTACCCATCACCTATAATTATTTGCCCATTTCTTCTTCTTGTATTTGGACGTCTGAAGTTATATAGTGCACGCCTAATTTATTATTTGTGCTCGCAGTGCTATATCACTGTATTTGTCTTGAGTGTTCTTGAACATTGTATCATTATACAGCATACTTCTTTCTCTTGAGTAATACTGTTTATCTCAATGCTTTCTCCTTGATTTTAATGAAACCCCACCAAGCCCTCTGTCCTCTGTTGTACTTAGTTTTTATACCTTTTCACCATGCTCTCTCTCTCTCTCTCTCTCTCTCTCTCTCTCTCTCTCTCTCTCTCTCTCTCTCTCTCTCTTTGTGTCTTTGAATTTATGCTGTGAAGTATGAAGCAGCATAACAATGGATCTTTATTTTATATCCAGTCTGACAACCTTTAATTGTAGCTGGAGTGGTTAGTAAGGCCATATTTAATAGATTTAGTGATGTGGTTGAATTCAGATCTGCCATTCTCTGTTCTTCTTCCTTTTGTGTGTTAAATATTTAAGCGGAACATTTTATTTTGTTTTGTTTTGAGACAGGGTCTTACTATGTAGCCCTGGCTGTCCTGGAACCCAATCTATGGACCAAGCTGGCCTTGAACTCACAGAGATACGCCTGTATCTGCTTCCTGAGTGCTGAGATTGAAGGCGTGTGCCACCATCACCTTGATTTTTAGAAAATATTTATTTTTATTTTCTGTGTATGTGTGTTAGCCTGAATGTACATATGAGAACCATGTGAATCTTGTAGTCCTGGATGGCAGAAGAGGGTGTCAGATCCCCTGGAATTGAAGCTGTAGATAGCTGTGAACTACTTTGTGGATGCTGGAAAGCAAACCTGAGTCCTCTAGAAGAGCAGTCAGTGCTCTTAACTGCTCAGCCATCTCTCAGCACCTCATTTACTTTACTTTTCTTTTCTTATTTTTTTTAAGTTTTCTTGAGACAGGATTTCTCTGTGAAACAGTCCTAGCTTTCCTGGAACTCACTCTGTAGACCAGGCTGGCCTCAAACTCACAGAGATCTTCCTGCCTCTGCCTCCCAAATGCTGGGACTAAAGGTGTGCACCACGACCTCCTGGCTTCATTGATTTTTTTTAATGGTATTTATTTTTGTAATTTACTTGTCTTTTATTTTGTGGTTGCTATAGTGCCCAAATATTTTTAAAATGTATCACAATCTATTACAAATTAATACCAACATTCTTCTGGCAAAAATGAACACTTTGTATGAGTATAGCTTCATTTTCTCTTCCTCTATGTTAGTGTCCACACTCATCAAGCAACTTTTGTCTGTGTCTAACCTCCACATGCATAACAATGGAGTTGGATGTATATAAATATAAAAATGTATGCCATCCATGATCATACACACTCAGTGCTAAAGTCTAGCAATAGAACACTATGATTTTATAACTTTTGCTTTAAATACACACACACACACACACACACACACACACACACACACACACACACGTGTACATACTTCCCTTTTCTAGTTTGTTTTATTCCTTTCTGTGAATCTGACTCATTTTCATGGTAGCCACCCCCTACCATGAACCACAGTGAAAGAAGCTCCAGCTCCAGCAGTCTGTGCCAGCTTGTCTTTGTCCAGAGGGACCTTTATCCAGTGCTATGTTTGAATGATAGATTAGCTGGAAATAAAAGGGCTAAGTTCCTGCTTCTCACCATGTTTGGGAGGTTCTACACAATGTTCTTTGAACATCGCCCCTTTTTGTCCTCTGCTTTTGGGATCCCTGTTGCATGCTTGCCTATGTATACAGCATTCTGCAAGAGCTGAGGTTCTGCTCCGCTTTCTTCAGTCATTCTCTTCCCTGTCCTCTGGGTTGAATATTCTTCATTGATACCTCTTCAAGGTTATTGGCTTTGTTTCTTGTGCCACCTCCTGTCAGCTTTGAACTCACCCAGTGAACTCGGTGTTTATGTTACTTACTGTTCTTTTTAGCTCTAGCGTTTCTATCTGGTTCTGTTGATAATTTCCAACTTTTGTCTGTTTTCCATCTATTCTCCCAAGCTTAGCACATTTGAAACTATTTTAATTTCAATTTTTAAATTTTGTTTGCAAAATTGAATTTCATACTCCTCTTGAATATTTTTATCTTGATTGGGTCTTGGTTCTTAATTTTCTATAAATCTGAGCTATATTTTATTTTATTTTGCATGTATCATAATTTGTATTTGAAAATAGATAATTTAGTTAATACTGTGGAAGGATTAGGGTCTGGTTTTGAGTGTGAAATGAGCTTTCTTGGAATTAGTCTACACAGTATCTCTCCTTGCTGTACAGTAACTCATATTTCTGTTTAGGGTTTTGCTTTTTGCTTTTGGTCTAGCTTCTCAGTGTTTGTGTGGTTTGCAAATACACTAATGATGTGGGTAGAGCTTATGCTCTAACATTCCAGCTGATAGGCCTTCTGTCCTCTGTCCCATGAACTGTGTGCAAACTATAATCAAAAGCACAGCAGCTTCACAAACTCTCATGCTTGAGATTTTCACAAACCTTCTGTATTTCCCACATGCAGTTTTCAATCAGCTATGAATATGGAGTTTTCTGGACATTCAGTGGATCTGTGCCTACTTTCCTGGCTGAGGGAACTGGTGTCATGGCAGCATGCTGGTACTCCTACCTCCTGACAAAGCTCACTTTCCATTTTTGAAAGAGAGGAGGGAGAATATGGGCCCATTTTTGTAAACCTATTGATACATCTGTGCAGATCAATGGTAAAGGAGAATATCCCAATTGCAAATATTGATCTAAATCTGTATATCATTTATAGATGGAATTTCTGTCCTGCTGGGACCCACAGCTATTTGGTCCCCCAAAACACACAGACTTATATTAATTATAAATCAGGCAATGGCTTAGGCTTCTTACTGGCTAGCTCTCTCTTAGTTATTAACCCATAACTATTAACTTATGTATTTCTACATGGCCTTATCTTACCAGAGAATGCCCAGAGTCCTATTTTGCCAGCAGCTACATGCCATCCCCCTGCCGGTTCCTCTTTGCATCCTCTCCCCAGAATTCTCCTTGTCTGGTAGCCCCACCTATACTTCCTTCCTAGCTACTGGACAATCAGTATTTTATTCACCAACCAATAAGAGAAACATATATGCAGAAGGACATTGATGTCCATCAATCATTTTTGTCTCCTTAAGGAAATATGAAAGTGAACTCTTGTGCAACTTGATTTACAGTGAGGTTGCATCCCACAAACACATGATAAATTAAAAATATCATAGATCAAAAATGCATCTGGTTTTCCTAAGCTGCCGAGGACCATAGCTTAGCACACAATGCACTGTAAAATGGGGTTTTCACCCTCATAATTATGAGGCCAACTGGGAGCTGCAGGTGACGATTACTGTCCAACATCATCAGAGATGATGTTCATTCACAGCTTGTATGTTGATGGCTTGACTTTCACCCGATGGTGGCTCCTGTTGGAGGTGGAGCCTAGCAGAAGGAGGTTCAGTCACTGGGGTTGTGCACATGAAGGGGACATTAGGGACACTCACTCTTCTCTCTGTTTCTTAGCTGTCTTAAGGTGAGCAGTCTCCTCCAATATGTGCTCTTGCCAACATGCCCTGAGTTGTCACAGGCCCAAAGGCAAACATGGATGGAAACCTCTGGAACAAATTAACCCTTTCTTCTTATCAGTTGATTTCCTCAGGGTTTTGTCCCAGTGACTAACAGATTTAAATCATTGTAAATTGGAGCCCTCTATGCTGGTGAAAGAAGCTGACTTGAAAAATACCACTGCTTTACATAATCTTCTGCTTTGGTTGCCAATGTTATGAAAAAAGTTGTATTGTAAAATAATGCTGTTGATTTCATATGGGCCAGCCTTTCCTCTACTGCACAAACAACAACATGTCTGTGGTGGTCTGAGTGAGAATGCCCCATAGTTCATATGTTGGCCTACTTGGTCCCCAGTTGGTGGAACTGTTTGGGAAGGGTTGGGGTGTGGCCTTATTGGAGGAGGTGTGTCACTGGGGGTGGACTTAGAGGTTTCAAAAGTGTTGTGTCTTTTCAGTGTGTCTATCTCTGCCTCCTGATGGCGGTTACAGATGTGAATTTCATGCTACCATGATATCACTCTCCCATCATGGAATATAATCTTCTGGAACCAAAAGACCATTTAAATGCTATCTTTACAAAGTTACCTGTGTCATGGTGTTTTATCTAAGCATCAGAAAAGTAACTAATAAAGTGATAACATGGAAGATGAACCAGATATTTCTTAGCTGATCCCTGATGTCATTGCCCGTCATTATATGAGCCTTGATAGCAAGCTGAGTCTTTTGG
The DNA here is from genome assembly GCA_030556225.1 of Cricetiscus sungorus. Classification (NCBI taxonomy): domain Eukaryota; kingdom Metazoa; phylum Chordata; class Mammalia; order Rodentia; family Cricetidae; genus Cricetiscus; species Cricetiscus sungorus. Next base: position 36,615,823 of record JANBXA010000731.1, on the reverse strand, counting down.
GGAGAAGTAAAGAAATTGCTAAACTGATAGAGATCATGAGTTTAATCATAGTTATAGAGCTGGTGCAAGATGCTCAGGTTTTGCAATCCCAGTCAAACATGGTGCACATCAGTTCACCTGTATCCCTACTTAGATACTGATTCATGTGCAACCACAAACACTCCTGCAGGAACACAGGCAATGGGGATGTGCATGTGTCCCTGTTCTTCCTTTGCTAAGTTCCTTCCTTAGATGAAGAGTGTTGTGATAGCATTGTGGTTCAGTTGTCACACACTTGGCTTAAGGTGATCACAAAGTACTGGGGTAGGAGGATTTGGTGACAGCTTTGGCTTACACAGAGCTGATCTCTATTGCCAGGTGCCTTGGTACTTGGGATTCTGCTCTCAAGAGCTGCTTCCATAGGGATAAGGTATTATATTTCAGGATTTGTTTTAATCTTAAAAACATCCAGGAAATAATAAGGAGTTATCCCCCTTACCTGTGATGTGTACTTCATATTCTTTGGTCCCATGGTTGATGCTTTATCAGTGGTGGCTTCAGTGCAGAGGGCAGGAAGGGGAATAACCAGGGCAAGGCATTAGTTCAGTTGTGGTACCCACTGCTGAAGCCTCTCAGCTGGCCACCTGCAGCTGCCTCCTGCCCTGCTCTGTCCTCTGTGTGCTCACAGTTAATCTTGTTACAAAGTTCTTTTAATTGCACAAACCATAAATTCCCTCAAACTAGCTTAATTTAAAAATGGGGAGGAGGGGGCATTTTAAGGAACTAGGGAACTCATCAGTGCCAAAGACAGGAAATGAGAGACAGCCGAGATGCCTGTGAACCGGAAGTAGGGTCAAATGGTCAGAGGCTTGAGCTGTTCCATCTTTACCACATCCTCTCTTTTGACAGACTGGCTTGTCTCTGCTTAAGGCTGAAGCGTTGTCTCTAGGCTCTGGACCCAGTTCCACTGCCATCACAGTGCTTGGTTTCTTCTGGAGCCTTCAGCTGAAATTTCTAAGCACTGATGTGGCTGAAGCCAAGTCCTGTGTACCAGGTATAACCCTGTAGTGTGCTGGGAGGTGGGGATTGCAGAATCTGTTGTTCCCGGCCCTCCTCACATGTATATTCCATCTCCTCTGCTTCCACATCAGACATAGCCTCCACATGCCCCTACACCCCAAACAGAGCTAATTTCCATTCCCTGTACTTCCGGGTACCCATCTTTGCATCCTTATTGGACACTAGGCCCATGACTCCATGATCTCCTACACAAGATTCCGCTCAAGGGTTCTTGTTTTCAGAAACAGTGTGCTGAGGGGCACCCTGAGGGGCACCCTGAGGGGCACCCTGTGACTGCTGGTGTATGGATGAGGTCAGAGGCTGACACAAATGGAAAGAAAGACTAGGAGGACCTTTCCTGCCAAGTCACCTGCTCCCTTATCGGTCCTTGTGTGGGTTTTGGGAACTATGTATACAAGACCAAGGTCCTCTTGTCAAGTGGCCTGGATGTTCTGAATGTTAAAAGTGGAAAAAAAAACACAGGATAAACAAAGCTGAAGATAGAGTCTAGAACAACATTTTGAAAATGGGGCATGCTATTAAAAGTACCAAGTTATTATTGCTAAAGGCAGAGTCACTAGGTGAAGGAAGTGTCTCAGATGGAGCATTTCTCCCCAGAAGAATCCGTGGATTGCCTGTCCTCTTTCAAAGGTGGAAGACAGGGATTTGGCAGAAGCAGAGGAACTTTCAGTCCACTGAGTTGCTGTTCCTGTCTGACTATCTGGACAAGTCTTCACAGGGCATCACAGGCTTGGCCAAGTCTATTGTGACAGGATGTGGTTTGTTCCCTCGTTATACGAGTTATTCCGGGGTGCAAGAGTCCTGCCAAGAGTTCCCATGAGCATCAGAGGGGAGGACATTCTCTTGCTCAACCATGTCAAATCTTGCAGGGACCCTAGGGATCTGAGGTTCTGGGCTCTGACCTAAGCTGTCCTGAGAATTACTAGAGAAAGAATGTATTATTTGAACTCCTTCCTATAAATCATGAACTAGCAGTATCAAAAGGGCACATAAGCATATCATTATTAAGTGTCCTTTGAAGATGGGCAATTGAAACTGAGAAGGCCAAGTGAACTTCTTGCCTCAGTTTCCCCATTCTTAGTACATGAATTTTAAAAAGTTCTCCGGAATAGCATTTTGGGGGGCTGTGTGTGATCATGATAGTTTAGTTTAGGAAGTCTGGGGGCTTAGAGGCCCTTCTGGGGTGGCAGCTGAAGCTGAAGACCTGGTTTTATATAACAAATTATATTTGCGTGAGAGGGGTTACATGTATGGTACAGATCATGGTGAATGGTTCAGGTCTTGTAGGGAGAGGAAAGAAGGGCTAGAAGGAGCAGAGATGGAAATTCTACCTTATTGTTCCCAGAGAGATGGAAAGGAAGCAATTTAAAGGATTTCCCCGGGAGGTTGGAGGAAGCACAAGAGCAGTGTGGGGCCGTGGTTGAATATCTGCCACCCTCTGCTTTAAGATTTAAGAGTAAAGTCGCATTACAGAACACCTCCTACTTTACATCTTGGAGAGGATTCCTCCCAGAATCCTAAACCCTAGAGCCTCTTAGTCTCAGGCATTATCTGCACAGTTAGCGTCTGTGGTAGGAATCTGCTTCAGCTCCATCCTGCTTACTGGTTTTCAAGTTGAAGGCAGTGCTTGGAAAATGAGAAGGTCTGAGTAGATCTGACATGAGTGGCTCATGATCTCTTCCCAAACCCTCTTGAAGGAGAAGATTAAGCTTTGAGGCCACTGTGGTGGAGGTCAGCCTTATACTCTCTTGTTGGTTTCTTACGATTCACTTAGATTTTCTGAAGTCACAGCCTACAAGGGGACCATCCACTGGGTGTGCACTGATATATTTGTGGTGCAGTGTGTGGCTACCTCATTTGAATCACAGCGCTCTTGAAGAATGAGGAAGCTGCGCCATGGGGCCTCACTCCCCTGAAACAGGGCCACTCTGAGTGCTTTGGTACACTCTTTGCCTCTTAGACACAACAACTACTACCACCACCACAACAAAACCTCTTTGCCTCTTAGACACAACAACTACTACCACCACCACAACAAAACCTCAGCAGTACTTATTAAGATTACTAGGACTTGTTGGAGTAGATTTCTGTGTGTACATCCAGGAATTTGTCTGTCTGTCTGTATATTGTATATGTCTGTGAATATGTGTCTAGTCTGTGTACTTTCTCTGTGTTGTATCTATGTGCAACCATGTATGTATCTTTGTATGTACATCATCTGGGTGTATATCTGAGTCTCTATGTCTGGCCTGTATATATGACTTTGCCTGAATGCATTTCTGTGTGTACATTTGACTGAATGTATGATGCTCTGTCTGGTGTATATACCTGTGCATTTGTGTCTTGTCTGGTTATACTTCTTTGTGTAGGCGTGTGTGTATATTTCATGTACAACCATGTGTTTCTGACTGAACCTCTATGTGTGTGTCTGGATGTGTGTGTTTCTGTGTCTGGTGTGTGTGTCTGTGTGTGTCTGTGTTCCTGTACTTTTCCTCCTAGACGTCTGTCAGCCAGGCATCCTCTGAGAAGGCTCCCTCTCTGGTGAGTATGTCGGCAGACAGACACTAGGCAATCTGCACAAGTGTCCACCTGCTGCGGGGGTGTCTTTGTAAAGGGAGTTCAGCTTACCTCTTGGTTTTCCTTTGCTTAATTGCAGGTGATGATTCAAAAAAGCCTTCACCTGTTTTCGCCTGGCTTTCATCTTTGCAGACAAAGCAGGCTGGGCCGGGCCTTGATCCGGGCGTGCTCAGGACCGGTATTAAAGGGGCTGGATCAGCCTCAGGCTTTTAAGGGTTTTGGGTTAAACTGATGAGCATGTATAATAAATTGAAGCTTTGTTGTTTGGCAGATTTTTTGTATTTGTTATTCTTTTATCAGCTCAGAGATTCAGGTGGGGGGAGGTCCTCCCTTTTCACATTCAGGGTTGCTTGGGATTTGTCATTGACTGGGATGGGCTCTGATAGTACAAACACTTTTGATATGCTCCCATTTCTTACCAAAGAGACTTAAGTCCAAGTATCCAAGTGTTTTGATCTGTAGAATGTAAAGTCACAGCAGAGTACACAGGGTGTGCTAGACTAAGAATGTGTCCCCAGTGGCCAGTAGTACTCTGGTCTTTCCATGGCATTTCCTCCTGGCTTGGGGCAATGCTGAATACTGGCTATGGGGTGGAGGTTATTCATTCATTTCTGCCTGTAACATTCTCTTGTGGGTTTGGTTTCTTGGAAATCTTTTCTACTCGGAGTAAACTGGAGGAATTCATGGAGAGTGTTCCTGAACCATATGCCCCAGAGACAAACAACATCATAGAAAAGGTGACAGACACAGTCCCTAAACTGTCACACCTATCAATCATCATTGGCTGGAATGAACCACACCAGGCTGTGATAATGCTATACTTCTGCTTTGTGACAAAGGGGGCAGCAAATAGGTCCTTGCTACTCCTGGGACACCCAGCATGTGAAATAACAGATGTCTGTATGTTAGTGTGTGTATGTGATGTGTCTGCGCTTATGGGGGAGTTAAGTGTGTGTGTGTGTGTGTGTGTGATGTGTGCATGTGTGTGGGGGATGTGTGTATGTGGGGGGATGAGTGTGTGTGTGTTAGTGTGTGTGGGATGTGTGTGTGTGTGTGTGTGTGTGTGTATGTGTGTGGGGGGATGTGTGCATGTGTGTGTGGGATGTGTGTATGTGGGGGGATGAGTGTGTGTGTGTTAGTGTGTGGGGGATGTGTACGTATGTGTGTGATGTGTGTGATGTGTGTGGGGGATGTATGTGTGGGGGGGATGTGTGTGTGTGTGTGTGATATGTGTGTGTGTGTGTGTGTGGTACATGTGGCTATTGATTATTCTTTCAGGTGGAAGGAAGAGGCTTTTATTCTTTCTCTTCATGCAATAAGTATGTTGTTAGGTAGGGTATGGGAGAAATCACAGAGCATGTAGGAAGGTTGTGTTGACTATTCTCAGCCTTTACTCCTCTTTGGGTGGAGGTGATTGAACTCTGCCTGTACATGCTAAAAATGCTCCACTCTGTTTAATTCTTTGTAAATACAATGATGCTCCCCTCCCCTTGAAGAGCCCCCTCCCGCAGTTTCATTCACTGCTATGCCCAGGCTAATCACATCTCTTGGAAATAATACGAGAAAGTTATGCTGTTTTACTCCATCAGATTTAATAAGTCTGGATGCTTTCCAAGGACTAGGCATTAATCACACTTAAACCCAGGCCTTGATAGTTCATCCGCCCGGAGTATTCGTGTCAGAGACATAAAACAATCTGCTTTAATGCCCACCGTCCTCTTTAAATTGAGCACTTGCCTCTTGTTAATAAAACTTGCTTTGTACCTAGGATCTGGAGTAAGGACTGGGGGGGGTGGTGTAGGGATTTTTTTCTTAACATTATTGAAAACATTTCATGGGTGAATTTTCCTTTCCTACCAGGATTTGGTTTTAAAGCTTCATAGTGGTTCATGAAAAAATTGGGCAATAGGATAAGCTTAGAATGAAGAATTAGTCATACAGAGCTTGGTTCATATGGAGAAGGTGGAGAGAGCACAGTCCTGACCCAACAGCTCCTCATCTCAGTGTTTCCTTCCCTGAGGACAGTGCCCTTGCCCATTTCTGGGAGGGAGATGGCTTGTGATTGGCTGTGCACCTTGCCATGATCAGACGTTCCAGCCAGAGGGAGACAGACAACAACAGAAGTGAAAAACAGTTTCTTTATGAGCGGGTCAGGTTTGTCTGCCTTGTACAATCTGTAATAGCTCCTTAAAGGGAGACTGTGCTGCCTCTCTATCCCAGGCTGAGGAGGCATTCTCCAGCATTATTTTCTTTCTCCTTTCTTTCTTTTTTTCTTTCTTTCTTTTTTTCTTTCTTTCTTTCTTTCTTTCTTTCTTTCTTCATTCCTTCCTTCCTTCCCTCCCTCCCTTCCTTCCCTCCCTCCCTTCCCTCCCTCCCTCCCTCTCTCCCTCCCTCCCTCCCTCCCTCCCTCCCTTCCTTCCTTCCTTTCTTTCTGTTTGAATGCCTTCTTGTTACAGTAGAGTTACTTTAATATTTAATGAAACTGATAAAAGCTTTCATTTGCTGGCATTTAGCTAGAGGTTGCTGTGTCATGAAGTCAGATTTATACAGGTAGACAGAGATTACAGCAGAAACTGTGTCCATGTGGATGATGTCTCTGAGCTGGGCACTGACTGCTAAATTGCTCCAGATTCTTGGCTTAGAATGTCATTGTAGTTGCCTGCCTGTGGCCAAGACGGAGAGAGCTGCTGTCAGTCTAAGTATTAGACCTGAGTCCTCTAGGCAATATAGGGGTCTTTGTTTTTTAAATTACTTTTATTTAAATTAAAAACAGTCTTATTTTACATATCAATCCCAGTTCCTTCTCCCTCCTGCCCCTCCCATTTCCTCACCCCACCCCCATCCCACTCAGGGAGGGTGAGGCCTCCCATGGTGGATCATCAAAGTCTGTCACATCATTTGGGGCAGAACCTAGGCCCTCCCTGTGTATCTAGGCTGAGAATATCATACACTCAGTCCTGACAGAGGGCCTATACTCCAGACTTGAGAATGTGGCTCAGGTATTAGATAGCAAGCCATACAAGGTGAGGGCCAGAGATGCTCCACTGTGCATTGCAGGTAGTAAACCCAAAGGAGTTGTGGGAAGGGCAAGGAATCCCAGTCATTGCAGAATGAGCAAGGGGAAAAAAGCTGGCCTCATTTATCTGACTCCAAAGCCTCTGCTCTCCCACTCCAGTTCCCTTGACTCTAAATAGCTCCACTCAGGATCCTCAATATGAATACAAAGACTGAGACACACACATGCGCACGCACACACACACACACACACACACACACACACACACACACACACACACACACACACACACACTAACACAGTATGCAAGCATAGAAACACACAACAGGGAGAAGACAGTGTCTGATCATAGAGCTGTTGACTGACATTAGGAAATCAGACTTCTGTCTGATTGCTTTTGTTTCTCCTTTTTAAGAGCCGTATGAACAGGATCGATCTTTAGAAAACAGCTTAGGTACACATGGAATTTATTTGTATCAATTGTGTGGATGTCAAACATTAATACCCGTGTAAGCACAGATGCTCAGAATTAGAATGTGTTCACTAGTGTCTTTGTTCACTGATCACAGATGGCCCCATCTGCATGCGTTTGCACTTGGACAAATTCTATGCTTATGGGACAGTCATGCCAATCAGAAAACTGTTGCATCCTGGTGGCATGACTCACAGGCCTGTGTTGATGTTGGGAGAGAGGACTTGTGTTTCCTGGGAAGTCCACTGTTTTGTAGGGGAGATACAGTCTTTCCTGGAAAAGGCCTTAATTCACATGACATCAGACTATGAAGTAAGTGGCATTGCATGATTCATTCCTCAAGCAGCACTAACTCAAGACGTGCGCCTGGAATGCTTGCTGTGAGCTGGCACTTGCAAACAAGAGGGACGAAGAGTGAGCACATAAGTTCATGTTTTCCCAGAGTTTGACTTCTACCATGGAGAGGTGAGATAGCAACTTCCAGTTTACAGAGAATCAGCAGTTAGCACTGACAGGTGCTGGAATGGAATGCCTACAGGGAAAGGAGATACAGGGAAGGACAGGTGGAAGGGTGTTATTAGTGTGGTCTGAGGAGACCCCATTGATGCAAAACATTCTAGCAGAGACTTGAATATATTGAGCAAGGATGCCCTTGAGATATCTTAGGAAAAGAACATTATAGAAGAATCAGGAAGTGAAGTAATAATGTGCATGGTGCCTCCAGGGAAAATCTAATTGTTTTCCATATATGTATGTATATATATCTTTAAGAACTGTATACGGACTACTACTGAATTTATATGTATATTATATATATATATATATATCACATACACACACACACACACACACACACACACACACACACACACAACACATTTAAACTACATCTGAGTGCATTCTCTGCATCATGTGTGCCCTGCCTTCAGAGGCCAGAAGAGGGTGTCAGATCTCCTGGAACTGGAAGGAGGGAGCTGTTGAAAGCCTCCATGTTGGTACTGGGAACTGAACCTGGGCCATTTGGGAGAGAAGTCAGTGCTCTTAGTCACTGTACCATCTCTCCAGCCCACCTAAATATTTTGATATGATGAAAATTTTCATGTGTAAGTAAATTGATTTCTCAGACAGATTTATGACAGTTTGGGAATTGCGATTTTACCTTTTACCTTTGGTATATCTTTTACCTTCATAATGTTTAGGCCATGTTGAACTTGTAGCAGGTGCCTGACAGATACATATGAAGTTCGATAGAATCAATGATTTAAAATACTAAATGAATATTAATTGTAATGTAATGGCTATGCAGCCAGCACAGGGTGTTTTCCAAGGGCAGAGAAGACTTTGACCAGTTCCATTTTTCTTTTTCTGCTACTTCTTCAATAAGATTTTATGTAGTCTCATCAGCTCAAATTAATAATCGAACACTGGCCAGGAAATGGTCTAATGCTAGATATTTAATGGAATTTTTTCTAACTATAGAATGTCCAAGAGATAAAAGTCCTTTCCTTTGAGATTCTACAGTTAAGTAGAATCAAATGGGTGATTATAGCCTCTAACAGTGCACAAAGGCACAGTTAGCATTCACGACTTAATTTTGAGTTCATTGCCATTTTTTACAAATTGCTTTACAAAATGTGCGTACCAAAGCACCACGTTACATTCCTTTTTTGGATATTTTTAATTTATATTTAAAACAAGCTTGTTATACATGTCAGCCCCAGTTCCCGTACCCTCCTTTCCTCTCCTGTTCCCCCCAACCCCCATCCCATCCCCTTTCTGTTCCCCAGGGAGGGTAATACCTTCCATGGGGAGTCTTCAAAGTCTGTCATATTATTTGGAACATGGCCCAGGCCCTCCCCCATGTGTCTAGGCTGAGAGAGTATCCCTCTATGTGGAATGGGCTCCCAAAGTCCATTCATATACCAGGGATAAATACTGACTCATTACTAGAAGTCCCATAGACTGCCTAGTCTTCCTAACACCCATGTTCAGGGGGTCTGGATCAGTCCTATGCTAGTTTCTCAGCTGTCAGACTGTAGTCCATGAGCTCCCCCTTGTTCAGGTCAGCAGTTTCTGTGGGTTTCTCCAGCCTGGTCTTGACCCCTTTGCTCATTACTCCTCCCTTTCTGCAACTGGGTTCCAGGAGTCTGGCTCAGTGTTTAGCTGTGGGTGTCTGCTTCTGCTTCTATCACCTACTAGATGAAGGCTGTAGGATGGCATACAAGGTAGTCATCAATCTCATTATTGGGGAAGGGCATTTAAGGTACCCGCTCCACTATTGCTTAGATTGTCAGTTTGGGTAATCTTTGTAGATCTCTGGACATTTCCCTAGTGCCAGATTTCTCTTCAAACCTATAATGGCTCCCTCTATTATGGTATCTTTTTTCTTGGTCTCCTCTATTCTTTCCCTGTCTAAATCTTTCTGTACCCTCGTGCCCATCTCTCCCCTCTTCTTCTCCCGTTCTCTTTCTCCTAACTCTATCTCCCCTCCCCTCATGCTCCCAATTTACTCAGTAGATCTTGTCCCTTTCCTCTTCTGTGAGGAACCATGTATATTTTTCTTAGGGTCCTACTTAATCTCCTAGCTTTTCTGGTGGTGTGGATTGTAGGCTGGTAATCCTTTGCTCTATGTCTAAAATCCATTTATGAGTGAGTACATACCATGTTTGTCTTTTTGCAACTGGGTTACCTCACTCAGGATGGTGTCTTCTAGTTCCATCCATTTGTCTGAAAATTTCAAGATTCCATTGTTTTGGGTTTTTTGTTTTGTTTTGTTTTTCAACTGAGTAGTACTCCATTGTGTAAATGTACCATATTTTCTCCATTCATTCTTTAGTTAAGGGGCATTTAGGTTGCTTCCAAGTTCTGGCTAGTACCAATAATGCTGCTATGAACATAGTTGAACAGATATCCTTGTTGTATGAATGTGCATCTTTTGTGTATATGCCTAAGAGTGGAATTACTGGATCTTGAGGTAGACTGATTTCATTTTCCCGAGGAACCGCCATACTGATTTCCAAAGTGGCTGTATGAGTTTGTACTCCCACCAGCAGTGGAGGAGTGTACCCCTTTCTCCACATCCTCTCCAGCATAAACTGTTTTTGGTGTTTTGATTTTAGCCATTCTGACAGGAGTAAGATGGTATCTCAGAGTTGTTTTGATTTGCATTTCCCTGATGGCTAAGGGTGTTGAGCACTTTCTTAAGTATCTTTCAGCCATTTTGGATTGTCTATTGAGAATTCTCTATTTAGTTCTATACCCAACTTTTTAATTGGATTATTTGGTGTTTTGGTGACTTGCTTCTTGAGGTCTTTATATATTTTGGAAGTCAGCCCTCTGTCAGATGTGGGGTTGGTGAATATCTTTTCCCATTCTGTGGGCTGTCTATTTGTCTTGTTGACTGTGTCCTTTGCCTTGCAGAATCTTTTCAATTTCAGGAGGTCCCATTATTAATTTCAGGAAGTGGTCTTCTGTACCAATTAGTTCAAGGGTACCTCCCACTTTCTCTTCTAAGAGGTTAAGTGTGGCTGGATTTATGTTGAATTCTTTGATCCATTTGGATTTAAGTTTTGTACATGGCAATAGATATGGATCTATTTGCAGTCTTCTATGCTCCAGTATCCAGTTATGCTAGCACCATATGTCAAAGATGCTTTCTTTTTTCCATTGTATAGTTTTAGCTTCTTTGTAAAAAAAAATCAGATGTTCATAGGTGTGTTGGTTAATACCAGGGTTTTAATTCAATTCCATTGGTCTACTTGTCTATTTTTGCACCAATACCAAGCTGTTTTCAGGACTATAGCTCTGCAATAGAGCTTAAAGTCAGGGATGATGATGCCTCCATGAGTTCCTTTATTGCATTTTGGCTATCCTGGGTCTTTTATTTTCCATATAAAGTTGAGTATTGTTCTATCAAGGTCTGTGAAGAGTTAATTGTTCTGGGATTTTGATAGGGATTACATTGGATCTGTAGATTGCTTTTGGCAAGATTGCCATTTTTACTATGTTGATCCTACCTATCAAAGAGCATGGGAGATCTTTCCATTTTCTGGTATCTTCTTTAATTTCTTTCTTTAAAGATTCAAAGTTTTTATTATATAGGTCTTTCACTTGTTTGGTTAGTGTCACCCCAAGATATTTTATGTTGTTTGTGGCTATTGTAAAGGGTGATGTTTTTCTGATATCTTAAGACCTTAAACATTTATAATTATTAAAATTTATAAATTTTACTTATTAGCTAAGAGAAAGAAAGAAAAACAGATGCATATTTTGTGTTGACTAGAGGGCTCCCTGAAAAGAATAGATGCGGTCACAGGAATGAGTAACCAGTACTTTTGTGTATGTGAAGAGTCTGAGGACAGAGGAGATCCATGCAAGCTAGATAAAGTTGAGCCCGTTGACCTCAGCCATATCTACAAAAAATGTCAGAGCACACATGTGACTCCCTGTAATGCATTTTAACAGTGTGTTTAAAAATATCCAGAAGGGAGTAAGTGCAAAGGCCGTGCAGTAGAAGGCCTCTTGCAAGAGGTCATTTCCTTGAATTTTCACAGCGTGTGTTGTCTGTGCAACCTCTGTTCATCCAACCTGGACTATGGGTGATAAAGAGGATGAAGACAAAGTCAAAGAACTTCACACTATCCGGACACCTTGTGAACAAATCCATGATTGGTAGAGACGGAGGGAGATTAGGTTTTCTGATGGTTGAATTGGAGTTTTGTGAGTGTAAGCCTCAAACAAAGATTGGGATGCACATAGTTGACTAAATGGTACCTGGATAAAGTCCTGAGAGAGGACACACGTAAGCAGCCAGCTGTATAATCAGCAAGACCCAGTGAAATGGGAAGTTCAGGGTCCTTGTCACAGATGTCTTGAAGTTTCAAACAGTGCCAGCAGAGCATGAAGCCAGGCGTGGACTGTACAGCTGTTTTGATGGTACAACCACTAGGTAGCCCAACTAATGGAGGACCCTCTTATGTGGGCGTCTTCTTCATAACCCTCTTTCCTGAGCTGAGGTTCTCTTGGGACTCTACCATCTTTGTCTTTGATAACTTAGGCTGAGCATGTCCCAGGGCCACAAAACATTCCAGAAAGACAGAATGACTCAGAAAGGCTTGCTATTGAGGACTGTTTGTGGTGACCTCCAGGGTAGATCAAGCAAGGCGCCTGCCTTAGACTGTTCTGGTCAGTGCTGTGAAGTTATGCAGAGATATGCCAGCATATCTGCTGTCATAGATATGCAAAAAGGAAGAATAGGAGGACAATAAGGAAATATTAGACCTAAGCAAGACTAATATTAAATCTAGTCAGGCAGTCATTAGCTCCTATGGCAGTGTCTGGCACTTAAGGCACATGGCACCCTGTTCCTGTCACTCTTGTTCTAGCAGCACATGCTGCCTTTCTCCTGATTCTGTTTCACTTAGTTCTTGCAGCTTTCCTCAGCAGGCTTTCCATAGTCCTGGCATCTCCCGCATCCTAGAATCTCAAAATAAACCCAAGCTTCTCTTTAAAAACTTCCTGAAAGTTAATTCAGAGGCTTCCAGAAGGGAATCTGACCCTGCTATTTATTGTTCTACCTGCCAGATTTTTCTCTGGAACCTAGGTACAAGCCACCATGACCTGGTACCTCTTGCATTTTGCATGCCTGAAAAGCCAGCACCGCATGGATGATATCAAGAAATGCCAATGTGAAAAGTAATTGTTTCTCAGTCTTGCCCCAGATCATGCTGCAGAAGCCTCTGAGGTCCTGTGCAGCTGAACTTTGTACAAGTTCCTGGTGGGGAGGTTGTTAGTATCATGCCCAGCGGTACAATTTGGGGGCACCCTCTTTTAAATAAGTGCATTTTTACATGCTGGAGCTCGGCGCACCCCTACGGCCCTTTGCTGCCATCCCAGTATAAAGTGCATGGCCTCCCTTATGCGCCTTTCTCTCTTGACATTCACATTTGCGTTCAGGCCACAATGCACGTGTGCTCCCAACCTGATGTTTTAATATCTTTCTGCTTCATTTTTTTTTGCATATAATGTATTTTGATCATGTTTTCCTCTCTCCCAACTTCTCTAACATCCTCATCACCTTCCTACCCATCCAACTTCCCCCTCTCTCTTCAAAATCACAAAAATGAAAATAAAAACAAAAAAATAAAAAGACAAAAAATACTAAAACAAAATAAAAAGCCCCTTATTATAGAGTAACTCCATGCGTGTATTTTAGGGAGCTTCTATAGTAGCTGAAGTTACAGATGGTTGTGAGCTGTGAGATGTGGGGACTGAAATTCAAACTTGGGTCCTCTAGAAGAGCAGCAAGTGCTCTTAGCTGTGGCACTATTTCTCCAGACCCGTTCAGTAGTTTTTAATGTAGCCATCCTTTTCCATGGACCATCTTCTACCCTGCCTTCTCATCCCTCCATCTCATTAAGTTCTTCCTGCTCCAGGAAGCCCCTCCTCCAATTCTTTCTACTTAGATTCTTTCTTTGAATCCTCCTCTTATGGCCCCTTACTAGGCTCCTGCCTTCTATGGTCACTCCAATTTAAACTCATGTGTCTAAAGTTTCAAAACTAGCATCAACTTGTAGCAGTTGTCTTTCTGAGTCTGGCTTACTTCACTCAGAAGGACCATTTCCAGATCCATCTATTTACCTGCAAAGTTCATAATTTAATTTTTTATAGCTGAATACTATTCTATAAATTGATCACATTTTATTAGACATTCATTAGTTGATGAACACCTAGGCTGTTTCCATTTTCTGGCTATTATGACTAGAGCAGCAGTGAACATGGATGAACGAGTGCCTCCATAGTGGATAGAGAGTATTTTAGGTATGTTCCAAAGAGTGGCATAGCTAAATTGTGTGGTACATCTGTCTCCAGCTTTTTGAGGACCATAAACACTGATATTAAACACTTGAAAGTATATGTCTCTTGTCTAGTTGGTTTTCACTTCTTTTGAGAGTCCATGTTCCACTTAGACATTGTTTCTTTTTCTTGGTGTTCTGTCTTTTAGGTCTTTGTATATTTTAGATATCAACCCTCTGTCAGTTGAGTAGATGATAAAGATGTTTTTCCCCATTCTGTGGGCTACCTCTTCTCTCAAATGATAATATTCTTCCTTGTGTGGAAGATTTCCAGTTTTATGAAGTCCCATTTTTCAATTTATGGTTTTAATGACTATGTTAACAGAGTCCCTTCAGAAAGTCTTTCCCAGTGCCAGTGAATGTAAGTGTATCCCTCACTTCCTCCTTTATCAGACTGAGGGTACCAGGTCTTCTGTTGCTATCCTTGGTCCATTGGAGTTGAGTTTTGTGCAGAGTGAGAGAGGAACAGACAAGGTTTGCTTCTTACTAACTGTGGCCAGAGTGAAGTCTTTTCCGCTAGCCACTTGAATTTGTTCTTAGGACAAAGGAATGAATGCAAGTGACAATTCCATGGTTGAGAGCTGTGTGTTGGTTGCTCAGGGTTGAATACACTAAGAAGCTCTGAGCCTTCCCTGAGCACTTTCTTTATCAAATACCTTCTTAGAAGAAACTGCCTTTGCAGAAGATAGGATGATGAGCCTTTGCAGAAGATAGGATGGGCAGGACACCTATTTCCTTAGAGCCAGCCACATGTAGCTTTCAGAGAGCTGCTCTGTTGCCTTGGCACATGTCAAATGTCTCTTGTCAGGTGACACCAGAATATGCAGAGCCCAAGACTGTGGTGGCCACTTAGATTTGTTACCCTTAAAATATACTCAAGTCACTCACTTTCTTTCCTGATCTCTGCTCCTTTCTAATTTAGTTTGTACTGTAAAACATGGATTTCTCTAATCAATAAAAAAAAATCTGTCAAGAATCTTTCAAGACATTTCATAGAATTTATGTATCTACCATCAACTTTTGACACAATAGACAGATAATGTTAATTGGACAATTTGCATAATCTTAATATTGATTTAAGTTTTTAAATGCCTCTGTAGCTGTCTTATCATAATGCCATCATGAGTATCAGGAGGTTGAAATGATTTTTTCTCTTATCAAACTGCTACATGGAGTGGTGTAAATAGTGCTGAGACCTAGTTTCTTTAATGTATAACATGTATACCTTATCTTATCATTTCTACAGGCCAGATGCTTTTTGTCTTGCTTGGCAGAGTCTTCATTCACAGAGGAGTCCATATTTATGAAATCATGCCCGAGTATCTAGATTGAAATCATTTTTCAATCCTAGTTGTAATGTTCATTAATTTTTCCTTGCTATGCTGATAGATGATACTAAATACTAAAACTCTATGTAGTAACTTCATTTCTTCAGTGGCTCATTTTGTATGTAATCTATTTGTCCATACAACACAAGAAGGAAATTGAAGATCTACTGTGGAGTAGATGGGAGTTGAAATGCATCATCTCTAACCCAGAGAGGCAAATCATGCTTAATTAGGGCAGCATGTTAGCATCAGGATATCACCATCCTTCATATACAGTGTGCTGTGGAGTTTGCTCTCTGCTATGTACATGGCTAAATCCCCCATCTGAGGCTTCCCTATAACCATCTGGGAAAACTTGGCTGAGATGGTGATGTGTGAAACATTCTTCAGGGAAGTGTTACATGGCACTCAGTGTTCATAACTCTAGTGTTGAAGATGAATAAGGCCCTGTGACCGAAGCTGTGTCACTGTGACCTTAGAGTAGGTACTGTATAGAGTCTTTTTGTCATTAAACCAGTGTGCATTATTATCTCCACTTCATCCATTCCTTTTCCAGGACAATTCCTTTATGTATATTTTTTCCTTTTCCTTTTGCAATTACAATAAAGTCACATCATTTTCCCTTTTCTCCCTCCAAAACTTCCCATATACATCTCCTTGTTCTCTTTCAAATACATGGCCTCTTTTTTCATTAACTGCTGGATACAATACAATCTCACAGCAGACTCCCTGGGACTTTGGCTCTTATAATCTTGTATTCTCTTTCACAGTGTTCCCCAGGCCTTAGATGAAGGAATGAATGTTTTTGTAGATGTGTGCACTGGGATTGGGATCCACAGTTCCTGTGCAGATTTGATGCCCTGTTATGCCCATAGGGTCGAGAAAGAGCCTATGTAACTTACACTTGTGATTTTAGTAGTGTGTCCACTGACAGAATTGTTCAGATGTACACTGCAGTGGCCCTTCCACTAACTCAGGAACTGATTGTAAGTAAGCTTTACTCTATAGAAGCTGTATGTTCCTTCAAATAAGGACCCTTCTCTGAAGTGGCGAACAGGAAGTTTATCCACAGCAAAGATTTCTGCAACTGATACCCTCCCTTCCCTTTTTCTAGGCATCTGCCCACCCACGCATTTACCCATGCATGCAAACATGTATCTATCTGTTCAACTGCCCATCTACCCACCCACCCATTCTTGCAGGTGAATGTATTGCACACATTTCTTTAGTTCTATTAACAATGTCCTTGATGTTCAAGTTTTCTTCTGTTGATTGAATTTGTCTATATCGTAAGCCATCTAGAATTAACTCAGGTATATCTTATTACCTAGAGGAGAAACCAAGTATGGAAGTGACATGTGCTAATAAACTTGAGAATATTTTTGAATTTTACCATCCTCTTAATTGAAATGAATGATTAACGCTGGGTGTTCCAGATTGTGGTTTTAATGGTGGAGGGTGTTTAAGAGCAACTGAGAGTTCCTGCTGTTCTCTGTGGCCCACTGCTTATTAGAAGAGAGGCCAGTTGTGACAACTACTGGACGATGCTTGATGTTAACTAATTAGGTAAAAGTAGACAAGGTAACCAACCTACTCACCTAAGCAGTTGGTACATATGAAAATAATGTTTATATTAACTTCCAAAGCCCACGGTAGTTAGTATTTGAGCCCTTTATAATGTCTAACTTTGTTTTTCGTTTGACTTCTAAAGACACATAATTTTTTCTCAAACATTTGTTAGGTCTACATATCATTGGCTAGATACTCATGCAGACAAGAGAGATTTAGTTGTAAAGAAAGCTTATGAAACCATGCCTCAAAGGGCCTGAGATCCCATAAGTAAGATGAAATAGAATTTCTCTTATAGAGGGCAGAGTGCTCTGTAGAAGTACAGGGTCTCCCTAATGACAGTGGAGGGCAGATGTCTTCCTAGCCTAAGAACAGAGTAGGTGTTTTCTTTGTGTGCAGGAAAAGTATGTTCTTTTAGTGTCATCCTAGTCTGATGAATAGTTCATCTGTACTGTAATGTGCATTATCTACTTCTGGCTCTGAAGGCACACGGCCATCTCAGAATGCAAAATGAAGAGCTCTCAATCTTAATAGTTTCAACACTATTAATGAGTGAAACTTTTCTTAAAAAGTGAAACTTTACCCAGCTTATTGAACATTTTAGAAATAAAATGTGAAAATAAGACTGAGAAAATTAATATAACCTTGAACAATAAAAAAAAGCCCAAAATATAGCAAGACTACCAAGAATAAAGGTACTATTTCAGCTATGAGCCTCTACAACATAAAAATAATCAAGTAACATACTTGGGATATGCAACTGGGCAGAGTAAATATTCTTGCTTCAAAAGGGGTGGATGGGAAGACAAGGAAGACCAGACCAAAGCAAGACGGATGCTCGTTAGGATAAACAATAAATCCCGTAGCACTGCTGTAGTCTAGTCACGTGGTCACATGACAGGGACTCAGCCGTGGGCAGCACAGCCCGTATGGCTCTTCCCTTTGTAGTTCACAGAGCTTCTCTCTGCCTCACTGCTCGGTGCCTGCAGCTTTCTTCCTCTGTCCTGCATCCTTGGCATCTCCAGTGTCCCGGGATCTCTACTGCAGTTTGGGCTACATCCACGCAGCTTCACACTGACTTTTTAGGGCCTCCCTGTAAGGACTCTTTCCATGCTACATTTCCTCTTTGGCTTTTCTCTTGGATCTTTGTGTAAACCTTGACCTTGTAACTCTTGAGTTCTGTGTAAATGAAAAACCAACACTGTGTGAAGTTGGACAACTTTCTTCTTTCTTCCTCCCTTTCTTTCTTTCTTTCTTTCTTTCTTTCTTTCTTTCTCTCTCTCTCTCTCTCTCTCTCTCTCTCTCTCTCGCTCTTTCTTTCTCTTCCTTCCTTCCTTCCTTCCTCTCTCTCTCTCTCTCTTTCTTTCTTTCTTTCTTTCTTTCTTTCTTTCTTTCCCTCCCTCCCTTCCTCCCTCCTTTCTTTCTATTTATTTTTTATTTAATATTTTTCTTATTTTACATATCTCTCCCAGTTCCTTCTCTCTCCCATCCTCCCATGACCCACCCCCCTGAACCTCACATTCCATCTCCCATCTACCTCCCAGGGAGGGTGAGGCCTTCTTCCATGAGGGACCATCAGAATCAGCTGGACGAGTTTTGCTGCTTGCCTGGGATGTAATTGGGGTAGCTCTGGGTTCTTGTTTGGATGACCCTAGGAAAATGTTTCCCTTGAGTGGCCCTTTTCCAGCAGCACATCTCCAGGTTTCTATCTTTTCAGACACTTTCTTTTTAAAGGAAAATATTTTGGATTCACTTGCCTTTTTATACTTGAGGTTTTCATATGGTATTTTTCTTATTTCCTCATCACAGGGCCACAGCTCCTAATTAATGGCACAAATCTTTTTAGATTGTAGCCACATAGTTTGTCCTGCTGTGTCTGAAACTTTCCATGTGTTCTTGTTCTTTTCTTGCTAAACTTGTATATTTTTCAAAAATTTCTACTTTATATTTTGTTCTGGATTCTCATTATAAATCTGTCTAAAAGCAGCCATTAAAAGCATGCTGTAGTGTCTACTTATCTGTGTGACAAGTAGGTGTCTTCCTCTCATTTGAACATGGTTGTGAGCATGGAGGGCAGTTGTCTTTATAGTTCAGTTTTGAGGGTGAATGTTCATAAATGAGTGTTGTAGAGGACCAGTACTGCGCTATTGGACTGTACAGTGTGTGTAGGCTGTAGAGGGTTGGTAGCCATAATATGAATATTGAAGGTGACCATCTTCCTAGACAGAGTGTGGAGGATGAATGTCTTGATACTTGGAGTGTGGAGGCACCAGGGAGTACAGATATCTTAGGTGTTTTTCATCTTTGAGACTGTGAGGTCTCATGAGTGAGCTAAGACTTGAATGAGGGAGAGATGATGGATATGCCTTGTACCCGGCCTCAGGTGGGTTGTTGGCAAGGGTCTCCAGGGAGAGGTGTGCTGGGGCCTCGCTCCTCATAGATGTTCTTTCATATGTTCACTTTGGACCATCCTTTCATCTGAGATCACAATAACCTCAGGACTTGCTAGTTCTCGTCTCCCATAGGGCCTTCTTAGCTCTAGAATTCTACATTATTGTACACTATATTTATTTCCTTCTCTATTACTTATGTTTCCTTTTCAAATAGAGAGAAATCTTCATGATATTTAGAGCAAAACCCTAAAAATTCTGTTTTAAAATAATTTCAAAAGGAATCCCTTAAGTAGTACATGTTCTTACAGAAAATAGTTAGCCAAATACAAGAAAACAACATTTACCTCACTGCTGCACTAAGTGGTAAGCTTTTTTAATATGTTTGTTCAGTAAGCAACTTCTAAACTCTGTTTTTCACCTAATTGCTACTATAATGTAAATATCTATTTGCATATATGCACATGTGAATATATATTCATACATATATTTATACATTGAAAATACTGTTGTGTAAAAATTTTTGTTAATGTGTTATTATAATTTTTCTGTATTAAACATTGTAGAATTTTCTTCTTGGGATGTGGATTTTTTGTAACAGGGACTCACTATGTATCCCTGGTGGTCTGGAACTCAGCAGAGATCTGCCTGCTTCTGTATCCTGCATGCTGGTATTAAAGATGTGTACCACCACACTCATCCTTTCCCTCCATTTTTTCCCTTCTTTCTTTGCTGGTTCATGGTTCTGGCTCTAAACAAAAATCATTTGCAATTTTTTTTTTTTAATTCCAAATCCCAGACTGTGCTTTTGCTCAATTCAATCAGACTGCCTTAGGGATAGGTCTCTGGCATCAGCATTTAAACAGCCTTGTAGGTGATTCTAATCAGAAGTGAACTCTGGAAACCCTGGTTTGTGCCTCTGCTTTATTAATCTGTGTTCTAGCAAAATGAACTGCAATATAAATTTTGGTGAAAGAACTGATAAACATTTAGTTGTCATTAGGCTGAAGACGCATGCATACCCACCAATCTGAATCATTGGTCTAGTATATGCAGGTTTAAAGTTGGTGACAATCTAAATATTTTTGTTGCGCATGGAGAACTTGAATGCATGCTCCATATTTTTGGTGTCTTTCTCGTGTGTGTGTGTGTGTGTGTGTGTGTGTGTGTGTGTGTGTGTGTGTGTGGCTTTTCCTGGAGAGACACAAAGAGTTATTCATTCTAGATAGGGCACCCACAACAAAGAGAATAATGCTACCCAAGTCTAACTGGGGTTGCTCACAGAGAATGGGTGAGAGATTACTTTCAGGAGATAGGTGTCATGGTAAAGCTCGCCCCAGCATGGCTGATGACTCTGAGAGTTTTATCCCTGGAGTCCTGTACACACTTAAAATCAGCCCTGCCAAAGAAACTCTTCTTGCTAGCAGATGTTTACTGGTTTTATAACTTTGGGGAGGGGACTTGTGAGTCATGTGACCTTCTGAGCTTCTTGGGTCTTGTCTTGAGCCTTGCCTCCTTAGTCTGTGCTCTTGAATATGCTATGCTTTCCATCTGGAGGGAGTTTCACTAGAATGAAATAGCTACACAATCATGTGTCTTTTTTTTTTCTTAGCAGCAGAGTAGTCCCCCCCCCCCAGTTGTCTCTTGAGAACTCATTTACAGTTATGTTTAACATCCCTCTGCCTATGCATGTATCTGTGTGGAATGTGGTCAGTGTTCTACTTTGTTGGCTAGGAATGTCTTACATTTTATGCAAGACTTACTATAGCCTAAAAAGTTATGATGTCTGGACCTAAGATTCCATGGTGAACACATATCTTCTGTTGTCAATCTGCTGGACTGTAGAGATCAGTTGCTCAGCAATGATGCCTACTGTGGAAGTGGGTAGGCAAGTGATGGTTGTGGATCTGTAGCTCTGAGAAGGACCCTAGGTGGCACCTGAATGGGCTGTGGACTTAGTAATTGGAGATCCTGTGAATAAGAGAGGTTAAGAGACTTGTCCACCAATCAACCAGTGGTGTCTCCTGAGAGCGGGTGTAAAGTACCGAAGAAGGATTTGGAATTGAACTGAAATGGAGTTCTGGATGCCCTGTTGATTCCAGGTCTATGGTCTGTCTTCTCGCTGCAGGGTGGTTGTTCTGTGATTTTATATAATCAAGCTTCTTGTTGAATGCTTTATTGATCCAGAGAAAAATGGCAAAATGAGTAGCATAACAGTGAATTTTGGGTCTTTTATGGATAAAAATGTGATATTGATTCAGATCACTATCTCAGCAAACTATTCCTGAGTCATCAGCACTGTTCTGTTGCTCTAGTTTAAAACCTCATCTTGGAGAATGTTGGCGAATTGGAAATTGTAGGGTTGAGGAAGAAAACCAAACAAGGCAGGACAGTGACTTACAGTCACTTAATAATCTATTGTCAGTAGCATGGAACTAATTAAGTGGTATTTGATCAAAAAAAAAGCAACTCTTGTACTCAGCATTGGAGGCAGGGGGATTAAGAGTTTAAGGTCATCCTCAGTTACTCAGTGAGTCTGACAGCTGCCTGACATAAGACTTATTTCCAAAAAACAGCAAAAACAAAAGCATGTGAAAAGCAACCCCAAACTTATGGCATGTTTGCTTCTTAAGTTGGGAATCTTCATGTACTGGAACTTGGAGAATCCAGAGGAGGAGGATGTCTAACACCCACCCAGTGCCTATTTGCAGGCTCTGACCCAACTCAGTGACTCCCACCTCTGTTCCTCCCAAGCTCTGGAAGTCTACTCAGTCTCCTGATGGCATGGAGAGATTCTCATGCAGTCTGGGGCCTCTCCTTTGCAGAGTGCTTCTCTCAGCACGATAATTTAAATCATACTGTGATCTTCTCTCCCTCCACTTTTCTATCTCTGGACTACATCACCTGACTAGGGAAACTCAGAGCACCTTATGATGTCCCACAGCAAACACCTCTCCATTTACCACAGGTATCCTTCAGACAATATGTCTATCCCTGAACATACTTCCATCTACTCTGAAGTCTGCCACCCTAGCCATGTGATTTCCTCCTTGATAAGTCGTCTGCTTTTATCTCAAAGCTCTTTGGGTAAAGAGGAGAGTTAGCATCGCTACAGACAGTGCTCAGACGCATTTCTGCATGCATTCAACAACACCGCACAGCAGCATCTCCTTTCTGAGGAGGTGTTCAGTCAGCCTGCATAGCTCATGGCTGCTGGCTTTGCACACTTGGGCTCCGACAGAAGCCTGATTCTGCTGTTGCATTGGGTGTGGGAAATCTTAGAAAGGCCTCAGTTTACAGGGAGGTACTCTCTGGTGAGGTCAAGTGTCCATATGTTTAGTGTTTTCTTTTCTGTGTGTTCAGTGTCTTCTGTGGTCAATGAAGTTTGCTTCCTCCCTCCCAATCCATAGGATTTTAACATATCTTTGTGGCCTGATTATTTGGCTCTTAGAACAAAATGTGAGGCTACAGAGGAGCACCTGGGCTGCTCCGGGCCTAGAACAGAGATGCCAGGCTTTCTTATGGAAGATACCCACAGGCTTTGCCAGTTTGGAGAAGGTTATTTCTCATTCAAGTTTGAATGATGCTTGGCTTTGCCAAACACATCTTTTTTCCTAACAACTGAAATCAGTATACCAGAGTCTTTTTAATCTGTTGACTTGGTGAATGAAGTTCATGGACTTTCAAATATGAAAACAACCTTGCATCTCTGAAAGACCTCAAGCATGGTCCTGGGGGATCTTATTTTCTTACTTGCTGCTGTGGAATTTGCTGTTATTTTTATTTATGACCTCAGCATACATATTCATAGGTGAGCGTGATCTTGTCTAAACTGGGTGCCAATTCTTTATTGGCCTCCTGGGCAAGGCTTTTCTTCTCTCATTCTCTAGGATAGAAAGATAGTACAAGATCAGAAGGGTATGTTTCCCAAAACTTTGTTGGTGGTAAAAAAATTCCTCTTTTTTTTCTTTTTGGAAAAATCTTTTACTATTGTTTTGGTTTCTTTAGTAGTAAAAAGGTTATTCTGTAATTCAAGACACACATTCAACACACCCAAATATATACTCACACACTCTCATTCAGACACACCCAAACACCCAAACACCCAAACACCCAAATATATACTCACAAACCCTCACCCAGACACACACTCAACACACCCAAATAAACACCCAAATATACATTCACAAATCCTTACCCGGACACACATTCAACATACCAAAACATCCAAATATACACTCACACAGCCTCACCCTCACACATACACACACAACACACCCAAACACTCAAATATACTCTCACACAGCCTTACCCAGACACATACTCAACACATTCAAATGTGAACATTTACATGCCCAAACACATACTCACATCCAAATATACACCTCACATGTTTATCCAAACACACACTCACTCAAATGCACACTCTCTCCCTCACATATTCACAAACACTGATCATTTGTTAGTTTATACACTTTGAATTTTCCTCTTTTGTCACTATTGACTGCACAGCCGAGTTGGTATGTTTGAATTATACCAGCAGTGCCTTTAGTCGTCTATGACATGGGAGTCAAGTACACCGTTTACCCAACCGGCAGATTCTGGTTTTGAAGGGGTATCTTGCAGGGATTGGGGGGGGGCTCTGATATTGCTCCAGCAGATTCTGGTTTTGAAGGGGTATCTTGCAGGGATTGGGGGGGCTCTGATATTGCTCCAGCAGATTCTGGTTTTGAAGGGGTATCTTGCAGGGATTGGGGGGGCTCTGATATTGCTCCAGCAGATTCTGGTTTTGAAGGGGTATCTTGCAGGGATTGGGGGGGCTCTGATATTGCTCCAGCAGATTCTGGTTTTGAAGGGGTATCTTGCAGGGATTGGGGGGCTCTGATATTGCTCCAGCAGATTCTGGTTTTGAAGGGGTATCTTGCAGGGATTGGGGGGGCTCTGATATTGCTCATGGGAAAGGCCAAGCAGAAAGGTAAGATGATTAGTGTCTACACAGTGAGTTCTCAGGGTAGCGGGCAGCACCATGGGTACTATTGTCTACATCACTCTCCCCAGCACAGAGGCTACTTAGGCATCAAAACAAAACTCTGGTCACTGTCCATGTGCAAAGGAAGCTTTCCCATCCAGAGTTCGGTATGTGGCAGGCTCTGGCCCTAGATGTGGAAGGGGGCAGACACAAGCCCCTTCTGCTTTGTAACAGGATGCTCAGGTTCCCACAGGAGAGGCTTCAGACCTTCAATGTCTTGCATTTTGAGACTGCTGGGAAGCTCTTAGCAGGTAGGCAGAGCTGTCTCCATCGTGATCCAGGGCAGCAGTGCTTCTGCACTGAGTCTCTAAGCCGTCACCGTACTCTGCACTGATTGATGGGACTGGCGACCTCATTGCATCTCCTGCAGGAGATGGTTCCCTCCTTTCGAGGCTTAGGAAACTAAGGGGATGGCCTGAAGTGGGTACTCTAAATTTGACTACATGTGTTAATTCCGCAACAAAAGACAAATGAAAAGGTCTAATTATGTTCATCCCTAATAAATCCCAAACTAAACATAACTATCTTTTATAATGAGATGAAGTTTACATGACTAATTAAACATTTAGTGATTACTAATGATTAAACATTTAGAAGTGAACTGTCTCATGGCATTTGGTACATTTGTATAGCCACCAGCTCAGGTTCCCAAACCCTTCAATTGTCCCAAAAAGAAATCCCTACTCATTAAACAATTGCATGGCCGCTTCCCTCCTCCTCTAGTTCCTGATAAGCCCTAACTTTCTCTATATTTCCATGGATTTACCTATTCTGAACATTTCTTATAAATGGAATCATACAATATGCCATTTATATCTGGATTTTTTTTTACTCTGTAGGATGTTTTTAAAATTAATTTTCATGCCTGTAACACATTTAAAGTGCTATGATGACTGAGTAGTGGTGGTTACATCACATGTTCTTTATTTACTCACATTTTGGGCATTTAAGCTGTTTCCACCTTTTTCTATTACCAGCAATGCTGCTATAAAGGTTTGTGTATCTTTTCATTCAAACAAATATGCATTTCAATGCCTTTGTATATAGACCTAGTTGTGAAATCGCTAAGTCATGCAGTAAGTTTTTGAGGGATCCACAAATTATTTTCCATACTGCCTGTTCCATTTACTGTCCCTATCAGCAATGTCACAATACTTGTAATCCCCTATGTCCTCACCAACATTTGCTTTTTGCCATTTTAATGCCCTTCTCTGATAATGAGATTGATAACTAACTTATATGCCATCCTAGAACCTTCATGTAGTAGCTGATAGAAACAGAAACAGACACCCACAGCTTAACACTGAGCCAAACTCCTGGAATCCAGTTGCAGACAGGGAGGAGTGATTAGCAAAGGGAAGCTGGAGAAACCTACAGAAACAGCTGCCCTGAATAAGGGGAGCTCATAGACTCCCAGATTGATAGCTGGGAAACCAGCATTGGACCAACCCATACCCCCTGAATGTGGGTATCATTTAGAAGGTGTGGGCAGTCTATGGGTCCTCTGACAGTGGAACCAGAATGTATCACTGATGCACAAAAGGACTTCAGGAGCACATTCCCCATGGAGGGATACTCCCTTAATCTTGAGTCAGATTTTGATGACAGATTTTGATGATCCCTCCTGGAAGGCCTCACCCTCTCTGTGGAGTGGGTGGGAATGGGATGGGAGTGGGGGTCAGGGGAGGCATGGGAGGATGGGAGAATGGGAGGATGGGAAGGAGAAGGAACTGGGACTAATATATAAAATAAAAATATAATAAAAAGAAAAGTAAAAGTAAAAAAAAATCACTGCCATCCTTGAGAACCATAAATTCATCTTTGTATATACCAGTTTATTTTTTGATTTGTATTTTACATTTCTTCCCTCTTTAGATACACTCATACACACACAAATGTACATGCATACATTTGTATGCACACACTCTGGGTCTCAGACCTTTGGCATAAGAGCTCAGTGGGAGTTGTTTTACTAAACTCAGCTTTGGATCCTGGACATTTAAACATATCCATTGGGAAAGATCAGAAGCAAACCTCAGGGTTACCCCTAGCACTTCAACAGCTGCAGCATTCCCATACTGTCTGTGGTTCCCATAGACAATGCCCCCAGCCTCCCATCCCTTCTTTGTCCTTGCAACTGAACACCCAACTTGGGCAGACACTCTTTGCTTAACCACAGGCTATGCCTCTAAAAGACAAGGTAGATTGCCTGTGGATCTTTTGTACTCTCTGTTCCCCAAGACCCAATCCTCAGGGTCACCCATAGTGCTGTGACAGGCTGTCTCCTCCTGGCCTCCCTTTCCCCTAGCCTCTAATACCAGCAAGCATTCCCTGAGAACACACAGTGAAGCAGGCAAGTAAAATAGGCAGCATGCAGCTAGCACACTCTGAAAAATCTAGATAGAAAACCAAAACTAGGGAACAAAACACCCACCCCAAAAGACAAATGCAGAAATCACCACCTAGACCTAGGCTCACCCTAAACCCAGCTGTCTAGATGCCAGGGAAACATGTCTCTACCAGAGTAGGCCATGAATATTCCAACATAGCTGAAGTACAAGAAAATGACCTAAACACCAACTGTATGAATATGATAGAAGTCCTTATAGAGGAAATGAATAAATTCTGTAAAGAAATCCAGGCGAACACAAACAATGGGAGGAAATAAATAAACCCTCAAAAAAGCCAGGGAAATGCTAACAAACAACTGGAGAAAATTAATACAACTCTTTAATTTATAAATTATAAACTAATAATTGACAAAATATATTACATTAATATATGATATACAATGTATAATAAAATACTCATTAATATAATAACATAATAAATTAATAAAGGCAAGAAAAAATGGGAAATTGAAGGAAATGAGCAAAACTGTCCATGACCTGAAAATAGAAATAGAAATAGAAGGAAAAAAACACAAACTAAGGGAATTCTGGAAAAATTTAGGAATGCAAACAGGAACTATAGAGGCAAGCTTCAACAATAAAATACAAGAGATGGAAGAGGGAATCTTCAGGCATTGAAGATACGATAGAAGAAGTGGATAGATATATTTGTCAAAGAAAATGTTAAATCTAAAAAATTCCTGACATGAAATATTCAGGAAATCTGGGACGCCATTAAAAGACAAAACTTAAGAATAATTGGCATAGAGGAAGAAGAATTCCAGCTTGAAGTCCCAGAAAATATTTTCAACAAAATCATAGAAAAAAAATGTTCCTAGTCTAAAGAAGGGGATGCCTATAAAGGTACAAAAAGCATAAAGAACACCAAATAGACTGGAGAATAAAAGAAAGTCTCTTTGCCACATAATAATAAAAACAGGAAATATACAGAACAAAGAAAGAATATTAAAAGCTGCAAGGAAAAAAAGATCAAGTAACATATACAGGCAGACTTACTAGAATTACACCTGACTTCTCAGTGGGGGCTCTAAGGGTTTGACTAGCTGTCCTGAAGACCACAAGAGACCACAGATGCCAGCCCAGCTTATCATGTCCAGCAAAACTTTCAACCAGCACAGATGGAGAAAACAAGATTTTTTTTTATTTTAAATTTGAACAAGCTTGTTTTACATGTCAATCCCAGTTCCTGCATCCTCTTTTTCTCCCCTGTTCCCCTCACCAATCCCCACCACATCCCCTTTCTGTTCCCCAGGGAGAGTGGGGTCTTCCATGGAGATCTTCAAAGTCTGTCATATCATTTAGAGCAGGGCCTAAGCTCTCCGACTAGGCTAAGAGAGTATCCCTCTATGTGAAATGGGCTCCCAAAGTCCATTCATATACTAGGAATAAATACTGATCCACTACCAGAGGCCCCATAGACTGCCCAGTCCTCCTAACTAACACCCACATTCAGGGTCTGGATCAGTCTGGATCAGTTTCCTAGCTATCAGACTGGGGCGCATGAGCTCCCCCTTGTTCAGGTCAGCTGATTCGGTGGGTTTCTCCAGCCTGGTCTTGACCTCTTTGCTCATCACTCCTCCCTCTCTGCAACTGGATTCCAACTCTACAAAATCCAACTCTACAAAAGTTACTAGAAGGAAAATTCCAATCCAAAGAAGTTAACTACATCCATGGAAACACAGGAAATAAATAATCTCACACTAGCAAAACCAAAACAAGGGAAACACCCAACCTCCCTAACCTTCCCCCCACAACTACCACCACCAAAATAAATTAATAGTCAATGGTCATTTGTATCTCACAATATTAATGGTCTCATTTCCCCAATAAAAAGTCACAGACTAACATAATGGATGTGAAGACAGGATCCATACTTCTCTTGCAAACAAGAAACACATCTCAACATCAAAGATAAGATATTACCCCAGGCTAAAGGGTTGGAAAAGATATTCTAAGCAAATGGACCTAAGAAGCAAGCTAGTGTAATCATTTTAATATCTAACAAAATTGACTTCCAGCCAAAATCAAAAGAGGTGGGCAAGAACACTATATACTCATCAAAGGACAAATCCACCAAGGTGACATTTCAAGTTTTAGTATCTATGTCCCAAACACAAGGGCATATACACTTTGCTTAAAGAAACACTACTACAGCTTAAATCACGTATTGATCCTCACACACTAATAGTGGAAGACTTCGATACCTCACTCTCACTAATGGTCAGGTCATCCCTACAAACTGAAAAAGAGACATGCTGGAGCTAACTGATGTCATAGACCAAATGGACCTAACAGGTATTTACAGAACAGTCCACCCAAACACAAAAGAATATGCCTTCTTCTCAGCACCTAACAGAACTTTCTCCAAAATTGACCACTTACTCAAACACAAAGCACATCTCAATAGATACAATAAAACTGAATCCTATCAGAAGATCATGGATTAAAGCTAAGATATCAACAGCAACAGAAACCTTAAAAACGTATGAAAACGGAACAACTATCCACTGAATGAAAAATGGGTCAAGATGGAAAAAAAGAAAGAGACCCAGGACTTTCTAGAATTGAATGAAAATGAAAACACAGCATACTCAAACTTGTGGAACATGATGAAAGTGGCACTAAAAGGAAATTTCATAGCATTAAGTTACTTTAAAAAATGCAGAGATCTCATACTAGCAACTTAACAGCACATCTGAAAGCTCTAAAACAAAAAGAAGTAATCACACCCAAGAGGAGTAGACAGCAGGAACTAATCAAGCTGAGGGTTGAAATCAAGAAAATAGAAACAAAGAGAACAATGCTGAGAATCAATGAAACAACGGGTTGGTTCTTTGAGAAAATCAATGATAGACAAACCCTTGTCCAAACTAACTGAAAGATGGAGAGAGTATCCAAATTAATAAAATCTGAAATGAAAAAGGGGACATAACAACAGTATCTCTGGATACTGGGGAAATTCAGAGAATCATAAAGACATACTTTAAAGCCAAACTAGAATATCTAAAAGAAATTGATAATTTTCTCAATGTATACTACTTGTCAAAGTTAAATCAAGATCAGATAAAAATTTAAATAGATCTGTAACCTCTAGTGAAATAGAAGCAGTCATGAAAAGTCTCCCAACCAAAAAATGCCCAGGGCTAGATGGTGTTAGTGCAGAGTTCTACCTGAAAGAAGAGTTAATGTCAATATTCCTCAAATTATTCCACAAAATAGGGAAAAAAGGAACATTGCTCAATCGTTTTATGAGGCCACAGTTACCCTGATAACCAAACTATATAAAGACTCAACAAAGAAAGAGAATTACAGACCAGTTTACCTCATGAACATACATGCAAAAATACTCAATAATACTCCAAAACCAAATCGTATAACACATCAAAAGATCATCCACCATGATCAAATAGGCTTCATCCCAGAGATGCAGGGATGGTTCAACATATGTAAATGTATAAATATAATTCACCATATAAATAAACTGAAAGAAAAAAAAACACATGATCATCTCATTAGATGCCAAAATAAGCCTTTGAAAATAATTCAACACCCCTTCATGATAAAAGTTCTAAAGAGGTTAGGTATACAGGGGGCATAAATAAACATAATAAAGGCAATTTGCGTTAAACCTTAACCAACATCAAAATAAATGGAGAGAAGTTCAAAGCAATTCCACTAAAGTCAGGAACAAGGCATGGTTGTCCACTTTCTTCGAATGTGTTCAATATAGCACTTAAAGTTTTATCTAGAGCAATAAGATAACTGAAGGAGACCAAGGGAATACAAATTGGAAAGGAAGAATTCAAAGTATAGTTATTTGCCGATGAATTATGATATGCAGTGGAATTATGATAGTATACATAAATGACCTTAAAAATTCCACTAAGGAACTCTTACAGCTGGTAAACACTTTCAGCAAGGTGGCTGGATCTAAGACTAACTAAAAAAAATCAGTAGCTCTACTATATACAAATGACAAATAGATTGAGGGAAAAAAATTAAGGAAACAACACCCTTTATAATAGCCTCAAATAATATAAAATATCCTGAAGTAAGTTTAACCAAACAAATGAAAGACTTGTATGAGTAAAAATTTCAAGCCTCTGAAGAATGAAATTGAAGAAGGTATCAGAAGATGGATTTTTCATGCTCATGAATTGGTAGAATTCACATAGTAAAAATGGTCATTTTGTAAAAAAATAATTACAGATTCAACACAATCCCCATCAAAATTCCAACACAGTCCTTTACAGATCTTGAGAGGACAATCCTCAATTTCACATGAAAAGAACCAAACAAACAAAAAATAAAACAGAATAGCTAAAACAATCCTGAATAATAAAAGAACTGCTGGAGCCATTACCATCCCTGATTTCAAGTTGTTCTACAAGAGCTATAGTAATAAAAACCACATAGTATTAGCATAAAGACAGACATATTGATCAGTGTAATTAAATTGAAGATCCATGCATAAGTCCACACACCAAAGACACCTAATTTTTGATGAAGGCAGAAAAGCAATGGCAAAATAAGGAATTTTCAACAAGTGGTTCTGGTCAAACATTATGTTTGTCATGTTGAAGAATTTAAATAGACTCATATTTGTCATCCTGACAAAACTCAAGTCTAAGTGGCTCAGAGACCTCAACCTAAAACCAGACACAGTGAACCTGGTAGAAGAGAAAGTGGTGAATAGCCTGGAATGCATTGGCATAGGAGACAAATTTCTGAACAGATCTACAATTAATACATGGGGCCTTATGAAACTGCAACCTTCTCTAAGGCAAAGGAAACTGTTGACCGGAAAGCAGCAGTCTACAGAATGGGAAAATATTTTTTACCAACTCCACATCTGACAGAGGTCTAATAATCCAATATATAATGAAGTCAAGAAACTAGATAAATAAAAACCAAATAATCCAATTAAAAATGGAGTATATATCTAAATAGAGAGTAGAGGAATAAATAGAGGAATCTCTCAAATGGCTGAGAAACACTTAAAGAATTGTTCAACGTCCTTAGCCACCAGGGAAATACAAAGGAAAACTACTTTGAGATCCCATTTTATACCTGTCAGAATGGCTACGATCAATGACACAAGTGACAGCTCATGCTGGCAAGGGCTTGGATCAAGGGCAATGCTTTACCACTGCTGGTGGGAATGAAAACTTGTATATCCACTATGGAAATCAATATGGCAGCTCCTCAGAAAATTGGGACCCAAATCTATTTCAAGACCCAGCTATACCAATTTTTGGCATATACCCAACGGGTGCTCAGTTATACCATAAGGCCTCTTGTGCAACTGTGTTCATTGCAGCTTTATTCATAATAGCCAGAAACTGGAAATAATATAGACATTCCTCAAGCAAAGAATGGATAAATGATATCATGAAATTTGCAGGCAAATTGATGCAATTAGAAAACATCATCCCAAGTGAGGTAGCTCAAACCCAGAAAGACAAATATGCTATGTAGTCATTTATAAGAAGATATTAGCATTTAAGCAAATGATAATCAAACTAATATCCACAGGCCCAAAGAGGTTAGTTAAATAAGAGGGCTCTGGTGGTGGGGCGTAATAAGGGTATCCCTGGCAAGGGGAAGTAGAATAAATTTTGCCAATGAACTTGGGGCGGCTTGGTACAGGAGCTGGAAGGATGAAGAGAGGGAGACAGTTGGAATTGGGGGGGGGCTTTAGGAGGTGGTGTCGAAACAGTGCAGTGGATCTGTGAGGGTGATCCTAATAAGGTCTCCTAGTAATAGAGACTAGGGAGTCTGATCTGGCCATCATTTGAAGCCAGAGAAGGCTTCCAGTATTGAGACTGGGTTGCATTTGGTTAAGTTGTTGGCAGTGTCCTGTGGAGATCCCTAAACAACCCAGGCTGGTGCTAGAACAGAAGGTTGCTCTCTGTAAACTATTGCTGAGGACCAACATCCGTACAGCTCGTTGAATACAGAAAGGTCGAGCTCGTACTTTATGAAGCCTTTACCCCTAAATTATATTCTCTTTGGTGTGGGGAACTTCTCTGTGGGCTATGGAAAGAGAAACCTGGATACTAGCCCAGCCAAAGACCCCTCAACCTATAATCCATCCTACCTTCAAGATATGCTAGGGTGATGGTGGTCCAGAACTTATCTGAGTGGTCAACCAACGTCTGTTCTAACTTGAGGCCCATGCTATGAGAGGGAGCCTTTGCTCCACACTGCCTGTATGGCTAGGAACTGGAGACTGAATAGTCCAGAGACCTAGGTAGACCCAAACACAACTGATAAAAAAGTCAATGAAATGATTCCTAATGATATTTTGCTATACTCATCATACTCATAGATAGGTACTTTGTCCAGTCATCATCAGAGAGGCTTCCTCTGGCAGCAAATGGGAATGGGTGTAGAGATCCACAGCTAGACATTATGTGGAGAGACAATCTAAACTTCAGGCCTCCCCTCAGAGCTCCAGGTACCCTGCTGAGAGGGGAGGGCAATTATAGGAGTCAGAGGGGGTGGAGGAAACCAGGAGACCATCATCTACTGAATCAACAAAGCAGGCTACATATGTGCTCACAGACACTGAAGCAGAAAACAAGGCGCCTGTAAGGGTCTGTACCAGGTCCTCTGCCTATATACTATGGTTGTTGTTTTTGAGAGACTCGTAAGAGTAGGAGCAGGTGTCTCTTACTCTTTTGCCTGCTCTTGGGACTCTTCCTTCTATTGGGTTGCCTTGTTCAGCCGCAATAGGAGGGCTTTTGTCTTGCCTTATTGTATCTTGTTTTGTTCTGTTTGGATGTTGTCTCTTGGAGGCCTGGTCTATTTTCAAGGAAACAGGGGGAATATAACAGGAGGAGAGAGGAGGTGGTGGCGGGCCAGGGAGCTGGGAGGAGTGGAGGGAGGGAAACCTGTGTGGGAAGTATTGTACGAGAGAAGACTGTTTTCAATAAAAAATAATAAACCTATCTATTGGACACTGGTTGCTTCAGTGAAGTCGAAACAAGACAGCGTATGTTTCATCTTCCCAGAGGGAGGGAGGGAGAGCTCCGAGTCACACAGTGGGTGAGCATTGCATCACAGACCGGAGCATGCTGTCACAGCATAAAGGGAAGACAGTTCCTTGAGGGCATGCTACCCGAGCCCTGGCCACCGGACAAGCAGAGCTAGCTTCGGGACATCTTCCAGGGTGGAGGAGGGGGTGAGCTTTGCAGGGTGTGGAGCAGGTCTGTCAGGCAGCCGTGGGTGTAAGAAGCAGCCATAGAGCCGGAGGCTCTGGGCTGCACGGCTCGTGTACTAAAGCTTGGAAGTCGCCCTGGGTACCAGAAGCAGGGGTATGGTGCAGTGAGGAGGCTTCTGGGTGCATAGTGGGAAAGGGGGTCAGGAATCTGAGAAATTCTCAAACAAGGAATCTCAGACATGGATGGTGGCACTGGCTGACACTTGGAGTCATCTGATTCCAGGAGCCAATAGGTCATCACCACTTTTGGGGGCTAGAACCCAACCTGGGGAAGCCACAGAGCTCTGTGGGCCTCAGTTTCCCTTGTATTGTGAAGAAGTTAGTTTAGGTTCTCTACAGTCCACACCTCCCCATACTCTGAGAGTCTGAGTTTATTGTCTATGGGAAGACAATCTTATAGGGAGTTTCTATTTTTTTTTTTTTTTTTTGTCCTCACTTCCCTCAGGCAGTTGTTATGGCAGTCTTGATTGTGCACACAAAAGAGATTCCTCTGAACAGTGATCATGAGATGGGACCCAAGGGCTCAGTCCCTAGTCATTTTGTTATTGAGCTTCACAAGCAGTGGGGAGTGCCTCTCTTCTCTGACTATGGGCTGCTGGAGGTCACAGCAGAGTTTCTGGGCGGAGAGACTCTGGATTGAGAGTACCTCTGCCCTCCTTGGCTGGTCCAAAGAAAAGGGAGATGTCTCCCCGCTGTGGGCCCACAGCTGGGTGGACCTTTAAAACTCAGAGCAGCAAGACAACATCTTCAAAACATTAGTTTTGAAGCTAGCTGGAGACAGAAGACCTTTCTTTCAGCAAAAGTTTCCAATGAGTTCAAACATTCCCTGCTTTTGTGCCCTCCCCTAACGAGGATACACGACCAGACAAGGAAACCGAGATCAAAATAGACTAAGAGAAAACTACAGACTAAGGTTTACATGTTTATTTGCCCATGCATGACTCATCTGCAAGGACATCATCATACATGCAGAGAGGAGGCAGGTGCTTGTCCTTGTCTGCTTTCTGTTGCTGTAACAAGATGGCTGAGGCCAGTAGTTTCTATAGAACAGGTGGGTTTTTGTTGTTTTGTTTTGTTGTGCAGTGTCTACTCAGCACATTTGGTGAGAGCTTTGGGCCTCATCATTGATGGGGGGATAAGGGTGGGGGAGAGGGAAAGAGGTAGAGAGGGAGAGACATGGTTTCTGTAACATGGCTTCTCCTAGAATAGCTCATCCATTAACCTGTTAAAGATCACATATGATCTGCTCTCATGATCAGTCACTTCCCAGTGGCCTGTCTATAAATATTAACATATGACTTTGGGGATTACAGTTCAACATATGAATCCCAGGGAACACAAACTGTAATGAAGCCTTTTTGTTTTGTTTTGTTTTGAGTCTAAAATATGCTTTGTCCCTCTTCCTACTGGATGTAGTGGGTTGAGAGTTGGCAGGACATGGACAAGTGTGAGATGGGATTAGAATGAAGGGCAGACCTGAGGAGGCATGGAAGGTGCAGCCCTGCTGAGGGAGTCAGGGAGGCTTCTCATAGGGGATGGCTTTCAGCTGAGCGTCTCTGGATGAAAAGATGGCAGTGTAGAATGGGAAAAGGCAATCCTGAAGGATGCACTTCTTAAGTAATGTGACAGAAGCAGGACAGTCATGCAGCATCCTGAGTGACCTGAGTCTGCTATACTGGATTATCCAAGGACTCTAAGAGGATGTCAGGAGAGGGCACTGAACTTTTTAACACGATCATGATCTAGATGGGAAAGTGACACATAATTCAAAATAAAAACATACACGGTGATGCTCACTTGTAATCCCACCACTCTGGAGGCTCAGGCTGAACATGAATTCAAGGCCAGCTTTGAATTCAGTGGAAAGACACTGTCTTAAAAAAAAGAATTCCAAGAGTCAGGATGAATTATGATGGCTGGGCTTTCTCTACAGAGCAAGTAACATGTAGATGAAAGCTGGCATGAGAGTTGTTTGCATGTTACACTGAAACCAAGAGAAGTTAGAGCCAAGGATAAGACTGGCCAGGTAACTGTCTACATCACTGGTAACTGTCCTCCATTTGTGGTGTCCGTGTGGCTAGGCATGGTGGTCACTGTCTCTTACACTGGGGCCTCCACCAGGACAGACTTCTTCCCATGCTGTATGTAGACAGATGTACGTTGCAAGGATGCGCCTGTCTTTGGAAGCAAATATATTCTGCTCTGGGCCGTTTTCAGCTTTATTTCCTTATTTTGAACCATGAAGAATTAAGTTTCAATTCTTCAAATCACCTTTTGATACATGACACTAGGGAAAATATTGTGTGGCCTCAGTAAATGGGAAAGTACCTGTGGTGGGCATTTTGGTAACACAGGAGGTAGCAGCAGTCCCACTTGGGGAGTATACAGGAAGGATCAGTGGAAGTCGCCATGGTGGGTGGCTCTGGGTTAATAGTAGAGAGTGAACAGTTTCCAGGCTTATCTTTTGGTTGGGTTCGTTGTTTGCATTTCATGATTTCATATGTTGAAAGTCAACTGTTTTGTGTGTGTATGTTTTCCGTGTTCTTCTCCTTAGCTAACAAAGAATAATTAATACTTTGCATTGCCTGAATCAGCTCTCTGTGGGCACCAGAGGGCGCCAAGCCGTAGATTCTTATACCATGTATTAGCTTATTACTTTAAAACTGAATTGGGGGTTATGGCTGCTGCCACTCTGGGCTTGCTAGAATTTGTTTTACATTTCAGTTTGTGGATGAGAGGTTCAGAACCTGTACTGATGGCCCCTGACCTCATCCCACATTCTAACTTGGAGAGGAAGAGCCAGGGAAACAACTCTCCCAGAGGTTCTATGAGGCAAAGCTCAGATGCCTTTGATTCCCTTACGGTTTTAAAAAGATTTCTTTTTCCTTGTAATCTGTTAAAAAGTGATTTTTCTAAGGGCTACTACTATTATAACGTTAGCGGCTGTTTCACTGGAGGAATAAATGTAGAATGATAGTTCTATAAATATTGGGTTGCTGGCAGAGCCTCAGGTCTTGGTAACAAACCAGTGAAGGAAAACTTAAGATTTACATCTATAGCAGCCTGGGGTGGCACATGTCTGTAATACTGACATTACAAAATCACTGTGCATTTGAGGTCAGCCTGGTCCACAGAGTGGATTTAAAAGAACATCCTGAAGGAACACAGCCAGGGCCTGGCAGATGGCTTAGGGGTTAAGAGTGCTTATACCAAGCCTGATGACTGGAGTTTGATCTGTGGGACCCTCAGGGTGGAAGGACAGAACTGTCTGCCACAAGCTGTACTCCGATTTCCTAACATGTGCTATGGCAAGTACACGCATGCGCGCGCACACATACACCCGCGCGCACATATACCCCCCCCACACACAGTCGTCTAAAAACCCAAATCAAAACAACACCTCACTTACTTACTCTGGCCCTCTAGCTCTACCAGTGTTCTCTGTGCCTATAGATAACAGAGACACCTGCCATTGGATGTGCTGAATGCCATTTATCCAGAAAAATTGGACTTTCCTTGTTTTCATAAGAGTATTAAAATTGAGAATGTTCACCATGACTGTTAACAGCAAACACAAACAAACAAAACCTCTTTGGAACTTTGATTTGTGCTCTGTGCAGTGTGAAGCAAAGGGACAAGGGAAGATGTCACACGCAGCCCTTCTGGAATGGACGCACTCCTCCCGTTTGAAAGCACTGTTTACCTCGTAGCTAATGCAGAACAATACACACCACAGGTGCTTCAGACAATCAGGTTAGCTCCCTTGCTGAAATTACAGCTTGGGTTATACATTCTTCCAGATGATCCTTTATTTTTACCAAAATACCTCTCCTGCTGAATGTCTATTTTGAGGTTAAGAGATTCTTTTTTTCCTTGGGCAAGACTACTCATTCCTCCATCCATAAGACAGAGGGTGCCATAGGAAAGTGACAGGCAGCTACTAGGACAGAGTGACAGAGAGGAGCTGGGGGCCACTCCTTCAGAGCCTGTTGCAGGGGTGTCAATTAAGTGAGGAAGGTAAACTCACCCTTGAGAGGTTGCAAAGCTGAGCGGGGAGGCAGAGGTACAAGGCCAGGTGGACATTTGAAATAGAATTCGTATGATGTGATCTTTAGGGAATAAGGTCAGGGCTATGGGTCAGTGTTGGATTCTCTGAGTCTAAAATCTCTAGATCTAAACTTCTAGAGAATAGGATGGGTTGGGGGCATGTGCACCATGTCTTTCTGCCCACACTTTGGGTTCCCTTTGCTTAATTTTCCCCATTTCACTTTTTGTAGCATGACTATGAAAGAGATGTTCCAGGCTTCCTGTACCCAAAGTCTTTATCTATGGTCAGCGTCCAGTCAGGATTGTTAATAATCTCTTAAACTGTGGACCACCACCAAAGTGAATAGTCAAGGAGGGTAAACACCATGTGCTAGTGAAGGGCTTCGTGATGGGAGAATGATATAAACGCACTTGCATATTAATTATGCTCATTGGAGGCCATGTCTTCACCCTGACCATTCTGTGAAGAATTAATAACTGTCCCTTGCAATCTCGTTACAGTGGAATGGAGACCTACATTTTTCAGCCTAGAAAGGAAGTGTGCTCTTTATTGTATCACCTGACATTTATTGACTCCATCAATTATCTAGCAAGTGTTGATTAAGTGTGTTCTAGGGTTTTCTTATACTGGGCCTTCTACTATATCACACAGACTTTGCCCTTGAGATATCTGCCATGCTGAGCCTCCAGCTGGTTCTGTGCTACCTGCCAATTCTATGCCCTTGGGTGCTTCCTGACCTCCGCATATCTTATAAAGAATGGCAGGTAGTTTTCAGCATGTGGGAGGGACATAATTAATGAATTTTATAGTCACCAAATTTAGGTGTTGACAATGAGCTGGGGATGAATAAATTGTGGAACTGTTTTTTTGTTTCAAACACATGATCTGGTGCCAAGGATGAATGTGCTGGCCTCTGGTCTAGGCAAGGGTTGTGATTCTTGCCTACTGGATGGTTGCAAACTCAAAACAGCAGAGACCAGCATGAAACTAAGCAAGAGTCCACCTTTGTGATGCAGCTGAGGCCAGGCTCACAAAGGCAGCAAGAGCTGCTAAGATGGTTAGCTCCCAGGAGGGTACCAGTACTAAAATTGTTAACTCACAGAAGGGTGCCAGTGCTAAGATGGTTAGCTCCCAGGAGGGTACCAGTTCTAAGATGGTTAGCTCACAGGAAGGTACCAGTGGGAGGAAGCCAGAGAAAAGACAGGTGAGGAAGGCATAGACTTTCTGCCACCTGCAGATGACAGGGCATTTTCCCTCACTTTCTAGCCCCTCACTCATTCATCCATTGAGTCATGGACTATGGCTGGCTTTCTGCTTGGGTCACACTAGTGATGGTGTATTAAAGGCTCCTTTGACCAAGTGTCCACTCAAAGACTCCGGGAACCTTCTTATTCCAACTGCTCCTGTGCGGTAGTATTCATACCCATCCACCTTGTGCACACTGTGGTGG
Source organism: Cricetiscus sungorus (assembly GCA_030556225.1). Lineage (NCBI taxonomy): Eukaryota > Metazoa > Chordata > Mammalia > Rodentia > Cricetidae > Cricetiscus > Cricetiscus sungorus. The sequence goes on along the minus strand of JANBXA010000731.1, from coordinate 36,576,395 downwards.
AGAAGGGAACCACTGGCTAAGTGGGCACTCCTCAGCAGCTGCTGGCCCATGCACCCCACTGTCTGCATGGCTGCAGTCTTGCAGCTCCGGCCTTCCTGCCCAGGGAAGGCATGGGTCAGTTCTCCTGTTGCTCTAACTCACTACCCCCAACCTGGAGAAAGCTGTACCCTAGACACTCTTGGGAGTCAGCAAGAATGCCTGGTCTTGGCAGGAAGTGCATGCTGTTGTGTAAGCCAGACAGGACCACAGAGTTGATGACTGTCGCTGACTCGGGAGCTTTTCTTTCCTGTCATCCTGACTTCAGCTCTTCTCTGCTCAAGAATTCCAACCATTCCGGGCAGGAAAACCACTTCAGCTCTTAAGTGACAAAAAACCATGCCGACCCAGAGAGGGACCAGTGTCCGAAGGGTACTGTCCTTTTCTCCCCTCACACAAAGCATTCATCTAATTAGCCATTTACTGTGGGGCAGGGCTGGCCACTTGCCTCTGTCTTATAGAACAGGAATGTGGGTTTTGGCAGCTTATTTGTCATGACCAATCCATTGTGAGAGAATTTGTAGAATTTCTGTTTTGTTGTTGTTTCAGATATAATGTTAGTTCACTGTGTCAAAGTCTAAAAGGGCTCAGGTAACAACAGCAGTAGCTTTTGTCTCAAAGAGATTGGAAGAACAATAAAACATAGTCACTACTAAATTATGCTGTGGACTGAAGAAGATTTTTGCCATTAATTGGATCTAGGCCCTCTGACCTTTCCACAGGAAGCAAACTAAAGGTATAATAATTTTTATAAAGATGAGCTTTCTATACTTCCAGTAATTTAAAAAAGAGCACTGAAATAATTTCTAGACCCTGAAAGAACTCTGACTTGACTGTTGTTGAGATAAATAGAGCTCTAATTTCCAAGATCTCCCCTTTCTTCACCTCCCACCCTGCAAAAGGAAGCTGATAAAGGCAATGAATCGAGTGATCTAATTGAGCCAAATGTATCTATCTACCAACAAAGTTTTAAAATCTCCTCAAAATGTACTTACACAGAAGTAACTCACACACCTGGCAGCCACAGCACATGTGGGCAGTGACGTTTTCTATTCAGAGGTTTACAAAACTCTGAGACTACAGTGTGGGGAAGAAAGGGGGGTCCCAGAGGTTTGTTCGGGTCACACAACCCGAAGAGAGGAGGTTACACAGCTTTGGGTTTTTGCATTAAGTTCTGTGTAGTTTTGCTGTTGGAGTTCTGGCAATTTTACATGCCTTTTGCTCCACATACTGTCTAAGTCACTGTTGGTCAACTCATCCTACTGAATACTGTCTAGCATCTGAAGAGTCTTATCATTTTCTTACTGGTGTTTGCTGTTGGCTGAAAGGACTGAGGAAGGGCAATGAATTAGGCCACACTGCCACTAACATTATAAAAAGACCAGCTCACTTCACTACCATTAGCAGTGATGGGTCTGTGTGACCCAAAGTGGCTGTCTGGTGGTGGCTCGTCTGCTGATGGAGTCATACAACTCAGGAGCTTTTGAGATACATCTTGTGGTGTTGGAACAGGTCACCAGTCAATTATGTTCTTGTATTATAAACTTACATGAATCACCAATAATTCAACCTTTACGTGTAAACTTGTGGCTTGGAGAAAGCTTTCTAGCTTTCTAGCTTTCTCATGTCAGGGAACTCATGGGAAAACCATGCAACTATTGTAATATACAAGAAGCTGTCTTCTCACACATACTTCTATACATTTGTTTCTATAAAATGATTAAAAAACAGATTCCTGTTTTCATGTGCCTTCCTTGTACAGCTGTGGAAAGATAATTAACTACATCCATGAAGTAGTTTAAAGACATGCAATAAGCAATTATTTATACGTCTGCCTGACTGTCAAAGATTGTAAGTGAGGTCAGTAAGATGTTGACTACATAGCTGAATGCTTTGTTTGAAATAAGAATGTGTGATCTTTGAATGAAGTTATTAATGATGTGACAAAAATCTTGAAAACCACTCATTCCAGTGGCAAACTCTTAACAAGAGCTTGGTAACCACAAGTCAGCTACAGAGTCATGGCTTTGCACATACAATGCAATGTCTCTCTTTGTGCGTGCATGTGTGTGTGTGTGTGTGTGTGTGTGTGTGTGTGTGTGTGTGTGTGTGTGTGCATCTATGAACACTTGCTCCTGTGGGTACATGTGAAGGACAGAGGCTGATGTCAGGTATCTTCCTCAATTGCTTCTCCACCACTAATTTTTTTTTTTTTTTTGTGTGTGATGCAGTGTTTCTCATTGAACCTGGAGCTTGCCATTTTTGTTAGACTGGCTGGCCAGCAAGCCCCAGGACCTGCCTGTCTCACTCCCTAGTACTGGGGTTACAGTTGCATGTGACTGGTTGTACCTGGCTTCTACATATGTGTCAAGAGTCTGAACACAAATTCTCACCTTTGCTCAGTAGGCAGTTTATTCACAGAACCATCTTCCTAGCCCAAACTGGATTTTTGCTTCAGTAGTACTGAAGAAGACAAGCCATAGTGTTCTTTGCTTAAGACCTTGTCACAATAACACGTGGCATAGCTGGTAGTTTCCCTGGTAAGGTGACATGTTGTTTCTCCCTTTTTATCCCATCCTAGTAGATGGTGGTTTACTTAAAGCTTTCGATGCAGGAAGTTCTTAGCTCCCCCACTCCAACTCCACACGAACCTCCTAGAGGAGTGATTTGGTCCACAAGGCTTGGGTGTGCACTGGGCTGAAAAAGCAGCCCACCAGTCTGAACGAAAGAAGGGAGGCTGGGTGTGGAGCAGGTACTTTGCTTTGAAATTCTCATGCTTGTGACTCACTTGGGTAGACTGCATTGGGAGGCCACTCCTTCAGATAAAGGGACGACCTTCCTCCACATGACTTTCCCGCCCCACTAGCAAAGCTGAGCTAACATGAAAAGTAGAGACACAGTGTCAGGATGGGTCTGTCTGGTCCTAGGGACTGACCTTTCTGTTTCTTTTGGCCCATGGCGCCATTTGAGAAGGAATGTTCTTGGTTTCTTCTGTAATCAGATTTTGCAGGTAACAGGAGCTGTGACCTTATTGCGAATAATTTGAGAGAAGTGGTTTTTTAGCAGAAAACTGGAACCAGCTCTTCTCTTGTTTCTTCTAGCTTAGGTGGAGGGGCCACTTAGTACCTTAATGAAACCCGATTGACCTGGGAGCCTTAGGTATGGGCTTCACTTTCTTGTTCTAAATTTATTTTGGCCTCCCAGGTTTTTGCCTATGTTCATGAACTAGTTTTTTTTTTTATTATTTCTATCCACTTAGAAAGAAGCAAGTGAAGGCAGAATCCAACTTTACCACCCTCTTTACTTCCACTAATGTTCAGAAATGACTCACTTGTGGCCTAAAGGCTGTCTCTGTTTCTGTATCTCTATATCAGCCCCGCGTACTGTTCTCCTTGAAGCTACACACAGTTTTCCCTCCTGTCATGTGATAGGTGTACCTGTGTCTCACATGTGTTTCATTGTCTCTAAGATTGGGGCTGCTTTTCCAAGGCCAGGAGGAAGGGGGCCAGCCCGGATCCTTCGCTATGCTCCGTTTCAGACTGTTAGCGTTATGAAAACAACAATCTTGGTTTGAAGGGAGATAATCGGAGCTTATTCTGATTAAAAGGAAGTAAAGTATTTTAAGTGGCTGGTGGGTGAGGGGAAGGCAGGTAGCGGTGGCATCTGATAGGTGGGATCTTAGTTGGTGTTGACAGCTGAGGTTTAGAGAAAATGCTGGGAGAAAAGAATGTTATTCTCTTCCAAAACATCCAGCTATTTGTTTGAATATTATGGGCATTTTTCAAGAGGAGTTCTCAAACCTGTTTGGACCTTCAAACACGCAGTCCTTCAGTTCAGGTGTTTGAAGCCTTGTGAAATCTCAGTAGCAGCAGTAGCTGGGTCTTTTATTACAGAGTACTCTCTGAGTAAAATGTGATGGCATTGCTACTTCCACCTTTCCCAGCTAGGCTCTAAGCCTATGTCTGTTAAAGCTCTTTATTATTCATCCATAGTTTTGCTTCTGAACTTTCAAACACTGTTCATGACATAGTAATTTATAGAGTACATGGTAAACCAGCAGCCCCCAGCTGATTAGGATATCCTGTGCTCCGTATACATCTGTTATGTGATCTCCTTTTAATGGTGTTAGATACACATGAAAGAACAACAAAAAATACTTAGGAAAAAGGCCTCCTCCTTTCTTGGGCATAAAGAGCTTGACTCATTAATTTGCTTATTTGTCCCTTCACTTACTCCCTCAGCAGATATGGGAGGAAGGGTCTACCTTCCATGCCAGACAGTTGTGCTATTTCCAGTTATATTAAATGTAGAAAACCCAAACTAGGCTTTAATAGAATTGGCTTTCTCTTATGATGGGACAACAATAGATCAGCAAATGAGCACAAGACCCACTTCAGTCAGACAATGAGGTCAGTGTCATGGAAGGTACCTTGTAGCACACATGTGGCTAGGACAGAGGCCTAAGTATGACCTGAATGTCATCAGGCAATGTGAGGGTATGTGCCACAGAAGGAGGCTGGGGGAGGGGCCTGGGGCCAGGGAATGGATGGAATGACAGACTGAGCAGGAACTCCAGATAGAGGCAGTGAGACAAAGATGTAAAGAGTCTTTTTGTATCACATGGAAGAGGAGATGATCTGATTTATGCTTGAAAATCTTTGCTCTGGTTCCTCTTGTTTTGATTTTGACAAAATACACACAGCATAGTGATGTGGGATGTCCCCCTGTATGCTGCAAACATGTGTTGCTTTTATTGGTTGTTGAATAAAGCTGCTTTGGCCTTTGGCAGGGCAGAATATAGCTAGGTGGGAAATCCAAGCAGAGATACAGGGAGACAGAAGGTGAGTTGAGAGAGACACTGTCCAGCTGCCAAAGGAGAAAGATGTCCTAGCATCACTGGTGAGCCATGGGCCACGTGGAGAATCACTTATTAATAAAAATTGGTTATAATTGTAAGAGCTAGCTAGTAATAAGTCTCAGCCATTAGCCAAACAATTACAATTAATATTAAGCCTCTGAGTGGTTATTTAAGTGGCTACAGGGCTGGCAGGCAGGCAGGTCAGAAAATCTCCAGCTACACATAGAGTCTACCTTGCTACAATTTCCATTGCACAGTTCAGTGGTATTAGAACATTTGCTTGGTTAGGTAGCCAACATATTATCCATCTCTAGGTGCCTTTGCATTTCCTAACTCAAACTCTGTCTGCATGCCCTTGGTGTTATCTTCTGCTTTCCATGGACTACTTTAGGTGCCTTACAGAGGTGGATTCATGCAGTATTTGTCCTTTATGATTGGCTTATTTCACTGGGCATAATGCCTTCAAGGTTCTCATGTTTTACCATGTGACCAAATGTCCCTATTTCTAGGGATGGAGAATATTGCACAAACAGACCATTTACCCATTCATGTGTCTACTACCTCTGGCCTGTCACAAGTGTTTCTGCAGCATCATCTGGAGTCCCTGCTTTTCTCTTTGTGACTAGCATGTAAGGCAGAGGGCAGATACACAGTCCCAGCTACAATGGACAATGCTCAACGGATAGGAGATGTCATTCTGTAAATATGTTTTTCATACTGGTTAATGAATAAAGCACTGTTGGCCAATGGGAAAGCAAGATAGGCAGGGCTAGGAGACAAGGAGGAAAGAGGAAGTAGGAAGGAGGAGTCAACATGGAGAGACCAGAGAGGTAGAACACCAGCCGCTCTGGCCGGTAAGATGAGACCATGTGGAAATACTTAGATTGGTAGAAATGGGTTAATAATTAAGACAGAGCTAGCTGATAAGAGATGATAGTAACTGGCCAACAGGATTGTATCAAATACAGAGTCCCTGCATGTTATTTGGGGCTGGCGCGGCCGTTGGACCAGGCGGGCTGGTGGAAAACAACTAGCTACACTCAACAGTGATGCTCTACAAATACCGTTTGAAAGTAAGGCTGTATGTTTTGCTTCTAGATACTGGAGATAGAATGAGAAGTGACAAGGAGTCCAAAGTTTCCAGTGACAGCTGCTGGCTGGAAGGCATTTCCTTTGTGGAAATGTGTGTGGAAATTGCAGATGTGGACAGAAAGCTAAAGAGCTAGGATTGAACCTTTGTAGTCTGAGATTCTTCCTAGATGTGCAGGTTGGGCGGTCAGCAAATAGACACATGAAGCTGAGCTTCAGAGAGTTTCTAGGTGTAAATACAGGCAATTGTGGGATAAATGATCTTCATTTGAATAAAAGATAAAAGGCATCTATCTATATTCCTTAGGAACATTGGACCAGGACCTGGCCTTCAAATGCAGCTGATGGAAGTGCCTGGAAATATGTAGTGTAGGAAGGTAGGACTTGTTGCTTAGCAGCAGATTACCAAGAGGCTCTTCCACATCACTCCACATCTGCTCTTGATATTTTGCTGTCTTTCATCTGTCTCTTGAGCCTGTTATTTGAGTCCCTGTGCATTTCTCTCTGCAGCAGGCACATTGATCCTGAGAGCCAGCATCTCTCACCCATGAGGTACTGAGGTACTTAGCAGTTTCCATTTTCTAGTCACAGTGATATCTAGCCAAAAAAATTCAAGCCAGTCAGGAGCCATGATATGATTATCCACATGCCTCAGCTCAAAACTGATGACTAAAATCTCATCTCTATCAAGTTTGCAGTTATATTTGGCCTAATGGGAGGCCTCCAGGCATTTCTCATATGAGAGTAACAGGGCACCACCATAGACTAATCACCAGAGTATCCTTCAGAATGACTCTCTATTATGGCTGGAATATTCTCCCAGCCCCAAGAAGTGTGTGTGTGTGTGTGTGTGTGTGTGTGTGTGTGTGTGTGTGTGTGTGTGTTACCCAAGGAGGCCAGAAGATGGCATCAGATCCTCCAGATCTGGAGCACAGGCTACCCAATGTAGGTGCTGGGAAAGTGCAGTGTTCTGGCCAGTTTTATGTCAATTAACACAAGCTGCAGAGGTCTTTTAGAAGACAGAACTTCAGTTGAGAAAATATCTCCACCAGCCTGTGAACAAGCCTCTGGTGCATTTTTTTTTTTTGATTGATGGGTGATCTGGAAAGACTCAAGCACTGTGGGTGGAGCCACCAGTAGTCTTGGGTGCTATAAGAAAGCAGTTTGAACAAACTGTGAGGAGCAAGCCAATAAGCAGCACCCCTCTGTGTCCTCTGCATCAGTTTCTGTCTCTGTGTTCCTATCTGGAGCTCTTGCCCCGATTTCCCTGGATGATGGATGACAAACTGTAAGATAAAATAAACTCTTACCTCCCCAGATTGCTTATGATCATGGTATTCTATCACAGCATAATAAACCCTAAGACAAGCTGTAAGTGCTTTTAATGACTGAGCTGTCTCTCCAGCCTCACTTTTTCCTGTTTTAGATGACATCATAAGAGCCAGTAAGTCTGCCCTGCTTTAGCTATACCCACTTTTACCTGTTGTCTTTCCTCTTTCAAGGGGCAGTCTAGGATCAACCCTCTGTGGGACCTCTTCTTACCACTGAAACCTGTGTTCATGCTTCCTTTCTTGGAAATTTCAGAGCATGTTTGGTCAGCATTAAGTCACCTGCACATAGAATCTTGTAATTTTGTGGGAATGTCTTATTTGCCAGTTCAGATGATAGTGACATCTGTTGCCAGGGGCAGTGCCTGCTGTGTGTGGTTCCCCACTCACTTTCTAGACCAGCAGTAGCTAGATGAGTGGGTGCATTTTTGGAGAGGGTATAGCTTTGCATTGTGTATATCTTATGTACTGTAGTGTCTCAAATGCATGGGTTTGTTCTAAGAGAAACGAAAAGCTCCTGGAGAATGCAGCCTATCATGTTTGCCCTTGTGGTCTATTTTGGTGCAAATACTGATGCCAGGATGGGTGTCAAATGTAAACATGGAACTTCTGTCATGTTTCCACATGGCCATGCACTCATGTGGCAGTCCAACTATGCACTAACACCAGGGTTTTGGATTGTTCATTAACGATTGTCTGCTAAATGCGGGAGAGCTCTGTTCAAGCTCCCTGCCTACTTGTGAGTTTTCCCCAGGGTCAAATGTTTATAGAATAGGGCATTGGTATGTTGGAGGAATTTGGTTTTAGTTGGCTCAAGTATTAGTGAACAGTATCTGAGAAGCAGATGCACATTCTGTTGGTCTGGAGCAAATGTGAAGGCTTCTAGACATCTGGTAGAGAACTGTGGGTTACAAGGGTAGAGGCTAGAACCTCATCCTATTTCACTGAGGTTGCCCATTCTCTTGGGCCTTTCCATAGCCTTGTGATGTGGTATCCAGGCTTCCCAAGGACTTAAGACTTTTTTTAGTTCTACCCACCACAGTAGGCCTTGCAATGGCTCCATGAGGTGGAACCTCAGGTCCCAGGAATGAAGGACTTACTGTGTTATTACAAGAAAGTGCTTTAGCAGATGGCTCAAGGGAACAGGGTATGCTTTGTCCATTGGGGTCTTCGTGTTGAGAAGAGACACCATGACCATAGCAACTCTTATAGAGGATAACACTTAAGTGGGGTTGGCTACAGTCCAGAGGTTTAGTATATTATCAGCATGGTGAGATGCACGGTAGCATGCAGACAGGCATGGTGCTGGAGAAGCAGCTGAGTCTTCTGTATTTGTATCTTCAGGCAACAGTAAGAGATGAAGGCACACTAGGCCTGGCTTGAACTTCTAAGATCTAAAAGCCCGCCCCAGTGACACATTTCCTCCAACAATGTCACACCTACTCCAAGGCCACACCTCCTAATGGTACTACTTCATATGAGCCTATGGGGGCCATTTTCTTTCAAACCACCATATTCTACTTCCTGGCACCCATATGCTTGTAGACATATCATAATGCAGAAATTCAATAAATCCAACTTTAGAAGTCTTTATAGCCTTTAATAGTCTCAACTCTGCAGAAGTCCAAAGTCTCTTCTGAGACATGGTAATCTCTTAACTGTAATCCCCTATAAAATCAACATAAAAAAGCAGAGCACATACTTCTAACATACTGTTCCAAAAGGGAGGAAGTGGAGCATAGTGAGTAAATACTGGAGCAAAGCATGACCAAAAACAAGCTGGGAAAACTTTAAAGTCTGCATCTATCTCCACATCTGATGCCAAAGCCTTCTTCAGGTCTCCAACTCCTTTCAGCTTTGTTGACTGCAATATACTTCTTTCTCTTGGACTAATTTCACTTCCTCTTAGCAGCTCTCCTCAGCAGGCATTGCACAGTGACTCTGGCATCTCCTACAGTTTGGGATCTCCAAAGAAATCTAGGCTTCATAGGTCTCCATGCAGGGACACCTCTGACACGTGACTCAGTGGTTTTTGTTAGTCTTGGAGGAAGATTTCATAGCCCCTTTCTTTTATGCTTGACTCTAAAGCCAAACAAAAACATGATCAGGCCTATCACAGCAATGTTGCAATCCCTGGTACCAACTTCTGTCTTCATTAGGATTTTATTATTGTGAAAAGGCCCCATGACCATGACATCTCTTATAAAGAAAAACATTTAATTGATGCTGGCTTATAGTTCAGAGGCTTAGTTCATTATCACCATATCAGGAAGCATGGTAGCATGTAAGCAGGCATGGTGCTGGAAAGATAGCTGAGAGTTCTATATCTGGATCTACAGGCAGCAGGAAGAGAAGAAGGCACACTAGGCGTGGCTGGAACTTCTGAGACCTCAAAGCCCAGTGACACACTTCAGCTAACATCACATCTACTTTAACAAGGCCACACTTCCTAATGGTACTACTTCCTATGGGTCTGTGGGGGCCATTTTCTTTGTAACAACTACACATGTCCACAAACTGATGGACCTTAGTGTTGTGCTCACTATGGAGACCTTTAAAGAGCTGGCCTGGCTTCTGAACTCATGGAGACAGACACCTGCTTATTTCTTGTCTTTCCCCTGGCTTTGATGCTAAGGCCTCCTGCACATGTCCTACATACAATCTTCACCTCAGAGTTTGTTTCCCATACGGGGCTCATTCAGATAGCTCCAAAGGCATCTTCTAACTGACATGTTTGTCAGTGTGTATTTGAAAAGGCGCCACCTTGTCCTACCAGCCTGTTTTCCACCAGGAATAATCACAGGAGTAGGCAAATTTTAGATGTGCCCGTCATCTGAATTAAGTTAACTAGACCCCTATTGTGTGCTCATAGTGCTTGAACACATCCGTGTGGCACTACCAGTGGTCTACCTTCAAGACCAGAGCTCATGCCTTACACCACAGGTGGTATCAGCCAGACCAGCTCTGTCTGGGCCAGAGTGTGTGCCAACCTATCACAGGACTGGTCATACTCTATGGTACTTATTCTCTAAGTTTTAGTTCAGAGCCGTTAGTTTTTCTCATTTGACCTGACAGCAGAGTGGTGTGGGCACATCGCAGTGCAAGCTCCCTGAAGGAGGATGGGGATTTTAAAAGGAAACTTTCACAAGCCTCATGCACTCTAAGCCCCTGCCTGGTTGCTAACATCCTGTGAGGTTGGGCTGGTTCAGACTTTGGGTCTCTTGAGCTTGAGCTGGGCAGGTAAAAATGCCTTAAATGGTTACTAGGGCAAGGTAGGCTTCTGCGAGAATCTCTTCCAGAGCTTTCTGGTCTCTTGGGAATTCTACACCTGAACAGTAACTTAGCAGGGATCAGATTGCAAGGCAGAAGTCATCTTCCAAGGGTGAGTAGAGTTCTCAAAGTTTTATTTAGTAACCTCCCTTTACAAAGCTGCTTTTTTTCCCCCTCTAAGCGAGAAGCAAAACCAGAATTCTACCTGGAGTTAAACCTAAGCAAACAGTGGTGTGCACAATGGATTAGGCAGCTGAAACCCGAGCAGGCCCCACCCTTAGCAAAGGGCCAAGCAGCCAAGTTTGCCTTTGATGCCCTCGCCCCTCGCTGGCCCCACCTGCACAAAGATCACCCTCCTCACAGTTGTCTCCATGAACTTCAAAGCTGGACTCCACCCACAGACCAGCTCCACCTAGCCAGAGATGCAGGCAAAGCCTTTTAAGGAGCCAAATTAGCAGCTTCGAGAATCAGTGTTAGTTTCTTCTTGCTGCTAGTTGACTTTGAACTTCGTATCACAGTTTTCTTTCTGTCATTGGCTTTGAACTTCAATGCTTCAGTGCCTGAATTATCTTGTTATAACTGCACGGGCACCTGCCAGACAGCCACTGGAATTCCAGAAACTCCCTTGCTTGGACAGTGCTCCTGGCCCCACTGCCCAAGAGAAGCGCTCGTCCTTCCTATCTTTGAGTTATCTCATTAATACTAGGCGCTGGGGGCTGGAGAGGTAGCTCAGAGGTAAGGAGCGCTGGCTGTTCTTGCAGAGGATCAGATCCCAACACCCACACAGTAGCTCATAACTGTCTGAAACTCCAGTTCTGATCTGATGCCTTCTTCTGGCCTCCAGAGGCCCTGGGCATGCATGGTGCTCATACTTACATTCAAGTAAAACACTCAGATGCATAATATAAGTAAATAGGTAAAAACTAGCTGCTAAAGTCTGGAAATATTTCTCTGTGTCATAGTATCTGCCTGATGTGCATAAGGTCCTGGGCTCAATTTTTAATACCACCAAAATAAATGAGAGGGGGGGCGAAAGGAGGGGGTAGGGAAAGAAAGATAAAAGGGAGTGGGGAAGGGAGAGTGACATATATATATATATATATGTACATATATATACATACATACATACATACATACATTCAGGGATTCTTGGGGATTCTTTTGGGGCAGAGATGTAGCTCAAAAGCAAACTCAAAAATACAAAACAAGAGCATAGTTTGCAAGGACAGTAGCAGGAAAAGATAGAGTTGGGAAGGCCAGACTCATCCCTCAGGCTTGTCTAGGATTGGTGCTTTTCCCTTTCCCAGGCCATTTGGGGGTGGAAACAGCCCCCACCTTTCCTGAACCTCAGGCTGTCTACCTTGCCATGTTTGCCTTTTCATGGTAGCCTGATAATCATACCAATGCCAACTCATTAAGCTGGCAACTGCTTCCAGTAAGTGTGTTCCCAGGTCCTGTTTTCATGGGGACTTATGAAGAAAATATTTGGGACAGTTTGATGTTCTTTCCACAGGACACATGCACTGCCACTCTTTCCCTGTGACTTGCAAAGCCAGACCTAAGTACATGTGGGTCTTGCAGACACCTGAGCATTTCACTTACCAAGTGTGGAAATGTGGTTTCTGCTTGTTGGTGAAATGGGAATGAACACTTGTCTAAACTGTGTTCTTGTTGAGTGCAGAAATCTTTGAAAGCCAACGTGGAACTCCTACATACAGTTCCTAAGTTAGGCCTGTCCTTAGCCCCTGGATGTGGGCCACCAACCTCACAAGTAGGCTCTTAGGCTCTTAGTTGGGTAGTGGTTCTTGGGGTGGGTCTGCAGCTACCTTGACTTCCTTTTCATAGAATGTGCTGGAGAAAGGACAGTCTTTGGGCATACCAGAGCTGTTCTGATTCTATGGCATTGGGTGGGTTAATGTTTCTCATTGAAAATTATTTACTTATTTAATTTTTTACTTCCCAACTGAAGTTCCCTTCCCTCCTCTCCTTTCAGCCCCTCTCCTCTACCTGCCCTTTGCCACGCCCCCCCCAATTCCACTCCTCTGTCCTATTCAGAAAAGGGCAGGCCTCCCATGAGTATCAATAAAACCTGGCATATCAAGTTGCAGTAAGACTAAGCACCTCTCCTCATATTAAGGGTGAACAAGGCAACCCAGTATGAGGAACAGGGTCTCAAAAGCTGGAAAAATTCTTAATCCTCTCCAAAGCTTCAAACATTATCTCATTCTCAAAGGCTCAGCTCAGATTTTCTTCAGCCCAGTACTTTGGAGATTCTCCTCTTGTCACCGTGGTATATTTGTGTTGCAGTGACCTGTAGGAATGACAGGCATGACAATGACAGTGATGTTCTAAGTGCCCAAGGTACTATGTCAGGATCCAACTCAGTCCTTGTTAGGAAAGAGCTAGGTAAATGCATGTCTTCCCTTTGGGCCTAGATGAGTAGTTGGGCCTCACTGAATGGATGCTTTGCTTGTGGAGCAGGCACATGGGGACAGTTCAGGGACTCAGTCAAGGAGCAGAGAGATGGATGCACAGCCAAGAAAGAAAGTAGGGCGACTCTCAAGGTCACAGTGCAAGGCCATTTCAAGGCTGAGGGCTGGAAGAGTTAGCATTTGGATATTTTTTTCTGCAGGAACTGTGGAGAGCAGTGTGTCAGCCTGGGGATGGGTGTGGTAGGGAGGAAGTACTTAAGTCATCCTAGTTGTGGGACAGGAACATGGGATGGTGAGACAGATCATTATATTAATAGCTTTCTGATTCTTCTGTTTCTTAATATTGTAATTTCAATCCTAATGACTTCAGCCACAATTTCTTTCCCAGTTATTAAGAAATCTTGAAAGTTGTGGACCCTCAGATTAAAATCTCTACAGCAGAGGCCTCCTTCACACAAGGACTTTCCTCTAAGCTCATCAAACTAAAACCAGATGGTGGCCAGCAGTCATGCCTCTTCTTGGCATGGCCCATGGTATGAACATGTGGCCCATTTGCTTCCCCCACTCTCCATTTGGGAACATTGATGTGGCCTTGTCTGAGATCTCACTTCTCTCCTGTTGATGCTACAGTCTGTTCTGTGATTGACTACTCTTCCAAAGGGAGACCCTGTGCAGAGATCTGGGACCCCAATGTCCCCACCCTAACTGCCTCTTCCTCCTCCCTAGTCTCCTGGCTCTCACCATTCTTTAGAGGTCTGGCTGAGGTCAGTGTTCCTCACTCATTTATCTTTATGCTTCTCATATAGATCCAGGCTAGCTCCAGAGACCCACACTTCACGGGCTTGTCCTTAGCTCCACTCATGAAGTGACAGCTCCTTTAGTTCATGGACCATAGCTCTGGAGTTTCATTGTTGGCTCAGTGAAAATCTGGCTTGTGTGCACAGGGCCTACTTAAAGGAAGGCTGCACCTTCTCTGTAAAACAGACAATAATGCATAGCTTCACATCCACAGGGCAAAGATGTGAGTGGTGAGGTCTGTCTCTGTTTAGGATGTATTGGCCCTTTTCCCCATGAAATTCACCTGCCATGGGCTCAGCTTTGTTCTGTAGCCTTCTCTATGTTCTCCCTTCAGACTCAACTGCCTTTCTCTCCGTCTCACCCTGTGGAGCACTCCAGATTCAGAGCAGCAGCCCCCACTTCCTTTGCTGTTGATCCTTGGCCTCTTCTTTTACTCTCTGCATCTGTCCTGGCTCCAATCTCTAAGCCTTCACTGCCAGCTGTGTCACGATGTTGTGACGTGGCAGTCCATATCTGTTAAAAGCAAGGTGGACAGTAGTTAACTCATAGAGAAGCCACATCATAGCAGATGGCCTTAACCCATGATGGCCTGGAAGTCCTGCCCTGGAAACTTAAACCAGGGGTGAATTCTGATGGCGTAGGTATTGGCATAGACAAGGGACTTTAGATGCATTGAAGATTGGATGAGAAGGGAGAGCTCTGATGTGATCTTGTCTAGTTGGCTGGAATTCCTTTTTACACCCTGTGTGCCAGCAAGGCTTTTCCCAGCTGGGCTTTAGTGTTCCAAAGCTTAGAGCATTGCTTTTCCCTAAGTGAGTCCATGGGGACTATGGATATCAGTTAGGGTACCGGGCGAGTTCCCCTTGTGCTGGCTGGGAAAGGAACACATTCCATGCACACATAGCAGGCCAAAGCACCAGATGTCACCCACAAGGCCTGGCTGCCATAACCCTTTACCTGACATTGTGTATATCTGTCTGAGGGCCAGTGCATGGGTGACTAGTTGAAATGGGATGACAAATCCCATCTTTGCATTCTGAAATCCTCCCTTCTCAACCCAGCTTCAAGTACTTCAAGTACTTTGTGCTCCCTTCTCCCAAGGGGATGGCCTCCTCCAGGACTGGCTGCGTACTGTGAGCCCCCACATCATGGTATCACCATCACAACACTATTGTGGCAGTGAGAACAGTATGCATTTCACATTGATGCCATGCAAGTGACATAGAAACCCTACAATAGTCACAGGTGCACTTTGTACCATGAAGATGATGCTACGGTTTTGAAAACCTTAGGCTACCTACTTTCACACATTTTTCTTTTCTTTTTTTTTTTTTTGTCTTTAAAATATCTGTGTATGTAAGTATGTAAGTATGTATGTATGTATGTATGTATGTATGTATGTATGTATATCTATGTGTGAGTGTCAGCACGTGTGTGTCAATGCATATGTGTGGAGGTCAGAGGAAAACCTCATGTGTCAGTCCCCACATCTCCCCTTGTTTGAGACAGCGTCTCTGTTGCTCAGCAGGCTAGCTAGCCTTCTAGCTCCCACATGTCTCTGCTCCCCATCTTACCATATGGGCCCTAGGATTCCCACACCTGGCTTCACGGGGGTGCTGGAGATTTGAGCTCAGGTCCTGATGCTTACATAGCAAGTACTTTCGTTTCTGAGCTGTCCCTACAGCTCCTGGTTTCATATTTCTTTGGGGGAAAAGTTTACTGAGTTCTGTAAGCGGTTACTACTTTTAGCAGTTTAGCTGTCCTGGACCTAAATGTTCCTGAGCTGCTCAGTTTCCCTAAATGGACTTTTAAGAGAGTGGCTGAAATCTTTGAGGGAGCTTCCAACACCAAATGTGGTTCACTCAATTGCACTGCACTTTAACGTGACCAAAAGTATATGAGATCAAAGCATCGGGCCTTTCTTCCTTCATGTTTATTTGATAATTGAGCCATTAAAAAGATGGATTTGCTTTAAGCCTTCAAGCCCAAAAACATCTCATAGCCTCCTTCTTGCCGCCCCGTTGATAACAGGAACAAGTGTCACTGCTATCGGGATGCACTGCTGGCTGAACACTGTACAGACCTGCAAGCTTGAGAGTTTGGACTCCTTCGCTCACCTCTGTCATTAGCTTGCTCTTTGCCTTTGGGAAAGTTTATTAACCTTGTTGAGCCTCAATTTCCTCATCTGTAAAGTGGGGATAATAGCTATGATCCACCCATGGGATTTGTGGGACTCATAAGATGATGCATATAATGGCATTTGGGAAAGGATTATGGTGAAGTCATGTCATATCTACATTTGACTTATGTAAATTCGACCATGTGGGTCTGGGAGAGAAACACAGCTCACACAGGGCCCAAGCCTGCTGCTTCCATTAGGCCCCCTGCTGGAGCCAGTCCTGTAGCTACAGGTATGGGCCTAATTGGCACCCGTATGGAACAGCCTCTTTCTAGGCCAAGTGTACTGAGGGGGCTTTTCTGCCTTACAGTTTCTTTATGTGTCTGTGGACCACCTCAGGTTATCATGTGCCTGTTGGAGACTATCGGACTTTGTAGGAAGACTGTTAATCCGAATGCACTCCTTTCTAGTGAGATTTATGCCAATTACCCCAGTTCATGCTTTCAGAGCCATGGCAACTTTCGAATGCAAAGGGTTCTCTTCACAGTCTCCTGGATGAGCTTTGTCCAGTGGCCACCTGTCAGTGCCCCTCACCTGCTCATGGAGAGCCCTCACAGTAAGGGAGCACCTCCATCCAGCCCTTGCCACCACAGAGGTGGGGAGACACCCATGAAGGAGAGGCTCAGAGGCAAGACATGGAAAGCTGCCTTGGGAAGAAGCAGAAATTTCTTGTCTGTGTATGTATGTGTGTGTTGCCCTGTGCATATGTGTATACATATGTACACATGTGTGTATGTGTATGTGTGTGTGCATGGTTTTGTGTGTGTGTGTGTGTGTGTGAGTGTGTGTGTGTGAGTGTGTGTGAGTGTGTGGGTGTGTGAGTGTGTGTGAGTGTGTGAGTGTGTGTGAGTGTGTGTGAGTGTGTGTATGTGTGTGTGTGACTGTGTGTGTGAGTGTGTGTGAGTGTGTGTGAGTGAGTGTGTGTGTGAGTGTGTGGGTGTGTGAGTGTGTGTGAGTGTGTGAGTGTGTGTGAGTGTGTGTGAGTGTGTGTATGTGTGTGTGTGACTGTGTGTGAGTGTGTGTGAGTGTGTGTGAGTGAGTGTGTGTGTGTGAGTGTGTGTGAGTGTGTGTGTGAGTGTGTATGTGTGAGTGTGAGTGTGTGTGAGTGTGTGAGTGTGTGTATGTGTGTGAGTGTGTGTGTGTGTGAGTGTGTGTGACTGTGTGTGAGTGTGTGAGTGTGTGTGAGTGTGTGTGATTGTGTGTATGTGTGTGTGTGACTGTGTGTGTGAGTGTGTGTGTGTGAGTGTGAGTGTGTGTGAGTGTGTGTATGTGTGTGAGTGTGTGTGTGTGTGAGTGTGTGTGTGAGTGTGTGTGTGAGTGTGAGTGTGTGTGTGTGAGTGTGTGTGTGAGTGTGTGTGTGTGAGTGTGAGTGTGTGTGTGAGTGTGTGTATGTGTGTGAGTGTGTGTGTGTGAGTGTGTGTGTGAGTGTGTGTGTGTGTGTGTGTGTGTGTGTGTGTGTGTGTGTGTAACACAGAGGATAACTTTGGATATTATTCCTTAGGAGCAGTCTACCTTATTTTCTGTGACAGTGTCTATCATTGAACCTGGAGCTCAGCCAGTAGGCAAGGCTGGCTGACTAGTAGCTCCCTGTATCCACCTCTCCAGTGCTGGGATTACAGGTGATATGCCACCACACCCAGCTTTCTATGTGGGGGCTGAGGGTCAAATCCACATCTGTGTGCTTTCAAGGCAAGCTATTTACCCACTGGGCTATCTCCCCAGCCCCAGGTTTTTATTTAAGCATTGGAAAAACCATCAAGGAAACAACTCAGAGCTACTGAACTTCATGGCTATTTAGTGAAATGACAGTGTCTTTGTTGGTTTAGATATGGGAGAAACAGTAATGTTTGGGGAGCTGTGTTGATTTAATTCTATACACAGAAGTCAGTTTATGTGATTCCCATCTCCAGACTTGGAACACAGGAGACGGAAACTTATAGATGGGTAGGATAGTCATTAGACTTGTCGCCTTGACAGTAGAGTGAGATGATGGAAAACACAGGGCATTAGAGTAGATGCTGCAGGCAGGGTCACAGAGAAAGGACAGGTTCTGGCAGGGTCTCACCAGTAGCGACTTGACGTCTTGTACTATGAACAAGGAGTGAAGAGGACACGTTCTGCACACATGTGGCAAGTTCAACTGAGGATAAGAATAGGGCAAGTAAGGACGCTGTGGAGTTTCACTCAGGGTGAATTAATGATATACTTCCTAGAATCACAAGAAGTTGTAGAACTTTAAAAAAAAATCTGAAGTGGCCTGAGTTGGAGTTCACTCTCGCCTTTAAAAGATAGTACCATCTGTTGTTCAGAACACAAATAACATAGTCCAAGCCATAAGGACAGCCACATCGTGCTGGGTGAGGGGAGGAGAAATCACTTGCACTCATGCAGTTTAAAGGCTACCAGCATTTTAACACAGCCTTTCGTCTGTGGGAAACACAAAATATGGAAAAGCGAGACACTTTCCAAATGGCGTGAGGTGAATCGTTGTTAGAGCAAGTCAGTAATGAATGCTAGTGACTGTCTCAGCTGCACAGATTCTTAGGTCCCTAGAATCCTGGAAACCCGCGCCTTTGAGCAGTGAATCAGGGGCACTGTCCACCCTCCCTCCAGGGAGGGGCTTCAGTTGATCAAAGACCTCCCAGCAAGGGGTCTCTAAACAAAGGCCCATGCCAGAAATGGCCAAATGCAAAGCTGGCTTCCAGCCCTCTGAGGGTCACATAGAAGATACCCACTATCAGTGTCAGGGTTTGGACTGCCACATTGGGGACCCTCCACCCCATAGGAGAAACCCCTGTGGGCACTTGGCTTTGACATTTCTTTCCTACTCTGGCATGGGGCTGTGGTGCTCAGGCACTGTGTACACTCACACACTGGAAAAGGGTCCACAAACTGCAGTGAGCGAATGCCACGGTGAGAAAGACCAATGAATGGTGTGGGGAGTGTCTAGAGCCCAGCACAGCATTTAACGCTTCCTCTTGCCTCATGGTTGCTTCTTTCCTTCTTGAGGCATGGGTGTGGACCTTAAGTGAAGAATTTGTTTCTCCCAGGGAGTCGGCTGAGATTGCAGCTTTTCTGCCTCCTTTCCCAGTCTCACCTTTGACCTCAGCATACTACTCCTTTCTTACCTGACTCTGCAGCCTACAGGCTCTTGGTTGTTCTGCGTGATTCTCAGCAACTATAGGTCCCTGGTCCTCCTCCTTAAGTAACTATTGTGGCTCTTTTTGTCATGGAAGAAGATAAGAAGAAGTCTGCTGATTTCAAGGTTCCATTGCCCCCCCCCCCACTGAGTATTCCATTGTTTAAATATAACACATCTTCTTTATCCATTCTTCAGTTTAGGGATATCTAGGTTATAGAGAGAGAGGAGTGATAAGAAAAGAGGTCAAGACCAGGCTACAGAAACCCATAGAGACAGCTGACCTGAACAAGGGGGAGCTCATGGACCCCCAGACTGATAGCTGGGAAACCAGCATTATATCAACTCAGACTCCCTGAACATGGGTCTCAGTTAACAGGCCTGGGCAGTCTAAGGGACCTCAGACAGTGGGACCAGGATGTATCCCTGATGCACAAAAGGACTTTGGGAATACATTCCCCATGAGACAGGAGGGAGGGCCTAGACCCTACTCCAAATGACTTGACAGATTCTGATGATCTCTCTTGGAAGGCCTCACCCTTCCTGTGGAGTGGGTGGGGAATGGGACAGGAGGGAAGGTCGGGGGCATGGGAGGTAGAGGGAACTGGGATCGATATGTAAAATAATAAAAAATAATAAAAAAATACATTTTAATTAGAAAAAGAAGAAGCAGCCTGCTGTGCCGGGCCCTTCCATGACTAAATCAAGGTCACGAAGAGTGAGGATTTGATTCTGTAGCTCTGCTGAAGTTGTGATGGTCAGACCTAGGTGTGTCTACTAGGTCACAGTCAGACCTAGGTGTGTCTACTGAGTGCTTGGATTTGGCATTGTCTTCCAAGATGTCTTCATACCAGAATCAGCACTTTAGGGAACCTGAGCCCGAGTCTGCACACAGTGTGCTACTGACTGAATTTCTGTGAGGGAATTTAGGTGATTGGAAGTGTCTTCAGCCAGTCCCCTTGTCAGCTGGTAAAATCTGTGCTTTGTGCCACTTACAATGTCTGCACATCAAGTCTCCAATGTCTTGTGTGTTCCAAATGTGCCCTCAGCAGGAGGACATCACCTTGTAAATCTGCTTGTGATCTTTCAGATGAGCATAACACCAGGAGTGAAAAAGCAGATAGGTGGTCAGCTTACACAGGGCTGCTTGCTACACGCCCCATCCATGAAGTACCAATGTAAGAACAGGGACACTGCACAGGCTTGGGGAGCCAGAGTGGGTCTCCTGAGGATATGACATAGAGATGAGACCTCAGTGTCTAGAAGGAGCCATGTCTGTGAAACTAGGGCAGAAAGTACCCAGCAGAGAGCCAAGTTCAAATATCTTTGTAGGAGCATAAAAGAAACTACGCGCAAGTGTGTTTTACTATTGCACAACAGGCCATCTGAAAGAATGGTAAGTCGCTAACCCAACAGTGTCAGAGTGTGGTTCAGGAGATGTCTCAATGAGTAAAGCACTCACTGTGCAAGT
The DNA here is from genome assembly GCA_030556225.1 of Cricetiscus sungorus. NCBI lineage: Eukaryota > Metazoa > Chordata > Mammalia > Rodentia > Cricetidae > Cricetiscus > Cricetiscus sungorus. The sequence continues at coordinate 36,555,795 of JANBXA010000731.1, read as the reverse complement.
ATAGTCTCCAAACTTAGGGCTCCCAGTACCCATGTAAGTGCCAGGTGGGTATGGTAGCCTTCCTGTGATCCTAGGGCTCAGGATATGGACAGAGGATCCTTAGAGAAAACTGCAAGCTAGACTAGCCAAACTGGTGAGCATTGGTTTAAGTGAGAGACCTGCTTCAATATACAAGGTTTAGGGCAATTGAGGAAGACATCCGGCATCAACCTCTGGCCTGTACACACAGTTTTTCCATATATATATATTTACATTCACAGATGAATAAGATACCAGAGGGTCACAGAAAGAGCATCTATTTACTTATGGGGAAACATCTAAAAAATCAGGGCTAGAAAGACATTTCCTTAGCTTTCTAAGATCTGTGCAGACAAAAAGGAAAAGTTGGGCTGTTTATAATTAGGATCAAGACAAAAGTGACTGACATCTTGTGTAGTCAACACATATCCTGATCAAAGGAATAGGACAAGAAATCTAGATTAAAGGATATATGATGTAAGGGTGTGAAGGAGAGAGACATGCTGCCATTCATACAATGTGATTATAAGCACAGAAAGCCTAACAGAACCAACATAAAAATTGTTAAAATTAGTAGAATACTAGAATAAAAGTTAGCCCATGTTTCTCAGTAGTATTTCCCTCATTAATGTAAGACAACTAGGTTACATAATAGAAAGCACTATTCAGAATAGTAAAACATCTGTGTTAACTGACAAAGGATGCAAAAGGTCTTTATGAGAAAAATGTAGAGGCTGGAGAGATGGTTCAGCAGCAAGTAGCATTTGCTGGTCTTTCAGAAGACCTGAGTTTGGTTCCTAGCATTCACATAATGGCTCATGGATGCCTTTAACTATAGCTCTAGATCTGATGCCCCCTTCTGGACTCTATGGATTATTCACACACACACACACACACACACACGGCATACTTAAAGATACATACACATGAATAAGAGAAAGAATGGAAGGAATTAAGGAAAATAATTAAAACTCTATTATAGATTATAAAGTAGATTTTAATGAATAAAAACATACTAGGTTCATGTATAGGACAATATAACATTATAAGGATGTTGGTATATTCAAAATTAATCAATGACTTCAATGTAATATTTCATTTTATTTTATTTGAGACAGAGTCTTACTGTGTAGCATAATATGGCTTAAACATTTTATGTAAACCAGGCTAGCTTTGAAATCACAGAGATCTGCCTGCTTTTCTCCTGAATGCTGGGTTTAATGTTGTCTTAGTATAAATTCTAGTAAGCTTTTTTTTTCCTTCTGGGAACCCAAGAAATTTATTTCAAAGAAAAAAGGCCCATCTATTACCTGGATGATTTCTTTGAAAAAAATTAAAAGACATATTAAGAGGGTGACAACAAGATATTCCATGACAAAATCAGATTTAAACAATACTTATTTACAAATCCAGCCCTACAGAAAGTACTAGAAGGAAACTCCAACCCAAGGTAGTTAGCTGTACCCACAAAAACAAAAGCAACAGATGACCTCATAGCAGCAAACCCCAAAGAAGGGAAACACAAACGCTACCACTATGACTAACAAAACCAAATAGAACAGGAGTTACTAATCACTGGCCATTAATATCTCTTAATATCAATGGTCTCAATTCACCTACAAAAAGACACAGGTTATTAGAACGGATACAAAAACAGGACCCCTCCTTCTGCTGCATACAAGAAACACACCTCAATCTCAAAGACAGACATTACCTCAGAGTAAAGGGTTGGGAAAAGATTTTCCAGTCAAATGGACCTAAGAAACAAGGGGGTGTAGCTATCCTAATATATAACAAAATAGACTTTAAACTAAAATCAATAAAAAGAGACGAAGAAAGATATTTCATATTCATCACAGGTAAAATCACCAAGATGAAGTGCCCCATAGACAAGGATATTCACATTTGTAAAAGACACATTACTAAAGCTTAAATCATCTTCAACAAATGGTGCTGGCATAACTGGATGTAGATATATAAAAGAATATAAATAGATCCAAATCTATTGCCATGCACAAAATTTAAGTCTAAATGGATCAAAGACCTCAACATAAATCCAGATACACTGAACCTGATAAAAAAAATTAGCCTTGAATACTTTGGCACAGGAGACCACTTCCTACATATAACACCAGTATCACAGACTCTGAGAGCAACAATCAATAGATGTGACCTCCTGAAACTGAGAATCTCTGTAAGGCAAAGGATATGGTCAATAAGACAAAATGGCAACTGATAGAATGGGAAAAGATCTTCATCAGCCCTATATCTGACAGAGGACCAATCTCCAAAATATATAAAGAACTAAAGAAACTGATGCCAAAATACTAAATAAGCCAATGGGGCACAGTTATAAACAGAGAATTCTCAACAGAAAAAATTCAAATGGCCAAAGACATTCAAGGAATTGCTCAACAACCTTAGTCATCAGGGAAATGCAAATCAAAATGACTCTGAGATATCATCTTATACCTAAGATGGCTAAGATTAAAAACATTTCTGACAGCTTGTGCTAGAGAGGATGTGGAATAAGGGGAACACCCATCCAACTACTGGTGGGAGTGCAAACTAGTACATCCACCTTGGAAATTAGTATGGCAGTTTCTCAAAAAATTAAGAATTAATCTACTACAAAACCCTGAAATAACACTCTTGGGCATAAACCCAAAGGATGCACAATCACACCACAAGGACATTTGCTCAACTATGTTCATAGCAGCATTATTTGCAATAGCCAGAACCTGGAAACAACCAAAACACCCATCAATGGAAGAATGGATAAACAAAATGTGGTATATTTACACATTGGAGTGTTACTCGGTAGTAAAAAACAACAGAATCTTGAAATTTGCAGGCAAGTCAATGGAACTAGGAAAAATGATCCTGAGTGAGGTAGCCCACACTAAGAAAGATAAGCATGGTATATAATAACTCATACGCGGATATTAGACATAGAGCAAATGATAATCAGGCTACCTACAATCCACAACTCCAGAGAAGCTAGGTAAAAAGGGGGACCCTAAAAGGGACACACGTGGAAAACCCCAGGAAGGAAAAATACTTGAGCTCTTCTGGGTAAACTGGGAGGGGTAGAAGGGAGGACATGGGGGATGGAAACATGAAGGATTGGGAAGATTGAGTTAGGGGAGGGATGGGGGGGAAGCAGCTGGAAGAAATATCTTGATAGAGGCAGCCATTATGGGGTTAGGGAAAACCTGGAGCTAAAGAAACTCAGGAATCCACAAGGATGACCCTATAAGACCCTAGCAATGGTGGAGACGGTGTCTGAGTGGGCCTTCCCTTTAATCAGATCAGTGACTACCCTAACTGTCATCATAGAATCTATATCCAGTAACTGATGGAAGCAGATGTAGTGACCCACAGACAAGCACTGGGCTGAGCTCCTGGAGTTCAACTGAAGAGAGGGAGGAGGGATCATATGAACAAGGGGTGGGGGTCAAGACTATGATGGGAAAAAAGCCACAGAGACAGCTGGCCCGAGCCAGTGAGAGCACATGGACTCCAGACTGTTACTTGGGGAAACTCCATGGGACCAAACTAGTCTCTCTGAATGTTGGTGACAGTTATGTGGCTTGATCTGTTGGGATGTCCCTGGCAGTGGCACCAGGACCTATTTCAAGTGTATAAACAGGCTTTTTGGAGTCCATCCCCTATGGTGGGACACCTTGCTCAGCCTTGATACAATGGGGGAGGGGCTTGGTTCTACCTCAACATGGTATGCCAGACTTTGTTGACTCCCCAATGAAGGCCTTACCCCCTCTGAGGAGTAGAGTAGGAGGTATGAGGGGGAGGGGGCAAGAAGGAGAGCTGGGGTTGGTATGTAAAATGAAAAATAAATTTTAAAAGGGGGGATATTTCCAAAGTACATGTTAGAAGGTATTAGGGAGCAATAATGAGCACAGAACTGAGCCAAATTAAGACATACAGCATTGGGGAGAGACTGATGAGAGATGGCCAGTGGGCAGGAAGAGAGTTCAGAAGCAGACCCCAGTGTGTAACTTTACATCTGAGCAGACCAGTTCCATGCCTGGCGGAAGAACACACTGCTTAGGTGCAAGATAATATTGGATCTATATACAGAGTTAAGCTATCCTGGGGCTGGGGATAGCACTTGCTATTCTTTCAGAGAATCTGGGTTTGATTCCCAGCACCCAAGTGGCAGCTCACAAGCCATACTCCAGTTTCAGGGACCCTGACCCCCTCTTTTTTAACTCTGAAGGCAGGGTATACACATGGTACACATGCATGCATACAGGCAAAACATGTACACAAAACACAACTGTCTTATAAAAGCAGCAGTGAAAATGTCAGATATCGTTGTGATCTTGAGGATGAAGACTTTGCAGGAAGACCCCAGCTGTGGGGCAGAGAGAATTTGGAGGGGCTTCCTTCCATCTCAGGACTTCTCTTCAGTGAAAGATCATCAGGGAGCCTTCGAGTTGGCATAGAGTAGGTAGGTAGGAAGTTATCAGTAACAGTTAACCTAGAATATGTTAAAACACATGCAAATGAGCTAGGAAAGCACAAGAACTCAAACAGAAAACCAAACAAAAATGATGTGTGATGAGGATTTCTTAGGAGAAAAAACCAAATGTTTAAAAGGTCTCATTGATGGTGACCTAGACTTAATAAGCAGGATTTCCAGAAGTTTTTTTTGCCTAGATTCCTTTCCATGGCTGATACACACTTCACTGCTGCTGGGGTTTTCAGCTTCTCACCTCACTGGGCTTTGCCCACAGCTACAGGGAATAGCCTGGCCCAGGATATGCCTTTCCCTAGTTTACATGGGGACACAAGGCTCAGCCTGGCGTCTGTTTGGGACACGTTTGAAGCCTTCGCATTGACCACGTTGCTGGCTTGCTTATTTTCCTGCACAATCCAGTCTTCTCCATGTCCCATCTCATATCTGATGAGAACATCCCTGAAGTAGCCAGAGTTCTCCAGAGAAAGAAGCCAGTCACAGGGATTATGAAGAATTGGCTCATAGGGCTGTGGAGGTCAACAAGTCTCACCATCTGTCACAGGCAAGCTGAAGACATAGGAAAGCCAGCAGTACAATTCCACTCTGAGTCTGACAGCTTGAGAACCAGGGAGCCAACAGTGCAAGTCACAGACCAAGGCTGAAAGAAGACCCAGTGTTCCACCTTGGCATGCAATTTGAAGGCAGAAGGGAAAAATCACCCTTCGTTTCTTTCTTCCTACCTTTCTCCCCCCTTCCCTTCCTCCCTCTGTCTCTCTGTCCTTCCTTCTGTCCTTCTTTCTTTTTTTCTTTCCCCTTCTCTCCCCTCTCATTTCCTCCAGCTTTCCCTTCTTTCTACTCGTCTTCCCCTCCCTCTCTTCCTTCCTCCTTTCTTCTGTTCCTGTCCTCTCTGACTGGTCAAGGGCCCACATTGGGCAGAGTGTTCTATTGTACTGACTCCACGGGTTTGAATTTTAATCTTATCCAGAAACATCCTCTCAGCACATCCTGAAAACATGTTTAACTTGGAACCCCTGTGGCCCAGTTAACATTAGATTAACTACCATAATCATATACGAATTTCTATATGTGTCCTTTCATTTCAGATGCTGCTTCCAGGGAACTGGGTGTTCAGGCAGTTGTGACCAGATGCTAAAGGCCAGGAGGATTAGAACAACTCTCACAATGCTGAGTCTGAGGGTCTTGGACAAGCGTGTTGTGTGGCCAGGCTTTGGTGAAGGTGGTCTTCTGGATTGCAGGTTGCCATGTACTCTCTATATCCTCACATGGAGGAAACAGAGCTAACAAGTTCTCTTAGTCCCTTTCAGAAGGGCACCGATGCCATTCATGAGACTTTATCCTTATGATCTGACAGTATTCCAAAGGTCCTACCTCCTAATACTGTCCCCTTGTGGTAGAACTTCAACATAGGAATTTTGAGTGGGAAAGCAATTAGTCCATTGCAGAACCCCATCCATCCACAGATTTGGAAAGTTGAGCCTGTCTCATAGCAAGCAAAGCTTTTCCCTTTGAGCCAAGAAGCCCAGAGGGCACACTTTCACAAGGAGTCCAGACAGGGAGTGGTGTGGGTGCTCAACAGGTCTATCCTAGTCAGGATGTGGAAGGAAACACCACCTTGGACATGGGCTTGCTGCTCCTATGTCTGGAGCAACAAATTCCAAATGACAGCATCTGCTTCAGAGACAGGAGACGAACAAGAGTTTCATGACAGAAATATTCCAAGCTGCAGGGAATGTGGCTAAGTGGTTACAGTGTGCATAGAATGAACAGATGGGTGGCTAGCTCACTATCAAAATACTGTAGTTGGGTGAGCAGGCCTGGAGCACAGAGGCAACTCTCATGCCACTTACCAGCCAGGGCGGGTCAGGCATTCTGTTAGCAAGCTGTACTTGTACAGTAAAGTAAATATTCACAGACATAATGCTATTTATGTTCACATATCTTATGACATAGTAAGCCCACTCGTGGGTGTGCCCCTGAGAATCTCTAGTCTGGGTCCATAGTTTCATGTTTGTTCTGTTAAATGTGGTCAGAGGAGGCAGTCTGGGGGTCCACCAAAGGGGGAATGGCTCAGTCATATACGGCCAGTGAATCCGTAGAGTATGAGGGTAGCTGTAAATGATGCCACTGGGTTTCACCCAGCCTTTAAAACAAACAGTACCACTGCAGTGAGAGATAGAATAGGGCATAGTTTATTATCATCAGTATAATTTAACCCTTCCTTCCAGGTATTCTAAAGGAAGTGCCTTTCTTAACATTTTCCCCTAGTATAATTCATGTTCATTTTCACTTTTAGGCACAAAACTGTCACTGATATGATATTTCCACCCAATTAAAATGATTTTATATTTAGGATCCCAAATGTTAATACAACATCTAAAACAAAGCGATATACAAGAAACTCCACACCACCATCTAAATAAATTACTGTCGTCATAGTCCCATGCAGCTGTCTGTTGAAGATGGGACAGTGTATGTCAGGAGCTGTGCAGAGCACAGTTCCTCCTGATGTGGTGGATTGCTGAACATGAAGAAGTGTTTGGAAATAATAGCATAGAGGCCCCTATTTTGCATTTTCATGATTTAAAAATAGGTAACAAGATTAGTAGAGATGTATTCATGACAGAATGGTGTGTGTGTGTGTGTGTGTGTGTGTGTGTTTATGTGTGTGATTAAAATGAGTGCCTGTGTGGAAGAGGGATTAAGGTAGAATTTGGATAAAGAATATAGAGGATAAAGGGCTTGTTTGCTCAGACTGACTGTGATACTCATCTGTAGGTATCTCACTATCTGCCCATGAGTTTATGAAGAAACAGGAGATGCCCTGCTTTTTCTGCTGCTACTGCCTTTCCCACCACTACCATCAACTCCACCATCTCCACCATCACCATCATCTCCACCATCTCCATCATCTCCACCTTCACCATCATCTCCACCATCTCCCACCACTACCATCATCTCCACCATCACCATGACCGTCACCATCTACCATCTACACCACAACCTCTACCTCTACTGGCATCACCTTCACAATCACCATAAGCACCTCACTATTGCCATCCTCTGCTCCCCTTTACCACCTCCATCATCTCTACCTCCACCATTACCACCATTAGTGCTCCCTCTGCCACATGAACCCACTCCACCCCATAGTTTTCACTTCCTCCAGTCCTCCACACCACCTCCTTTCCTTCTACCACTGCTCCCACCATTGTCACCCCCATCACCACCAGCAGGACTACTCCCATTGCTGCTGCCACGTGACATCTGCTGTACTTCATAACTGTCACCACCTCACCGTCTCCATTATCTTCTCTACTGTCACCATCTCTGTCTCCATCACCACGACCACTACATCCATCATTACCATTCTACCGCCTTCCCCACCACTGCCTCTGTCATCACCACCTCATTGCTACCTCTACCACCACTTGCCACACCTTACTGGTACAAAACTCACCATTCCCACCACTATCATCACCATCGACATTACCACTGCCACCTGACTCCTGCTACCCTAACTTTTTTCCCATCATCATCTGTGCCTGCACCATCCCCTGCTCCCTCCCACCAATGTCGTCATGACCACTACCATGCCAATCCCATTTCATCACCATCATCAGTGTTATCTATACCACTACTACCATAGTACTAATTTAACTGCCCCGAGGATTGCTCAAAGGTAGTAGCAAGAACAGAATCTATAAAACACCCCATCTCATTATCAGTGATAGCAAGAACTTAGGAGCCTGGGTTAGACTCAGAACTAAAATGACAGTGAGTAACATGCAGAGTAAGGAATGTGAACTAGGAAGCCACACTCTGGGATCTCATTCTTCACTGGTAGACAGGGCTGGCCCCACGGCTTTGCTCGGCTTCACTCTGCTCTTGTGCACCAGGAAGAAGTGAATCTGATGAGGGCAAGTGGCATCTCTGCTGATCCCGCTTGTGCCAGCCCACTGTCTCCCCAACTCTGGTCTGCTGCTCTGAACACAGCCCATTGTCCCATAAGCAAAGCACAGCTTCAGCTTTCCTGCCATCCCTGTCTGGGAAGAGCGTCTCCTCCTTACGGGAATCTCAGCTCAAGATCCTCTCTCTCCAGCTCAGCCACAGGAGGAGCCAAGCCTTCACCCCATAGCTTTTAAGGCAGTTTACATGATGTTGCATAAACTGAGAACCTTGCTTATATAATCCTCTCTATCCTTACCACTCCTACCTCTAAACATCCGCTGATGTTCGTCTTGTCTTCACTTAGTCGGTGATTAGGAAGGCTGTACACACTTAGCGTCCTTAATCTTCCTTCCTAAATCAATCCTGGAAACCAGCCCCTTAATGTTGTTGCTGCTGCGCTCATCTCTGAACCTCTTCCAAACCGTCTATCTTCTTTGTATTGAGCGCCTGGTCTTCAGAGCTGGAGGCTATGGGGTAGGAGTTTAGATGCTGTGTATATTGCAGCATGTGTGTGCCTCAGCCCAAGCCCCCACACACATTTCCTCCCCATTTCCACCTGCAGGCAGAAGTTAAATTCCTGCTCTCTGTTAATTTCAGTTTTCATGCACGATTGATGCATGAAACTTATTAGAGGCTAAATATGAGTCTGGAGGAGAGGTTTGGGTACATGAAGGGAAGTTGCATGGCAGTCTTCCCAGTGTCCAAGGGTTCAGTGTTCTTTTCTCGGTCCTCTCAGTAATTGTATTTGATATGATCCAGGATACAAGATAATTTCCTAAGAGTCTGCATATAAGATCCTGACAGCTCTGTAAAATAGGGAGGCAACCTCTAGTGGTCATTCTATAGGTGCTGTAATCTGAGGCTGGAGGGAGGGATTGGGAGGGATTCCAGCTGCCTCTGTCCGGGGCACTTGTTTCTGTTCTTCAGGTCCCATTTGTTCTCCCTGAACCTCCCTTCACAGTGTGGCCACGTTTCTCCATCTGCATGAGTGTGCAGTGCGAGCTCCTTTCCAGCTCGTAAATCCGTTCTTATGCTCTCTTCCTAAAATAATCCCTGTAATACCCTGATAGACATTCCCATTTGGCCAACCTGCTACCCTGTTCTTATTTGTCCTCTCATGGCAAGCTTTCTGTTCGCTACAATATCTATGACTTATTTATATGTTGTAAATGCTAACAGGCGTTACCAACAAGCTACATGACAGTCTGTCAAGCTTCACTCTGATTAGTTCTAATGTAGGACTGGTGTTACTTTCAAGTCCCAAAATATCTGACTGCCAAAGTCTGCATTTCACATGAAGGGCTGTTGATGGTGGGAAGGGGTGTGAGGGCCAGGCCAGCCTGCCCTGTGCTGGAGTCTGGTGGCAGGGGCTACCCTGCAGTTCTCCCTACACAGGACATTGATAAGCCACAGGACATTGATAAGTTTGGGATAGCCCATGTGTGCAGATAGGCATTCAGAGTGGTCTCTAAGGCAGTTTCCAGACCAGCCTCCACTGTCATTTTTTTACTTTGATTTATATTTCCTGCTGCGACATCAGCCAGCAGTAACCCTAGGACTTTAGGACTTTCTGGCCTATGCTCTAAGTGTCTTTCTATGTTTGCCCACCATAGGCTGCTTCTGAGACCTGTGTCCCCACCCTGGGGTGCTGCCTTCTACTCATGCCCTCAAACTTGAAGGTTCATTGTTACCTGGTCTCTGGGGTGGGTGGGGACTTGAGTGTTTCTCGGCATCACCAGCTGAGCTGTGAGGTCTTAGAGTAGGCCTCTGATGATCTCCTCCATTTCCAGTGCTGGCCACTTACTGCCTGTGGAATGAATGCCTGGAAGATAATGCTTCTCTGGCTTATTTAGTTCCCCAGTAGCAAGGAAGACCGAATGGTCTAACCATAGGCTGTTCTGAGAAGAATTTGCACATGGTAAAAGGAGTTTGATGTCCACTTACACTGAGGCTTCTCAAATGTGCTCATCTTACCAGAGTGAAGCCCACCACTTCTGCTCTCCAACAGCTTGAACAAGCAAGAGGAGCATTGCTGCTGATGCTTTCCAAAGAGGTCATGGTTGTGTGAGGCTCGCTGACAGACATGGAGGAGGTGGAGATAGAGAAATCCCCTCTTTACAGTGTCCTTTCAGAGTATGTAACTGGGATAAATGGGACCCCACCCCAACGTGTCTCCCTGGAGCTGGGGCACCACTTGGAGAAGGGTCTTTGTAGATAAGGTAACAGCAAGGCTCTTTTAATATTAAACCTGTAATATGAACAGACTAAAAGACTGCTGTAAGATGATGGGGTGGTGGGGACAAATAGGACAGGGCATTTGTAGCTGTGAAACACCAAGGGTTGTTGGATGCTACCATAAGGGGAGGTGAGTACGGAGCGGATTCTCTACTGAGCAGCCTTAGCCTCAGCTCTCGATCCTGCTGATTGGGAAAACACATTTCTATTGCTGTGAGTTTCTCATGTGGGGCCATTTACTTTAGCAGCCCTGTGTAACGAAAGCAGGTCGCTCTGCAATAGGCAGAGTGTGGGAGTCTGAAGTGCAGGGGGACCTTGCCTCGCTCAAACATTAAGCTTCATGCTTAATGTACCCATGTGGTCCTGTGGGTGACAGGTGTAACAGGTGTCTTTGGGAACATTGCCTGACTTGGTTGGTTCTTACCAGCTGCAGGCAATTGGGAACTAGCCTGGTGTCCTGGTGGGTGGGTCCCTAGTACCTCACTGAGAAGTCTTCATGTGGTGGCTGCATGTGATGGGCAACAATGGGCCCCACTGGAATAATATGAACAAGTTCATGCAGTCCCCAGTGTAGAACTCTTGGGAGGTGAGACCTGCCCGACAAGGGTAGGTCATTGGGGACAAGATGAGGGCTATAGCCCAGTTCACTTCCATGCAAGCCTTCTGCTTCCTGACAGCCCCTGCTGTGTGGCTATGTGCTTTACAAGGCTATGTGCCTTCCATGTCATGATAGACAGTTTCTTCTGAACTGTGAACCAAAGTGACTCCTCTCCTAAGTGACTTCTTTCATCTGACATAAGCCTTGTCACAGCAATGAGGAAAGTAATAACCTTGGTTGATTTGTGTGTACGTGTGTGCCCACTGAAAATAATGGTTGCCCAGCTTTTGTTAAGACCGAGCCTGGGCTCCCAGATACCTAAGCTGACTCTTCCTCCACATATCTGTGGTTTGCCTGTGATGTGTTGAGAGTTGTGTGCTGCTGTTACAAGGGTGGAGATTTTTCTTCCTGAAATTCTGGTTGAACCTCTTGCCTTTCATGTGAATAAGGGAGCTGGAATCCAAGAAGTCAGCGGCTGGGCCCACTCTCTCCCACTCTTTCATGCAGCTCAGTTGTTGAATGTTTCTGTTTTGTGTTGCTTTGGAATTAGTCTGACTAGTATTGTTGAACCACGTGAGTGCAGATGGCATTTAGATAATAGGCAAATGTTTGTGGAACTTTGGGTAACACATCACCATGTTGCATCATCGCAAAGTATGTTTGTGAATTAAGGGCTGCTCCCTACTCTGTCTGGATTGAAAGACAGGCTCATTTGTGATTGTGAGGTCGGTTCATTATTTCATTAAAGACTGAAGTCACATAACTGTGAATACTGGCATTGCTTTTTCTCCTAGCCTCAAATAGCAAGATCTTGGGATGAGACCAGCTGGGATGGGTGGGATAATTAAAACTTTCTGATTGAATCTTAGGACACTAAGCAAAATTGGGAATGATGTGGAGTAGTTCAAGTGCTGATGTGAGTGGGGCAAAGACCAGGTAGAGGCAAGCAAAGAGAAAGACTCTGATACCAGAGGATCCCACTGCAGCCCCCCACCCCTGTTGTGTGTGAGAGAGTGCAAAATGGATGGAAGACAGTTTGGGGTAGAACTGGGATGTAATCAGTAGCCAGTGATAGATTATGACCTGGAAGGGACATTTAACAAAATGAATGGGCTGAGACATAATTGCAAAAGCCCTGAAGTCAAAGTCTGGCAAGTTTCCTGAAGAGATAAAAATAAAGCAGAGGTCTGGGGCTATGGCTCTCACTGCAGGCAGAGTGCTCACCTAGCATGCAAGAAGCCCTTGTGCCCAGTGTCACATAAGCCTGAGATGGTGGCCTGTGCTTATAAACTCCGCATTCAGGAGGTAGAGCAGGAGGATGTTCAAGGTCATCCCCAGTTACATAACTAGTTCCAGGCCAGCTGGGGCTACCTGAGACCCTGTTTCCAGAAGAAAACAAAAGCAGAACACCTGCTTAATGGGGAGGGAGGGCTATGCTTTGCTTCTGCCTGGAGACCCAGAGTTGTGCCTGGGACCAGAGTAGAGCTGCATAGACACCTTGATTCTTGATTATTCACATCCATGAGCCAACAAATCTTAATTCTCTAGGTGTTTTCAAAGCACAGGGCACATTTAACTTCCCTTGAGTTTAACTTCAAAAGTAGTTTGCAAATTAGGATCCAAAAGCTTTGGCAGCACGTGACTTCAGCAGTCCAGCAGCCCGAGGCAGCCTTTCCTGTAACCTGTTGCCAATGACAGGGCTCAGAGAAGGTTGTACCTCCCGTGTCTCAAGAAAACTAGAAACGAAAAGGGCAAACGCATCCAGGGCACCATGCTATGGTAACCAGCTCTCTGTTGTCCCGTGTGCTGGGAAAAAGACATGCATAGCCATCTTAGAAATGAGATCACCTTTTCATGCATGTGTGTGTTAACAATCTCTTTCATTTGAAGCCATCGTAAAAGCAAGTAATTATTGTTATTCCTAATATCCTAAAGCCAAATTGTCAACTTTGCTGGGTGAGTAAGTGGGTACCAGGCTTGCTGAGCCCATGTGTGGCAGAACACTGTTGATAAGATATATTAGCACCATTATATAACTTCACCAACTTCACCTACATTTATGCCTTTGTTTGCTCAGTGTCGGGTTCCTCTCTCTGGAAAACAAGAGCGATTTGGAGAAATGCATGTGGCTTAGGAACTGTGGAGCGAGCCGCTCTGCCTGTGAACACCTCAGGCATTCTGGAACACTCTGGCACAGGAGGCTAGTATCAGAGGTTTCTCCCTGCAGCCAATGGGGCCACATCTCTGCCTCACAGCTCTAGAAATGCTAAGCAGGTAATTAACAAATCATAAGGCACAGGTGTGCCAGGTGAAGTTTGGTAAATTGCTTTTGATCTAAATTGAGATGCTTTGGGGATTTAACTTCTTAGACAAAAAGGGCATAAATAAATAATCAGGGTTTTAAGGTTGGAACTTGCAAGCAAACTCTAAAATGTCTTAATGCACTGGAGGAGGTGGATGGGGAGGCGGGTGGAGGCTGGCTTGGTGTTGCTTCTGCTAAGTAGCTCCATGCTGCAGTCTGGTGAATGCTACGTGGTCTGGAGGGCAAATGTTTCCTAAGGAGCACAGTATGTGCCTCCAGTTTCATTTCCTGTGTCTTAAGAGGTAACAAGTGAGGCGAGGTCAGCCATGCACCCTAGGCCAGGACTCTGTGTCATCTAGTTATGGCTTGTCAAACAGCAGGGGTGTAAGGCTCTAGAGAGCAACTATGAGACCCAGTGTACAGAGTCCCTCTGTGGGACACATGACCTCTGGCTGCTTGTCTGCATCTGGTACCTCCTCCTCCAAGGAGAACAAGCCATTCTCTTACAAACAACAGATTCCCCAGCTCTTGGAGGTAGGCCTCTTTCTACCATCAAGTCCCCGTGCCAGTGCTGGAGCTGGTCTTCAACCCTCCACTTTGGCCCCTTGCTTATGGTGGGTTTCGAGCCTGGGCAGTCAGTCACATGTGGCCAAGGAGAGTATTGGGGTCTGGCTCTCTAGCTGCTTCCTTCTTGGTCTCCACTGTGGTTGGTCGGTAGGCTGGCCATAGGCTTAGTGTCTTTATGAGTAGCTGTCCAGCTATGTTCTGCAGTGGTCCTGAGTGCACTCTTGCCAGTGGGAAGCCCTGACCCTATCTTCCCAGAATGGGTTGGGGAGTGTCCAGCCTCCTGAAGGAACCCACCTCCTGAGTCTGCTGCGACACAGAAGTGTATGGATTGTTTATTTTCTTCTTGAACCACTTACTTAGCAGGCAGTAGAGCCACACTAGGCCCCATGGGTACAGAAGGCAGAAGTTTGTCCCTGTCTGTGAGAGAGAAAGGAGGCAAGACATCCTATATTACACCCTGGGTTCTGCAGCAATGCCCTGTAATACCCCAACACCCCCAGACCTGAGAGGGGCCTTACTGATGAAGGATGCAACGAAGATGTAAAGAACACTGGAGGTAGGTATTAGCCTGGGTGGGAGCACACTGGACAGGAGTAAGGCAGAAGGGCTGGGTCACAGTGCTGGGGGCGTGGGATACTGTCAGATGGGATACAGGCTTGACAAGGGCTGGGAAGGGACTGGATGCTGATGTGGGGATTTGGGGAGCTATTGTAAGGAGACATGGTGATTGATGCTGATGCTTTGATAGCATTGTAAAATGGCTAGGATGGCACAGTTTTTCCTGCAACTATAGGAGCTGTTAGCATGGCAGTGGCATTGGGGAGGGTGAGGGGTATACACTGAGATGGGACCAGGAATGGGTCTGTTGGAGCCTGTGGCAGGTTTCCTGGATCTAGGGATGTTGCTGAGGGTGTTTTAGGCAGAGCAATGATGTCTGGCCTGTGTGATGGCAATGCTAACTGGACAATTTCTTTCAGAGTAGGCACTGCCTTGTTGGTCCCTCCTAAGGACTTGTCAGTAAGCTGGCAGCTGAATCAGCTGTTTGGAAAGGAGAGCTGGGCAGCACTGACTTCCTCATGGAATGGGTGAATGTAGGGGTTCACAAGGATTCAAAAGTGAAGAACTAGGTAGAAATATAGGAGGCATCCGTGTGTTGAAAATATCACCTGCCCGCCTTCTGGTAAGCAGCTGGCGCCTTCCCCTCCCTCCTCTGCTTTTGCCTTCTGTTCTCTTTCTACTTCTTTCTCTTTATCCCTTCCTTTTGCTTCCTCCTCATTCTTCTTCCTATTTAATTTTCTTCCTTCCTTTTTATTTCCTCCTTCTCGTTCTCCTTCCTTGTGGTCAATGGAGGCAAGTAGGGCAGTTCACCAAGAGAGGCCATGGGGAGGGTCATGGGGAGGGTGCCTAACTTCTTTCAAGATTAACTGTCACAGCTGGTGTCACTGCCCAGTGACCCCAGATATGAGCACTTAGACAGACATTTCAACCAGCAAAATTTTGGCTTTGTACTCATTTGCTCCAATTCCCTCTTCCTCCCCCTTCCTTTCCAAGAAGAATTTGCGTATGGGGAAGGGGGTGCTTTACCTCAACCTAATGGAGGCCACTCAGGTCTCTTTATTCTGCTAGCTAAAGTCCTTTCCTTCTCCATTACCCATAATTCTCCATAGAGACTTGTAAACTGAGGACTTAGCATGGTTACCTTTCCTCCTCCCAGAGCTGCCTACGGGTGAGTGGCCAGTCAAAGAAAGAGTGGGCCACTTGCTTCTGTGTTCATTGGGGGTGGTCTAGTTGTGGCTTTGGCCTAGAAATCTGGGTAATCAAGTAGGGAAAAGGCAGTGCAAAGGGACGGGACGAAGGAGCCATCACCACCCAAGTCATCCCTTGGGGCCAGACATCGCCACAAAAGCCCCTGATCCCTCCATGACACTCACTGTAAGTGTTTGCACATAGAATTTTCACATTTATAAAAACACTACTAGCCACATGCCTTCAATGCCCCAACAAAGCCATAAACAGCCTTTCTGTACATAACTTAGAGGCTGGAAAGATGGCTCAACTAGTAAGTGCTTGCCAGGCAAGCATAAGGACCTGAGTTCAGTCTCCCAGAACCCATGTTAAAAGGAGCAAAACAACAATAAACAAAAGTCAGGCACAGCAGCATGGGCCATGTGCCTGTAATACCAGGCTGGGGAGATGGAGATAGGAGGAGCCCACCAGCTAGACAGCTAAGCTTGGGCTGGGTGAGAGATTGTATCCCAAAAAAGTAAAGTGGAGAGTAATAGTAAAAAGAGAGTCTGCATTGATCTCTGGCCTCCACTAGCATACGAACACATACATTTGTGGGTACCCCTGTGTGTGCGCTATCACACACATGCACATACACAACGTACACAAGCAGACATGTATACATGTGTATACATACACAACACAGCCAAAGCCTCCATCAGATGTGCAAGGCCTGTGCATCACAGCCACCTCTTGCTGGAGCCTGAATGCTGTTCATTACTCCTCCAGCTGTGCCTTTTCATTAGGAAGTCATTGTTTACTGAACTCCAGAAAGGCCTCTGGCTGCATAAGGCACAAAGGAACTTTCTGGAAACTCCTTTAAAGAAACTCGTTTCAAAATGATCAGAACCTCTTGTTGAGCATTGCTCTCCATACAATTTATGCAGACACTTAAAACCTGGTTGATAAAAAGGTATTCTGTCATGGTTTCCAGAGTCAATGCTGAGTCCAGTGGGTGAAGACAGAGCTGTAGTCTTCCAGAGTGCCGGAAGGCATCGCACAAGCTCGCCCCAGCATTCATTCAGAGGTTGCAGGCCTTGCTGAGTGCTATGCCACTGCACACCTCTAAGAACTGTATTCTCTTATTTGTGTTTTTAGTCTAGTACACTCTCTGGTTCTCAGCTATAGTACTGGCTTATAGATTAAGGTGCTTTGTTTTGGGAATTATAGTATCATATTTTTCAAATTATTTCAAAAATTTCTACCAACTTCTAGAACCAGTACATGTATAATTAATGTTCTATTTTAGGACTTTCAATGCATCTGAATTTATGTATCTCAGATGCTCTGGGTTTGCTGAGTTAGCATCAGTGAAACTCCCTGAGACAGAGGTTGAAATGTAGTTTCACCCATGACAGAGCACAGTGCCACAGTGAGACAGGGATGTCTTTTTAGTTGTCACCTGGACAACCCAATCATAGGATACAGACATGAAGCCTGCAGCTGACCATAGTTCACTTGGTCTTAGAGCACGGGTTCATTTTTACCCTCTGCATCCTAAACAAAGCTTTAAATCTAACCAGATGAAAGAAAGCATCGGTACATAAGTACTTCTCATCTAAGTAATGCTCTTGTGTGTGTTTTATGATTTATAGACACGATGAATTCTTCATAGCCAGCATACTACCTGCTAAGGCTCCTCCCAACAGAGCACTCTGAGGGTGTTATAAAGCATTCTAGACACAGAAAAAAATGAATTGTTATAAAAATTTAATGGCCCCAAAGACTACCTCACCCCCTAGGATGGGCCTTTTACCTAGTAGAGGCCCAATAAATATCTGTAGAGTCAGTGACTTAACACACATCTGACACTGGGGCATAACCTAAAGCAGCTACTTCTCAAAGTTTGACTTCTCATGTTAGTTAGAGTGGGAATGAAGGGAGAAGTGATTTTTAATGTTGTACTATTTTAGTCTTTCAGAAGGAGATGGTTCTGGCTTGGAGAGAGTTGATAAAGTGCATGTCAAGAAAGCAAGAGGACATAGATTCAGTTGCAGCAGCCATGTAAACACACTGGGAACTGTGCAAACACTGATCATCTCAGTGGCTGTCTGGCCATCCAGCATAGCCTACTTAGCAAGTTTCAGGTTCAGGAAGAGATCCTGTGTCAAAAAACACAAGATAGACTGCATCTGTGGACAGCTCCCAAGGTTGACCTCCGACTTGTATACACACACACACACACACACACACACACACACACACACACACACACACACACACACAAATACACATAAACAACAAATACACATAATCAAAGATGATTCACTGTAGAACTGGACCCCAGCATCTCCAGGTCTGCAGAGGAAGCAAAGTGGGACACTGGGGAGTTACCTCAGGCTGAAGCTCCAGTTTGGCATTTCTCTGTTCCACACTATGCTTGAAGGACAATTTTAGTTCTCATAGAAGCCACAGGCTGAGTCTCCCTCAAAGGTTTCTATGTTGAATTCAGTTTCCATCATGAAGCTAAGGGAACATCATCTCACTGTGGGGGGGAGTGCTAAGCCCTCTGGAGGGATTAGGTAATGTCATGGGGAGAGCTTCCTGGTTAAATCCTGAAAGTTTTATAAGAAGAGGGAGACCAGAGGACATAGCTCATGTTCCAGGCTCTTGCCATGTGACATTCAGTACAGCTGGGGCTCTGTTAATAAGAAGGCCACCACCAGAAGTTGTCCCTCCACCATGGGTCAGAACTTGAATTGATAAACCCCTTTTCTTCATACAGGAGTCTTTTGGGGGCATTTTGTTACAGTCACACAGAAGGGCCTAGTGTAGGCACCTTAGAGGCTCAAGGCTCAGATTTGGCTCAATGTGTGGCTCAGCCCCGCACCTTGAAACAAACTGTCTTCTTAAGCATTTTATCTCTTTATTTATTCATAACTTTAAAAATAGATTTCTATGATCCTGACTTTGTGGTAAGAAAGTCAAGTGTTAGAGCAGGCTGTGAAGAACAGTACCCAGGCCAAGAAGCCCCACCCAGACACAGCGGGAAGAGGCCTCTGACAGCCATCGAGTGCCCAGTTCAGGATCAGGAAAATGGTGATCAGTGTTGAACATTTGTCGGTCTATCAATATATCAGCTATCTTAAATTTTTTGGTATGCAAGCAAGCGTCTGATTCTTTACGAGTTTTGTCCTTCCTCCTTCCATTCCCCCTTAATTTCCACCATGCAGTGAAATCAGAGGCACTTGGCCAGTGGAGGGCGCTCTGTGGGGACTTGTAAATATCTGAGAGTTGAATTAAGATCAAAAATAAAATGTCGTGCTGCTGTCAGATTCTCCCTGAGCTCTGCCTTCGGGGATATCTCATAATTAGGACAAAGGGATATTTGAGATTACGCCTTAAATAAACTGGGGCAGAACCGCTTTAAGCCTCACCAACTATTTTTAGCTCTGAGGCAGAAAACATGATTTTCAGGGCTGAGCTTAACTTGGCTTTAGCACATCATAGGGGAAATAAAGCTGGGAGACCTTCAGTGTTGGGACCTCAAGGTCCATATTAGAGGAGAAGCCTCTAGGATCACCCTACCCTCCTGTGGGCACGGCCAGAGCTGTGCTCAACCAGGGAGCAGGGTGACGCGCAGTCTTACCTTGTACTGTTTGGTTTTTCATGAACAAACATCTACTAACCTCAGAGCGGAAACTGACAGTAGACCAAAGAAATCACCTCGCCTGTTTTCCTGGTGAATCATTGAGTCGACTGGGGTAACTTACTGGATGGGACATGTGTGACTCAAAGGCAGCTGCATCACCAGAGAGCCCACCTCAGTCTGGGTGACAGCTCAGGAGAGCGGGGTTCCTAGAGTTTCCTCACAACGTGCAGGGCTGCACTGGTCTCCTCCCTAGCAATTGCCGCTGCTTATATAACCTTGGGGCGGTGTCTTGTGAGTCTTGTAAGTTTCTGTAGTTTCTGAGCCTTGTCACTTGTCCAAGCTACTCTGTTCCCTGTAGGAAGGAGTATTTCCTCCCCGAGTAAATGGCTACCTAACTTGGGCAGAGCTGAGCCCTCAGTGGGTTCGTGTCTTTCACTGGGAGGGTGAATGCGAGGCCTGGGCTTGTGTGGGGGAAGGACAGTGAGGAGCGAGGGGCCAGGGCTCTCACAACCAGATCTGCGGCATTTACGGTGACTCCACCTGTGAGGACTAAGGTGCTGAAGGATGACTGTGAGGATTGTGGGCACAGGGTCATGACTGCATCCTCTTTCTGAGTCTTGCCAGCAAAACCTTTCTGGAGAAGAACAAGGAGAACTGGGCAGACAGCATCTTATGGGGGCCAAGTTGGAGTTTTCTTGAAGACAACAGCCAGGCCAGGGCAATCTCCTCATTGTGCCTGAGGTGTGAAGAGTGTGCTGACTCAGGAAAACCCAACAAAGCCGATGAACAAACAACAGAATGGAAGGAATTAGGTTTCAGAATTTTCCATCATTTCAAAAGCAAACTTTGGTGAATGAAGCAGTGCTGATTTCTTAATGTATTAGTTTCCTGCCCTGAAATAAATGGGGCATTCCCCTTAACCCTGGCCTCCTTGTCTGAGGAGTGGTATTGACATCAGTGACACATCTCCACAGCCTGGGTGGTGACACATCTCCACAGCCTGGGTGATGCTGCTGACAGTGGTGTCCCAGGACCCTCCTGTAATAGAAGGCAGGAGAGGGTAACAGAGAGAGTCAAAGCTTCTTTCTTTCTTTCTTTCTTTCTTTCTTTCTTTCTTTCTTTTTTCTTTCTTTCCTTTTTGATAAATTTTATTTGAATTTGTAACAAGCTTGTTTTACATGCCAATCCCAATTCCTACACCCTCTCTTTCTCCCCTGTCCCCTCCACATCTGCTCCCAGGGTGGGTGAGGCCTTCCATGGGGAGTCTTTGAAGTCTGGCATATCATTAAGACCAGGGCCCAGGCCCTCCCCCATGTGTCTAGGCTGAGGGAGTATCCCTTTATATGGAATGGGCTCCCACAGTCCGTTTGTATACTAGGGATAAATATTGACCCACTACCAGATGCCCCATAGATTGCCTAGTCCTCCTAAATAACACCCACGTTCGGGGGTCAGGATTGGTCCTATGCTGGCTTCCCAGCTATCAGACTAGAGTCCATGAACTCTCCATCATTCAGGTCAGCTGTTTCTGTGGGTTTCTCCAGCCTGGTCTTGACCCCTTTGCTCATCATTCCTCCCTTTCTGCAACTGGATTCCACGAGTTCAGCTCAATGTCTGCTGCCATCAGCTACTAAATGAAGGCTTTAGGATGGCATATAAGGTAGTCATTCTGTCATCAATCTCATTATTGGGGAAGGACATATAAGGTAGCCTCTCCACTATTGCTTAGATTGTTAGTTGGGCTCATCCTTGTAGAATTTCTGGACATTTCCCTAGTGCCAGATTTCTCTTAAACCCTATAATGGCTCCCTCTACTATGGTATCTCTCTTCTTGCTCTCCTCTATTCTTCCCCCAACTCAATCTTCCTGCTCCCTTATGGCCTTCTCTCCCTTCCTTTTCTCCCTTTCTCTTTATGCTAATTCCCTCTCCCCTCCTCCCATAATCCCAATTTGCTCAGGAGCTATTTTTCCTTTAGCCTTCTCCAGGGGACCATGTATGTCTCTCTTAGGGTCCTCCTTGTTTCCTAGCTTTTCTGGTGGGATGGATTGTAGGCTGGTAATACTTTGCTCTATGTCTAAAATCCATTTATGAGTGAATACATACCATATTTGTCTTTTTGTGACTGGGTTATCTCATTCAGGATGGTTTCTTCTAGTTCCATCCAATTGCCTGAAAAATTCAAGATTCCATTTTTTTCTTCCTGTCGAGTAGTACTCCATTGTGTAAATATACCACATTTTCTCCATTCATTCTTCAGTTGAGGGACATTTAGGTTGCTCCCAAGTTCTAGCTATTACAAATAATGCTGCTGTGAACATAGCGGAACAGATTTCCTTGTTGTATGAATGTGCATCTTTTGTATATATGCCTAAGAGTGGAATTGCTGGATCCTATACACTGATTCCCGTTTTCCTGAGGAACTGCCATACTGATTTCCAAAGTGTCTACACAAGTTTGCACTCCCATCAGCAGTGGAGTAGTGTACACCTTTCTCCACATTCTCTCCATCATAAACTGTCTTTGGTGTTTTTGATTTTAGCCATTCTGACATGATTTGCATTTCCCTGATGGCAAAGGATGTTGAACACTTTCTTAAGTGTCTTTTAGCCATTTTGGATTGTCTGTTGAGAATTCCCTATTCTCTATTTCGTTCTGTACCCCACTTTTTAATTGAATTATTTGGTGTCTTGGTGACTAGCTTCTTGAGTTCTTTGTATATTTTGGAGATCAGCCGTCAGTCAGATGTGGGGTTGGTGAAGGTCTTTTCCCATCCTGTGGGCTGTTTTATCTTGTTGACTGTGTCATTTGCCTTACAGAAACTTTTCAATTTCAAGAAGTCCCATTTATTAATTGTTGATCTTAGTGTCTTTGCTACTTGTGTTCTGTTCAGGAAGTGGTCCCCTGTACCAATTAGTTCAATGGTACCTCCCACTTTCTCTTCTAAGAGGTTCAGTGTGGCTGGATTTATGTTGAGTTCTTTGATCCATTTGGACTTAAACTTCATGCATGGTGACATGGATCTATCTGCAGTCTTCTACACACTAGCATCCAGTTATGCCAGCACCATTTGTTTAAGATGCTTTCTTTTTTCCATTGTATAATTTTAGCTTCTTTGTAAAACATCAGATGATCATAGGTATGTGAGTTAATATCAGGGTTTTCAATTACATTCCATTGGTCCACCTCTCTATTTTTTTCCAATACCAAGCTGTTTTCAGGACTATAGCTTTATAATAATAGAGCTTGAAGTCAGGGATGGTGATGCTTCTGGAAGTTCTTTTATTGTACAGAGTTGTTTTGGCTATCCTGGGTCTTTTATTTTTCCATATAAAGTTGGGGATTGTTCTTTCAAGGTCAGTGAAGAATTGTGCTGAGATTCTGATGGTCATTTCATTTAATCTATATATTGCTTTGGCAAGATTTCTATTTTTACTATGTTGATCCTACCTATCCAAGAGCATGGGAGATCTTTTCATTTTCTGGTATCTTCTTTAATTTTTTTTTTATTAAAGACTCAAAGTTTTTATTATATAGATCTTTCACTTGTTTGGTTAGCATTACCTCAAGATATTTTATGCTGATTGTGGCTATTGTAAAAGTTGATGTTTCTTTATTTTCTTTCAGAGCCCCTTTATTGTCTGTATATAGTAGTGCTATTGATTTTGTTTTTTAGTTAATTTTATATCCTGTCACTTTGCTAAAGAAGTTTTTCAATTGTAGGAGTTCCATGGTAGAGTTTTTCAGGTCACTTATGTAAACTATCATATCATCTGCAAATAGTGAAAGTTTGACTTCTTCCTTTCCAATTTGTGTCCCCCTGATCTCCTTTTGTTGTCATATTGCTCTATCTAGTACTCCATGTACAATATTGAAAAGATATGGAGGCTTGGGGAGTCTTATCTTGTTCCTGATTTTAGAGAGATCACATTGAGTTTCTCTCCATTTAGTTTGATGTTGGCTGTTGGTTTACTGTATATTGCTTTTATTATGTTTAGGTATATTCCTGTTATCCCTGATCTCTCCAAGACCTTTGTAATGAAGGGGGTGTTGGATTTTGTCAAAGGCTTTTTCAGCATCTAGTAAGATGATCATGTGGGTTTTTTCTCCGTTTGTTTATATGGTGGATTACATTAATGGGTTTTTCTATGTTGAACCATCCCTGCAAGCCTGGGATGAAGCTTACTTGGTCATGGTAGTTCTTAGATTCAATTTGCCAGTATTTTATTAAGTATTTTTGCATCAATGTTCATGAGGGATATTGGTCTGTAGTTCCCTTTCTTAGTTGTGTCTTGGGTACCAAGGTAATTATAGCCTGATAAAAAGTGTTTGGCAATGAACCTTCTGCTTCTATTGTATTGGTATTAGCTGTTCTCTGAATTTATGGTAGAATTCTGCACTGAAATCATCTGGCCCTGTGCTTTTTTTTTGGTTGGGAGACTTTTGATGACTGCTTCTATTTCATTAAGGGTTATAGGTCTATTTAAATTGTTTATCTGGGACATGAATGACCATTGATTATTAATTCTTGTTTGTTTTGGATTTGTTTTTGGTGGTGGTATTATGTGTGGATTTCTCCCCATTTTTCTTTTGGCTGTTGGTAAAGTGGGATTATCCATTGCCTATGTTTTTGCGTCATTGACTTCCTTGTGTTGGAGTTTTCCTTCCAGAACTTTCTGTAGGGCTGGATTAGTGGATTTGTATTGTTTAAATCTGTTTTTGTTATAGAATACCTTGGTTTCTCCATCTATAGTGATTGAAACCTTTGCTGGTAATAGTAGTCTGGGCTGGCATCGGTGATGTCTTAGTGTTGGTAGAATATCTATCCAGAACCTTCTGGCCTTCACAGTTTCCACGGTGAAATCAGGTGCAGTTCTGATAGCTTTGCCTTTATATGTTACTTGGCCTTTTCCCTTTGCTGCTCTTAATATTCTTTCTTTGTTCTTTATGTTTGATGTTTTGATTATTATGTGGTGAGGGGACCTTTTTGTGGTCCACTCTATTTGGTGTACTGTAAGCTTCTTGTAATTTCATTGGCATATCTTTCTTCAGGTTGAGAAAGTTTTCTTGTTAGAGTTTGTAGAATATATTTTCTGTACCTTTGAGTTGGGATTCTTTTCCTTCTTCTATACATACTATTCTTAGGTTTAGCCTTTTCACGGTGGTATCCATATTTCCTGGATATTTTGTGTCAAGGATTTGTTGGACTTAAGATTTCCTTTGGTCAATGAATCTATTTCTCCTAGTGTATCTTCATTTCTCCTATTCAGTTGGTTATGCTTGCATCTGTAGTTCCTAATCATTTGCCTAGCTTTTCTATTTCCAGCATTCCCTCAGACTGTGTGTGTTTTTTTTTTTTTTTTTTTTTTGGTTTGTTTGTTTTGTTTTTGTCTCTATTTCAGCTTTCAAGCATTACACTGTTTGAATTGTTTCTTATAATTTTCTTCCACTTCCTTAAGGGATTTTTCTCATTACTTCTTTGAGGGTCTCTATCATCATCATAAACTTGTTTTAGGGTCATTCTCTTTTGTTTCATCCATGTTAGGATGTTCAGATCTTGCTGGTGTGGAGTCCTAGATTCTGGTTGTGTCATATTGATATTTCTGTTGTTGACTGTGTTCTTATACTGTCATCTACCTATCCCTTCTTCCAGTGTGTACTGGTAGGGTCTTCCCCTCTCCTGGTGGGTACAGGACCAAGGTTTTCTTCTGATGGGTGCATGCAGGTCCAATACTCCCATGGCTTTCCTATTTCAGTGGGTGGAAGTGGGACTAGAACTCTGACAGACTCAGGATGAGTTGATCTACCAGTATGAGCTCCCATGCACGCAGTCCCCAGTCCTCAGAAGGCTCTACCAAGCAGGGCCCCCCAAAGCAGGCCGGAAACCCAAAGCTACTTTCATAATAACTCCTTCAGCAACAGGATATGATCCATCCATAAATGCTTGTCACAGAGCCCACCTGTCCACACTGCTGCTTTGGGATCTAGCTCCCAGCATGCAGACTTTGGTGATATGCAAATCACAGCAGTCTTAACCTCTTTTAGTCATCTTTGAAAGTGAGTGGCAAAGTTGACTCTTAATTTTTGTTACATGTATTCATATTACTTTATGTGTTTTGCCTGTATGTGTGCATGTGTACCATTTGCACATTTGGTGCCAACTGAAGTCAGTAGAGGTTATTAGATCATCTGGAACTGTAGTTATGGTTGGTTATGAGTCCTCCTTCTGCATGCTAGGAATCAGGTCTTCTGTAGGAGCAACAGGTGCTCTTAAACACTGAGTCATCTTTACAGCCAAAGGATGACTTGATTTGGAAGGTGTTTGTTATGAAAATCCTTAGTTTGTAGGTGAGCATTACTGTGCTTGGAGCAGAGTGTCCCACACCGTTTATTATCCTCCAGTGCCTTTCCTCCTCAGAGAAGAGCAACGCTTTCAATTTTCTTTTTGTTTGAGATAAGGTCTTATAGCAAGCTGACCTTGAAATCTCTTTGTAGTGTTGTGGAATAATCTTTTTTGTACACTGTGAAGATGTGTCTTTGCCAAGGTTCTTTCTTACTCCTTTAATAAAAGCTAAATGGCCATTAGCTAGGCAGGAGGTATAAGTGGGATAGTATCCAGACAGAGAGAATTCTGGGAAGGAGAAGGGTAGAGTCATTTGTAGTCACCAGTGAGATGCAGAGGAAGCAACATGGGCATTACAAAGTAGAGGTAACCCAGGGACATAAAAGAACATAGATAAAAAGAAATCAGTTAATTAAGTTGTAAGAGCTAGTTAGTAACAAGCAAAAGCTATGTCCAAGCTTTTATAATTAATAACTCTCTGTGTCATTACTGGAAAGCCAGTGGTCCCTACAAAAAGGTTCAACTACATTGTAGCTGAGGCTAGCCTCCTGATCCCCTTTCCTCCACTTCCAGAATTGTAGAATCACAGGTATGCATCAGCAGGCTCAGCTGTCATTGTCCATCTCTGGTAGATCTTACCTCGTAGCATACGCAGACCATTGGTTTGGTCTCACTTTTCCTAGCTGAGTGTGGCAAACTATGTGGAGGTGAATGGGAGACCTCAGGGAAGTACCTCTCTGTCTCATCATGTCCTTTCCACCAGCCTGGCACAACACAGGGAAACACGAGTTACTGTACCTACAGACAGGAGTCACTGCAGGATGAGTGCTCCAGACTCCCCTCCTCCTGCAACTGTGATGTCAATGAGAAACATCTCCCCTAGGCTTCAGCATTTGAACACCAGATTTCTAGTTGGTGTCAGCCATTGAGGAGGTTGAGAAAGTATGCTTTGGCTGGAGAAGCATGTTACTGGGGACAGGTTTTTTTTTTAGAGATTTTTAGCCTGGCCCCACTTTAGTTTATCTGTCTGTCTGTCTGTCTGTCTGTCTGTCTGTCTGTCTGTCTGTCCGTCCGTCCATGCATCTGTTGGCCTGTCAGCCTACCCATCTACCTACCTGTCATCTATCTCTCTAACCTCTCTATCTCTTGTTCATGCTTGCAGTTAGTTATGTGAGTTCTCAGATTCCTGCTGCTGTGCCTGCTTCTTGCTTCTCTGCCTCACCACTTTTCCCTTTGTAACCAGAAGCCCGGATAAACACTTCCAAATGTTGCTTTTTGTCTTGGTGTTTTATCACAGCAACAGAATGGAAACTAATACCACAGCTACCGTGGGTTGGGGTCAGTTACCTACTAGGTTGGCCAGTTGAGCACTTACTCAGAGAGAGGGAAAGGTCAGGGGAAGTGGTGGTCTTGGGTCAGTGCACAGTTCAGGAATGTGAAGATCCAAGTTCCCATTCTCAGACAGGGTCTCAGCCTTCCAGGTTTCCTCAGACATAAGGAGCAATTGGAGACTGGAAGGTTATGCACACAGAGCCATCCCATATGGCTCTGGCCAGGCTCCAAGTTCTGCCAGCCTGGCTCTGTGCTCAGTAATGGCTCAGAGCACCGTTGAGAATTTAATTAATGTGCCATCTATTTTCATGCCCAGATTCCCAACACAGTGGGCCTCAGCCTAGAGTACCTATAAGCATATTGCTGCCCTACATGGTAGCTCCATATCCCTGTGTGCATGAGGGGCTATTGTGGCTCAGCCATGGTAAGCTGTGTTCTTGAGTTGAAGTATTGTGACTTATCTGGGGAGGGAAATATGGTGTGAAGCTGCCTAGATCGTGTTTGAGCTCCTGGGGAAGGAGCTCACATGTCGCCATTTGTTTTGACTAAAAAATGGAGAAGGCTTAGACAATATGTGGTATTTGGGGACACACATACATTGTTAAAGAGTTAGTCACAAGACAAGATCTAAAGGAGAGAGGAAATTGTATCAAAAGGTTGCAAGGAAGATGCTATACTCAGAGACCTTATGCTGCTCCGGAGTATGTCAATGTGCTTTCTCTCCTTGATGATGGGGGTCCTACCCTTTACATGTTTCTGAACTTCTCATTTACCCACCTTTCCTAATGCTCTCATCAGACAGTCAGTCTCACCTCTGTGTGCACTCCATATGATCTGGGCACTCTCTTCTGGACTTGCTGGACTCACTCATCTACCCTGTGGGTTCCATCAACACTCCTGGGCTGGAGAAATGGGCAAGTGAATAAGAGAACTTGCTGCTCTTATAGAGGTTTGTTTCCCAGCACCCACATGACAGTTCATAACTACTTATAACACCATTTCTGGGAGATCTCTGACCTTAGAAACCAGACATGCAACTGGTATGCAGGTATACATGCAGGAAAAATACTTACAATTTTTTAAAAGAAAGAGTTCAGATACTAGATGGGGTCTCAGATCAATGCCTTGCTCGACCCTCATCTGGGAGTTGCAGTAGATGGAAACTAACATAGACACTGGCAACTGGACAATTTGAAGGTTTTGGAGCACTCAGTCCTGGTTGAGATGTCTTCACCAAAGCTTCCTACCCACCCCTGCTTAAAGGCTCAGGAATGTAAACATTGTAAGAGCCAGAGTGATGGAAATGTCAAGGAAACTGTCTTCCAGACACAACAGGACTGATGCACATATAAAATCACAGGCAATGGAAGCATGCACAGGGCTGCGCAGGTTCAAGCCAGGCAGGGTCCCAGCAGAGGAGAGGAAGTGGACAGAGAGCCCTACCCTTAATCAAGAAGCTATTTGAAGTCGATACCCACTGGCAAAGGAAAAGTCAGTTGTCTGTAACAGAGAATTCAGGGCGAGTCCATGCCTAGGAGTAGTTGCCCAACACAGAATAGATGCCATTTTTTAAAATGGGCTTTTATTTTTCCAGACAGGGTTTCTTTGTATAACAGTTCTGGCTGTCCTGGAACTCACTTTGTAGACCAGGTTTGCTTCTTTATCACAGAAATCCTCCTGCCTCTGCCTCACAAGTGCTGAGATTAAAGGTGTGTGCTACCACTGCCCAGCTTTTGCCTTTTTTTTTTTTTTTTTTTTGACTGATAGTTTTTTTTTTGTTGTTGTTGTTTGCTTTGATTTTAGTTTTAGGTTTTTTTATGAGAGAAAAAATATAAAGTTGATGGGTAGAAGGTAGTATCTGGGAGGAAATAGAGAAGAAAAAACATGATCAAATACATTGTGTAGAATTTTTAAATTAAAAATAGAGGAAATTAAAAAGCTAAAAAGAAATGGCTAACCCTCAGAAGTCACCGGCATCTTCACTTCTTTTCGCCTGTTCGCACCATGTTCCTTAGTGTACCATCACCAAACTTTCTGAACCATTTTGCCCTCCTCAGTCTGCAGTTACCAGGCTTTGGTACCCAAGTTCCTGACCTAGCCACGCAGAGTCATGGTATTCTTAGTGCTCATTCCGTCTGGCAGCTGCCCCTACCTACCCCTCCTCCCTCCAGCAGCAACATCCTGGAGCTGCCTCTGTCTTCCCTAGCTCTGTGGTTCTTTTGCCTCAACTCTGTACCTCAAACTTGTGTATGCGCAGGCCCCCAGGGAGTGTATGCACAGGCCCCGCACACTGATGCTATATTCTCTCAGGTCCCCGTTTCTAGCCTCATCTCCCTCTTCAAGTCTCAGTCTTCTGCCTTCTGACAGGCATTGGTCTTTGTGTGTCCCACAGGTACCTCAAGCATATTCTCAATGAACGCACCTATTCTGAAGTTTGCCGGTTTCGCTTTTCCTAGTCTAATCATATAAAGTTATGTTTGGGACTTTTTTGGTTCTTTGCAACCTCCCCTATGTTGCTCCTCCTTCCTCCTCACCATCCCTGGCTACTTCTGTGCCAGCCCTTGGGTCTTCTACCAGCAAACCTTCTTCCTGTCCTAGCCAGGGTGCAGCCACCCAAGAGCAGCACTCTGAGATTTTTGTGTCATGGTGCTGTGGCATAGGAAGCAGGTTGATTTTAGTTTAGCTTTAGCCTTACTGGGCTGTAAGCTTCCAATATAGCATTCATGGTAAGTACACAGCAAATGTAAAATGACAAAAAGAGCTGGAGTTCAAAGTGGCAACACTATAAATATTTTATGTTTATATTTGTATATTTAAGCATATTTATTATCCAGTCATGATTGGCATGTAAGAGCAATGTGTGGTTAACATATGCAATTGATGCACTGGGCTTAGCACACACCTGTGAAACCATCATTGTCATCAACATCAATGACATTCAATGGACTCTGGAGCAGTGGTTTTCATATTGGAGGATTTGACAGACAATAAAAATGAGGACCAGTCAGAAATGGTGCATAATCTGCCTGACAGTAGAGTTGCTCCTCTCCCTGGATCCTGTTCCCTGGGACCAGTCCCACGCCTCCTACCTTTCCAGCTCAACACCAGTCCTTCTGCTGGGCACTGTCCCAACCCCAGAGGACTTCTACCACTCAGGCACAAGTCACACCAGTCAGAATAGATCAAACCACACCAATAAAATTGACAGAGAACCCCCTGCTTCACCAAATGCCATGCCAACAACCACAAGGTCAGCTCTCAATATGGACAGAGATACCCTACTAGATCAGAGGTCATAGCAGCCACCAGAAATCCAATCCACGAAGACTAGAAAACCAAAGAGAAAACAGAAAGCAAGAAACAAAACACCATCCAACAAACACAAACTCGGAAATCAGGAACTAGAATTAATCATCCCATAGTCTGATGCCTAAAGTCAGTGTAAAAACACAACAGCCAGGGCAATGTGGTCCCACCAGAGCTTAGCTATCCTACAACAGCAAGACCCGAATATTACAACACAGCTGACACACAAGAAAATGATGTTAAAAACAACATTATGAAGAAGAGAGAGGTTCTTAAAGAGAAAACACTCCCTTAAAGAAATTGAGGAAAAGACAACCAGAGAGAGGGGTGGGGTGGGGCGGGAAACAACCAATGCCAAGAAAGCCAGCAGAAAAAATTATGAAGGAAATTATTCATGACACAAAATTTGACATAGAAACAATAAAGACAGCACAAACTGAGGGAATTCAGGAAAGGGAATCTGGACAAATGAACAATCATCACTGATAGAGGGTAAGAGACAGAAGAGAGTCTTAGGCACTGAAGATGCAATAGAAGAAATAGATTCATTTTTCATAAAATGTTAATTAAAAAATCTAACATAAAACATCCAGGAAAATCTGGGATGTCATGAAAAGGCCAAACCTAAGAATAATTGTGTTGCAGAATACTTCTGACACCAGATATAGGCATAGAAATCAGGATGCTTGACCACTAAGATGATGTGGAGTTTATTAGGAGAAAATAACTTACACAGGAAACAAGTGACTATTGCATTTCTCCAGGCTCAAGGATGCAGACCTTGCCACCCTGAAGGAGCTTCCGACCCCATCGCAATCCTTTTCCAGTCATGTCCGCACCTGTGCACCTGTGCCCATGCCTTTTTTTTTTAACCTTGCCTGCCTAAGACACCTAAATGGTCTAATAGAAAGCTGAATGGCCAATACTGAGGGAGGAGGTATAGGCAGGACTTCTGGGCTGGGAGAGTAAGTAGGAGAAGGCATTTAAGCTCAACAACAACAAAAAAAAAAAAAAAAAAGAAAGAAAGAAAGAAAAGAAAAAGAGACATCAAGCAGATGCCAGGGGCAAGACAGACAGACACATAGGCAGCAAGAAAGTGGGACATACAGAATGAAGAAAAAGGAAAAGGCCCCAAGCAAAATGTAGATGAATAGAAATGGGTTAAATTAATTTAAAAATAACTAGTGGGATAAGCTTAAGCTAAGCCAGAACATTCATAATTAATAACAAATCTCCACATCTTTATTTGGGAGCTGGTTGGCAGCCCAAAGAAATTTCCATTGAAAGATGGCACCCAACGTGGGGCTCAAATTTCCATATAGGGCCTGAGAAAGCTGAAATAAAAAAGTTTTGATATGGCTCCTTTAAAAGGCACTGCTGTGCTGGGCCAGGCTTCGGTGGCACATGCCTTTCATCTTAGCACTGGGAAGGCAGAGGCAGACGGATCTCTATGAGCTCAAGACCAGCCCAGTCTACAAGAGCTAGTTCCAGGACAGCCTCCAAAACCACAGAGAAACCCTGTCTCGAAAAAACAAACAAACAAACAAACAAACAAACAAATAGAGGCTCTGCTGTGCAGCAGAGCACTTGGGCAGCCAGCATGCCAAGTAGAAACAGCAAGCTAAGTCTAAACACCTGCCACGGTACAGGCACCAACTTTCTAGACCTGAGGCTGGTTTTTAGTTAAACACAGCTCCCAGTTAAATGCAGCTCTAGGCCAGGCCTTAAGTCTTGGTGCCCAGAGACCCCAGGAGGGAGCAGAGCCAACTACCAGAACCACATGGCAGAGGGCCAGCTGCCACTTAACAGTTTAAGGTTTGGCTGACGCATTTAGGGAATGCTACAGGTGCACAGAAAACAGGTATATACCAGAGAGAGAGAGAGAGAGAGAGAGAGAGAGAGAGAGAGAGAGAGAGAGAGAGAGAGAGAGAGAGAGCGACTTAAAGGTTACAGTGTATGTCATAGGAAAAAAATATCTGGGCAGTGGTAACAGACACCTTTAATCCCAGTGCTCAGGAGGCAGAGGCAGGCAGATCTCTGAGTTTGAGGCCAGAATGGTCTACAGAACAAGTTCTAGGACAGGCTCCAAAGCTACACAGAGAAACCCCATCTCAAAAAAAAGCCAAACCAAAACAACAAAAACCCCAAAATAATAATTAAGACTTTAAAGAAAGGGTAAAGTAATATAAAAGGAATAAGCCACATAAAGATAGGAAATACACAGAGAGTCTGGGTCCTATATTGTGTTTTGTTGAATGAATTTTTGAATGCTGGTAAGTGAATGGTAGTTGCTGAGGAACATGGGATTGTAGGAAGAACTGTTGAATTAAAGCAGACTAGATACATTAGGGATGTATCAACTTTAAAATGGAATTCAGAAAATGCATTGTTTTGGAGGAGAGATTATGCTTTTGTTTCCACAGGTAATGAAAGTGTGGATTCCTTCAAAATTAATAGAGACCAGATTTAATTGGGGGAGACCCCTGAAAATCTTTGCTACAGACAAAAAGAAATAAATCTAGGAAAACTACAAGATCAGTGATGTATATGCTAATCCCTGGCATGGGAACAGATCTGAGACTGGATGAGACATGATACATCTTGTTGGTTACAGAGTCCTTGAGACTTATTATTACATGCCATCCTTTCATGTGACAAGGATAGAGGTTTAGTTATATAGTCCAAACAAACTTATAAAGTTGGCAGATGTCTTTTATCTGCTCAAACATAAAACAAAAAAACATCTTTGGCTGGGTTGTGTACAATGCACGGTCCATGGTTGTGTTATTGTAGATACATATGTTACTTTTGAAATTTTGTGGTTTTAGATCAAGGGGACCAGACACCAATGAATATGGGTGGGCCAGGTGGTCCATCAAGCCTTTCAGAGGGTCTCTGTTGCTGTTTCCTAAGAATTCTGTGTTCAGAATAACTTCAAGGCTGAGATGGTCCAACCACACAGACTATTCTAGCTAGGATTTTAGATAAATCCTGAACTTTCCCATTATACAGAGACTGGAAAACAAATGTTATATCTAGTTTTCTTAGGAACTTACCATTATCTCAATTTTCTAAGGGTCCCCTGGGGATCCCATCTCCTTCAGACAATAAAAAGCAGGTTAGAGAACACAAAACCCACATTCCCAAGAGGTGGGATGGGTGTTTTCGGTCATTCAATGGGTTATGGATATTTGTCATCATTTAGTAGGAGTATAGAAATATAGAATAAAAAGGCAGGCTGTGGAATATTCCTTTACACTGTGTGAAAATAAGACACTGTGATTAGTTTAATAAGCAAGCTGACTGGTCAATAGCTGAACAGGATAAAATTAGGCAGGAAAGCCAAACTGAGAATGATGGGATGACGAAGGGCAGAGTCAGATGTCACCAGCCAAACAGAGAAGGAGTCAGAAACACAAAATGGGATAGAGGTAAAGACTGTGAGTGTTAGCAGTAAAGTTTTTCCTGCCGGCCGGTCTGGTCCCACTGCCACATCAGCTCCAAATAACACACAGAGACTCTGTATTTGATATAATGCTGTTGGCCAGTTACTAGTTTCTTATCGGCTAGCTCTGTCTTAATTATTAACCAATTTCTATTCATCTAAGTACTTCCACGTGGTCTTATCTTACCTAAGAGAGGGGCTAGCAATCTTCTCTCTATCCCCCATCTTGGGTTTCCTCCCTATTACTTCCTCTCTCCTCCTAGTCCCACCTATCTTGCTTTTCTATTGACCAACAGTGCTTTATTCATTAACCAGTATGAGAAATATATTTACAGAATGACATCTCCCATCACATGAGCCTTGGGGCAGTACATAGATTAACAGAAATGGGCTGTTGTAAGAGCTAGTTAGTAATACTCCTGAACTACTACTGAGTGTGTATAATTCATAGTCAGCCTTTGAATAGTTGTTTGGTAACTGGTGGGTGGGAGAGAAATGTCTGATTACAGGCATATATGCAGATACATAAAATAACCAAACCTTTTTTTTTTTTTTTTTTTTTAAAGGTACAGGAAGCTTACAGAACATCAAATAGATTGGGTCAGAAAAAAAAGTTCCCATGTCATACAATAGTCAAAACATTAAACATAGAGAACAAAGAAAAAATATTAAATGTTGTAAAGGAATAAGACCAGGTAGCATAAGAAGGCAGACCTATTAGAATTACACTACACTTCTCAACAGAGACTGAAAAAGCCAGAAAAGCCTAGACTGATGTCTTGCAGACTCTAAGAGACCACATATGCCAGCTCAGACTATTATACCCAGCAGAATATTCAATTACCATAGATGGAGAAAACAAGATATTTCATGACAAAGTCAAATTTTTTAATATATTTTTTCTTATTTTACATATCGATCCCAGTTCCCTCTTCCTCCCTCCCTCCCTTCCTCTCTCTCTCCCTCCCATGCTCCCCCCACTCTCTCTCTCATCCTTCCCCCCCCACTCCACAGGGAGGGTGTTGCCTTCCAGGAGGAATCATCAAAATCTGTCAAGTCATTTGGGGTAGGGCCTAGGCCCTCCCTCCTGCCTCTAGGCTAAGGGAGTATTCCTCCATGGGGAATGTGCTCCCAAAGTCCTTTCATGCACCAGGGATACATCCTGGTTCCATTGTCAGAGGTTCCATAGACTGCCTAGGCCTTCTAACTGAGACCCATGTTCAGGGGTCTGAGTCTGTCCAATGCAGGTTCCTTAGCTATCAGTCTGGGGGGCTATGAGCTCCCCCTTGCTCAGGTCAGCTGTCTCTGTGGGTTTCTGTAGCCTGGTCTTGGCCCCCTTTCTTATCACTCCTCCCTCTCTGCAACTGGATTCCAGGAGTTCAGCTCAGTGTTTAGCTGTGGGTGTCTGCTTCTGTTTCCATCAGCTACTAGATGAGGGCTCTATGATGGCATATAAGTTAGTTATCAGTCTCATTATCAGAGAAGGGCATTTAAGGTAGCCTCTCCACTGTTGCCCAGATAGTTGAGGTCATCCTTGTAGGTCTCTGGACATTTCTCTAGAGTCAGTTTTCTCTTCAAACCTCTATTATAATGGCTCCCTCTATTATGGTATCTCTCTCTCTCTCTCTCTCTCTCTCTCTCTCTCTCTCTCTCTCTTTCTCTCTCTCTTTCTCTCATCTATTCATTCCCCAACTCAATCTTCCAGAAACCATCCTGAGTGAGGTAAGCCAGCCACAAAAAGAGGAACATGGTATGTACTCACTCATATATGGATTTTAGACATAGAGCTAAGGATCACTGGCCTGTAATTCACACAGCCAGAGAAATTAAGATACAAGGAGGAACCTAAGAGAAACATACAAGGTCCCTCACAGAAGGGGAAAGGAATAAGATCTCCTGAGCATATTGGTAGTGGGTATCAGTCTATAATCCTACAGAAAGTACTACATGGAAAATTCCAAGCCAAGGAAGTTAACTACAGCCCAAAACACAGGCAATAGATAATCTCACGCCAGCAAAATCCAAAGAGGGGAAACACATGCTACTCCTATTACCACCATCACCAATAACAATAACAACATAATAACAATAACAATTAATTAGTGGTCATTAATATATCTCAGTATCAATGGACTCAGTTTGCCAAAAATTGACACAGGCTAACAGAATGAATACAAATCAGGATCTGTCCTTTTGCTGCATACAAGAAACACACTCAACATCAAAGATAGACATTACCTTGAGTAAAGGGTTGGAAAATTTTTTCCAATTAAGTAGACCTAACAATCAAGCTGGTGTAGCTATCTTAATATCTAACAAAATAGACTTCAAGCCAAAATTAATCAAAAGAGATGGAGAAAGACATTTCATATTCATTAAAGGAAAAGTCCACCAGGATGACATCTCAATTCTGAACATCTATGCCCCCAGTACAAGGGTATCATCCGCATTGTAAAAGAAACATTACTTAAGCTCAAATTACACATTTAACTACGCACATTAATAGTGGGAGACTTCACCATGGACAGATAATCCAGACAGAAACTGAACAGAGAAATAATGAAGCTAACAGACATTATGACTCAAATGGACCTAAGAGATATCTACAGAACATTCACCCAAACACCAAAGAATACATCTTCTCAGTATCTCATGCAACCTTCTCCAAAAGTGATCATATACTCAGTCACAAAGCAAGTCTTTAACAGATATAAGAAATTGAAATCCCATGTATCCTTATCAGACCACTGTGGATTAAAGTTTAATTTTAACAACAGAAACAACAGAAGGTCTATAAA
The DNA here is from genome assembly GCA_030556225.1 of Cricetiscus sungorus. NCBI lineage: Eukaryota > Metazoa > Chordata > Mammalia > Rodentia > Cricetidae > Cricetiscus > Cricetiscus sungorus. The sequence goes on along the minus strand of JANBXA010000731.1, from coordinate 36,519,024 downwards.
TTCATGGAAACTTAACAACTCTTTACTGAATTACTACTGGGTCAAGGAAAAAAATAAGAAAGAAATTAAAGACTTCTTAGAATTCTATGAAAATGAATAAACAACATACCCAAACTTATGGGCCATAATGAAAGCTGTGTCAAGAGGAAAGTTCATAGCACTAAGTGCTGGCATAAAGAAATTAGAGATTTCTCATACCAGTGACTTAACAGAACACTTGAAAGTTCTAGAACAAAAAAGAAGCAAACATACCCAGCAGGAGTAGACAGCAGGAAATAATCAACTTAGAGCTGAGATCAATAAAAGAGAACAATACAAAGAATCGATGAAACAAAGATAGACAAACTCTTATCCAAAATAACCAAAAGGCAGAGAGAGAATATCCAAATCAACAAAATCAGAAATGAAAGGAGGGACATAACACACACCAAGCAAATCCAAAGAATCATTAGGTCATACTTCAAAAACCTGTACTCTACAAAAATTGAAAAATCTTAAAAAGAAATGGGCAAGTTTTTTGATAGATACCACTTATTAAAGTTAAACAAAGATCAGATTAGACAATGTAAACAGGCCGATAACCTCCAGAATATAGAAGCCTTTAAAAAGCGCCCTGCCCCACACGCGAATAAAGCCTAGGGCCAGATGGTTTCAGAGCAGAATTCTACCATACCATTGAGGAAGAGCTAATACCAATACTCCTCAAATTATTCCACAAAGTAGTAGAAGTAACTTGCTAAATTCCTTTGATGAGGCCACAGTACCTTCTGATACCCAAACCACACAAAGACTCAACAAAGAGACTTGCAGACCAATAACCCTCATGAACCTTGATGTAAAATAGTAAAATACTCACAAATCAAATCCAAGAACACATCACAAAGATCATCTACCAAGGTCAAGTAGGCTTCATCCCAGAAATGCAAGGATGATTCAACATACAAAATCCATCAATGCAATCCACCACCATTTAAACAAACTGAAAGACAAAAACCCACGTTTTGGATTCATTAGATGCTGAAAAAACCTTTGACAAAATCCAACATCCCTTCATAATAAAGTCTTGGAGTGGTCAGGGATACAAAAGATATACATTAAATACAATAAAGACAATATGCAGTCCAATAGTCAACATCAAATTAAATGGAAAGAAACTCAAAGTAATTCCACTAAAATAAGCAACAAGGCAAGGTTGTACACTCTCTTCTTATCTATCCAATACAGAAGTTTTAGCTAGAGCAATAAGATAACTGAAAAAGATCAAGGGCATACAAATTGGAAAGAAAGAAGTCAAAGTATCTCTATTTGCAGATGAAATGATAGTGTATGTAACTAACACCTAAAATTCTACCAGTACCAGGGAACTCCTATAACTGATAAACATCTTTAGCAAAGTGGATGGATACAAAATTAACTAAAAACAAATCAGTAGCCACTCTATATACAAATGATAAATGAGCTAAGAAAGAATTCAGTGAAACAGCACCCTTCAAAATAGCTACAAACAATATAAAATATCTTGGGGTAACTCTAACCAAACAAGTGAAAACCCTGTATAGCAAGAACATCAAGTATTTGAAGGAAGAAAGTGGAGAAGATAACAGAAAATGGAAAGATTTTCCATGCTCATGGATCAGTATAGTTAACATAGTAAAAATAGCCATCTTACTAAAAACAATATACCGATTCAATGTAATCTCCATCAAAATTCTATCACACTTCACAGACCTCAAAAGAACAATACTCTACTTTGTATGGAAAAACAAACTAGAAATCAATTCTGTATAATAAAGGAACTTCTGGAGGTATCACCATCCCTGACCTCAACCTCTATTATAGAGCTATTAGTAATAAAAAAAACAGTTTGGTGTTAGAATAAAATATGACATATAAGTCAATGGAATCAAATCAAAGTTTCTGACATAAATAATACACTATGGACACTTGATTTTTGACAAAGAAGCCAAAATTGTACAACAAAGAAAAGAAAGCATCTTCAGCAAATGGTACTAGTCTAACTGAATGTGGGCATGTAGAAGAATGCACCCAGAACCAAAGCTGTTACTGCATAAAATTCAAGTCTAAGTGAATTAAAGACCTCAACATAAAATCAGATACACTGAACCTGACAGAAGAGAAAGTGGCGAATAGCTTTGAACACATTGTCAGTGAAGACAACATTCTGAACAGATCAATACCCTGAACACCAATCATGCAGGTCCTAAGTTTAACAATTAACAAATGGGACGTCACGAGACCAAGAAGCTTCTGTAAGGCAAAGAATACTGTCAAAAGTACAAAACAGGAAAGGATCTTTACCAACCCCTCATTTCACAGAGTGCTGATCTCTAAAATATATAAATAATTCAAGAAACAAGACATCAAAACCTCCAATAATCCAACTAAAAAATACCATACAGATCTAAACAGGGAATTCCCAACAAAGGGATTTCAAATGGATGAGAATCCCTTAAAGATATTTTCAACATCCTTAGCTATCAGAGAAATGCAAATCAAAATGACACTGAGATTCCATCTTACATCTGTAGGAATGGCTTAGAACAAAAACACAATTGACAGCTCCTGCTGGAGAGGATGTGGAGCGCGGGGAACACTCTTCCACTGCTGAAGGAAGAGCAAACTTGTGCAGCCACTTTGGAAATCAATATGGTGGTTTCTCTGAAAACTGGTAATCAATCTACCTCAAGACCCAGTTATAACACTCCTGGGCATACACCCATATACACCCCACCATGCCACAAGGACACTTGCTCAGGTATGTTCGTAGCAGCCCAATCAGCCAGAACCTGGAAATAACCTAGATGTACTTCAACCAAAGAATGGATAAAGAAAATAGGGTTCATTTACACAAAGGAGTATTACTCAGCCATTAAAAACAACGACATCAGAAAACTTGCTGGCAGTGGGTGGAACTAGAAAAGATCATCCTGAGTGAGGCAACCCAGACCCCAAAGGACTGACATGGTATGTACTTACTCATAAGTGGATATTAGCTATAAAGTAACAGAGAGTCATGCTACAATCCACAGACCCAGAGAGGTAAAGTAACAAGGAGAGCTCAAGTGGGGGATGCATGGATCTCGCAGTGAAGGGGTAAATAGAATGAACATTGCCAGTGGAGTGGGGAGGGGTCTAGAAGTTGAGTGGGAATGGGAACAGGGGGGATTGGGTTTGGAGAGTATGGAGGAGAGAGTACTCAGAGAGACAACTGGAATCTGGGTAAATCTCTGGGATGAGCTAGAAACCTAGAGCAATGGAAACTCCCAAGAGTCTATGAATGTGACCCTAACTAAGAAGACGAGCAACAGGGGATACAGAGCCTGAACTGGCCATCTTTTATAACCAGGCAAGACTTCCGGCAGAGGGATTGGGACACAAACCCTTTGATCTACAATTTGTCCTGCCTGCAAAATGTGCTGGCGTAAAGATGGAGCAGAAATTGTGGGAGTGACCAATTAATTACTTGCCCAGATGGAGATCCATACCCTGAGAGGGAGATCACCCCTGAGGGCCAGGACCCAGAGGAAGGATACTTCAGAGACTTGGTTAGAACCAAACATGACTGGTAAAAAAAGAAAGAAATCAATAAATTGATTCCTAGTGATATTCTCTTACACTCAGATTGGTGCCATAATTATCCAGCAACTGATAGAAACAGAACAGAAACCCAAATGCAAACATTAGGCAGAACTTGGGGAACCCTGCAGAAGAGGGGGAGCAAGGACTGTAGGAGCCAGTGGGCACATAGAGGCTTATGGAGACCAAATCGATAACCAGGCCTGCATAGGACTGACCTAGGCCCTCTGCATGTATGTCAACATATGTAACTTGGTCTTTGTGCAAAACTCCTAACAGTGAGAGCAGGGGCTGTCTCTGACTCTGTTGCCTGCTTTTGGGGCCCTTTACTCTTACTGGATTGTCTCATCCAGCCTTAATAGAAGAGGAGATGCTTAGTCTCACTGCAACTTGGCATGCCATGACTAGCTGATATCTTTGGGAGGACCTGCTTGTATCTGAAAAGAAACCAGAGGAGCTGATGAAGGCAGGGAGAGAAATTGGGAAGAGGGGAGGGAGGGAAAATGTGGATTGGAATGTAAAAACAAAAACAAAAAAATAAACTGAAGAAAAACAATAACAAAAAATTAGGGGAAAATGTAAACTGGATTCAAATAGCCAACTTCAAAATTTCCAAGTTAAGAGATTAATTATTTCTTAATTCCATGAAAGACAAAAGCTTTAATACAAAAACAATTTTAAAAAAATTCACTAGATATGACCAGCTGTGATTTTACTTTTTACCCTGAACACTTTTCTTAAAGAGATGCCTGTCTGTGCAGATGTGTTCACAAGCTTTCAAGAACAGCATGGCATCTTGAGAAGATCAAGATGGAGGTCTGAGCTGTGGCTTGAAAGGGATGTAATAGATGGCATGTAGACTGGGTCTCCAGGGAGGGGAGTATGGTAGCTTGGGTCCTTCTGAGATACAGCCAACTGGATGCATTGCAAATGGGCAGTGGGGAATGGATGAATTGGCCAGATCAGGAGAGTGCATGATGAGCTACCACACTGAATGCCCTCATATAGAATGAAGAAGGCACCCAAATAACGTGTGCTGATTGCATTTTTGGATACAAACAAAGGGCAGTTAATGAATGTGCTTGACTCACACATTAGATGTGATTAATGCTTACAAAGTATTCTTTGTCACTGGGGTCTTGAAGGTCTGATTGAGGCAACCAAGACACCTATGTGTACTTGCCAGCCACAGCTTGATGGCATCTCTGAGTGGGAACTGTTGTCATTATGCATTAGGTTTCTTCATTCTCCTCTATCATCTTGGTAATAGCATTTTTACTATCAATAAATGTTAATATATATGGAGTATACTGTGGGACTTGAAAGTACAACATAACATGAACCGTGAAGTTATTTAGTTTTAACAGGGCAGACTTTTGTTAAAGAAGTAGGGGGTAGCTAGCACAGCATTTTAAATGTTCAACAGGACTCTGCTTGTTGAAAGTGACTTTGAGCTGTGCAGCCTCCAACGACATCTAAATTTGTACACAATTAAGGGTCAGAACCATTTGGAGTTACCCTTGCTTCTAGAACAGCAGTGAGATTCAGAAGCATTCCCTGGAATATTAACCCACTGATTCAGAGCCACTGCCAGCTTAGTTTTACAGCTGGAGTGGAACCAGAGAAAGTAGCACATTAATAGGTCATGGTCTATCCACCAGTAGATGCTGTGATGATGGAGAGAGATGGTCTTTAGGTCTTGCCTAGATGGAGGATGTGAATGTTATATAAATGTGTGTATGGACACACTCATGTACATATAGCAGCCTATGAACATGAGAAGACTGTCACAATGTCACACACAAGCATGGTGAGATGGGATGGGGAAGTGCTGGTTTGGGAACAGCAACACACAGCTAAGGTTGTGATGCAACTGGGAGGAGACACATGCTTGGCATCAGGAGAGGGGCCTAGCTGGCAACTCACTGGCAGAGCTATAGCAAGTAGGTAGCACTTCCAGTCTGGGGTTCAGGTGATGGAGTGGCCACAGGGAGGGTCACAATGTCCTCTATGCTGTTGGGTAGGGTAAGGTGAGGACTGACAGTATCCATGTGGCCCAGTAAAATAACATCGTCCAGTATCCCAATAACAGTACAGAGGACAGAAGTCAGTTTGCACTGGGAGTCAGGAAAGAGATCACTGAATAGTGTATCCTCTGAGATCATCCAGTGACATAATTCTCAGCATTTTGGGGATAACAGAATCCTGTTTTAAAATTTAACCTAAAGCCTCAGTTAAAGCACCTAACCCAGCTCTGTGGGATGGAAAGTCTGGGGCCTTTCCCTGTTGTTATTTCTCCAGTCCCTTGGCCCAAGAGTCATGCCCCAGGACCTGGAACTCTTGAAGACACAGCCTGAGTACCATCCTGCTAAGGGGTGTAGCTAGGGACCATCCTGAGTGACACCTGGCTGGCGAGAGGCAGGACAGTCAGCAGCCCTTTGTGGAAACTGAGCTCCCATCCCCATAGTTGCTCCTATTGGGCTGATCCCAATGATTAAAATGTAGGTGTGTTTGCCATCAAGGTCTGCACATTTTCTTACAGTGAGGCATTACTGTAGTACCCTGGTTTTGTTCCTTTAATTTCTAGTGGTTATACATGAAGTATGGTCTAGACAGTAATGTCTCCAGCTCATTCATGCATGTGGTCACCAATTCATAACTTTAAGCTTCACCACAGTTTTCCCTGGAGTTACTGAGGAGGAGCTAAGTTAAGTTTTGTCTCTCTATATCCCTGTATTTCTTGGAAAGTGCTAGTTGGTAGCAACATGCTCACATAGTGGTTGAAAAGTAACCTGAAGACACGAGCACCCTTGAAAACTGCAGGGACCCTGAAGTTCTATGGAGCCCATTTTTTTCTGTTCTTCCTTAGCTCCTGCATCCAGCAGTACATACCTAGCTCGTGCTAGCAACTTCCATTCAATTCAGGCCTTTGGCAGTCTTCTCAAGCAGTAGCACATCCAAATCCATTGCCTGTGCTTGGTTCATCTTTGACCAAAGATGGCTATGCATATGACACAACCCAATATAATTGTGAGAGATCTGGCTTTGGGTTTTATTTGGTAGTTCCATTGCCAGTTCTGAAGCATGAACTTTGTAGGTAACATCCTGGATCAATGACTAAATGTTGGACACACTTGCTAGATGCATTGCAAGACATTTCAATCTCAGTTGTAGGCTGAGCTTAGAGCTACCTCCCCTCTGTGCACTCACAGTGTTCTGCACTCGCTCCTCTGGTCCTCTTCACCTTCTACTTTATAGATCAGAGTTTGGACAAGTTTGATGGCTTGCAAAGGATCACTGTCTCCTTTTTATGACAGTGTTCCCAACAAAGGCTTCCAAGACTGAGCCTTAGAAGGGACTCTGTGAAAGCCTCTTGAGTAAATGATACGTTGGTCTTTTGCACCTCTAAGTAGAAATGGGATGACTTGATAGCTTTCCTTGTAGATACTGAGAACACAGGTCACCGAACCTGTCCAGGGATGTTTTATGACCTTGGTAATTTTTCATTTGAAACTTCTACTATTACTGTTGCTGTTTATTGCCAGAGATGGCAGCAAGCATATAGTCACAGTGATAAAGGACTTAAAGTACTCCTGATGGAACTCTTACTTCAGAGGAAGTCTGTCTTTGCAATGCACAGCCTTAGAGTGTAGATAGCCATTGATATTAATGGATCCCAAGGACCCATGTGTTAAATAAATAGCATTCAGATTCCAGAGATGACACCACTGGGGCTCCTAGATCAAGACAAGACAGAAATGCAAACTCCTGAGCATGGCTTGAACACTTAGCCTTTGACATTAACAAAACAATGATAACTGTTCTTAAGCAACCATCTCTCTCATTGCTGGAGCTGTGGGAGGTCTCCATTTGAAATTGGGAAGCTCAAGAGTTTTGTATAAAGTCCTTATGTTTGCACTTCATGGTTTGGGTTGTCCCTCAGCAGAGGGAGAGGTCTAAGGAAAGGTGACCTCTGCCTCAGCATCTTGGCAGTATCAGAGTTGGTATCTCTTTCTTAATGTTAACTACTAACAAGACTGGAGGTGACACAGCATGAGCCCAGACTTCTCCTAGAGCTACCTCAAGTCTATACCCATCCTAGCTACTTGGCCCCATTGACTGCCATGGAGGATGCTGCATGTGGGCACATCGTCTCCTGCAACCCCCAAGACCCCACCCCCACCTCCTGTGTGGGAGAGGGGGTTGAATCTCTGAAAGCAGCAGGCAAATAGCAAAGAAACACGAGCAGAAATGTGTAATGGGGAAAAAGATGTAGTATTTCTGCCCCAATCTGAATATCAGTGTTGGAAATGCAAGATCAAAATGGAGGTAAAGTCCTCTCAGTGAGAAATGAGATGGGTTTAGTTTTTAGGAGCAAGTTCAACTTCAGAGCCAAATGCAGAAAACTCTCATTGAGTTTTTCTGACAGTCTTCAAAGTCCAATGCAGTGTCCTGGACAGTGATGAGTACATGAGTACAGCAAGCCACCTTTTAATGGTACCTGCCTTCATCTGCCCACTATTATAGAAGGGGTCATGTGCTAGTCCACAGCAGGCAGACTCCATTCAGACTTTGAGACAGTTCTTGGAGGCCTAGAGGAGGACCAGACGGCCAGGATTCCAGAGAACACTGCCTGAGCTGCCAAGGGGTTCTGCTCAGCAGATGGGAAAAGTGCTCCTGGTCACCCCAGCCGTGATTCTGGGGGGCTCAGGGTACAGCTTGAGCCCCTGCTTAGAGTCAGGAGTGTGGATCTGGGGCAATGATCACCTGGTTCTGATTTTTATGATGCATAGAGTGAGAGCTGTGGGCCATGGTAGCCCCCATCAGATTCCAAGAAGCACAACAGGCAGCCTGGGACCTAAGGGGATGCTGGTCACGGGGACCCTGCTGTTCTGCATCCTATCAGGACAGGGCTTTGCAGAACCACAGGAGTGGCACTGACTGTAAGAAGTACAGAGCCACCATGTACTGCCCCAGCCTGGAGATCCTCAGTAACAAGACACTACTGCAAAGCTAATGGGACTGAGCCCAGTGACCTGAGCCAGGAGGCAGTGTATGAACAAAAGGTCATCCTGGAGTTTAAAGAGTTTATGGCTTCTACTTTCCCAGGTTTTGGATTATGGCCTGACTCATTCCTTCTTGCCTATTTCCTCCTTTGGAGTGAAAATGTCCTTGTGCCCACCTCACCATTGGGTTTGGGGCAAGTCTGGTTTGTATACTGTAGGCGCGCAGCATGGAGATGCTATCTCAGGATGAAACACATCCCGAGGCCATCTGTGTTGGGGGTGGGGGGATTCTGGACTTGGGGCTTTTGAGTTGATGCTGAAGTGAGTTAAAACTTTAGGACTACTAGGGCGAGTGTATGTAAGAAGGATGAAAGTTTTAGGTTCTAGGGGTGGGATGCTGTGGCTTGAATGTGGTCTCCAAAGTTGATGTGGGAAACTGTCTTCATTTTCTTGTTGCTGTGACAAAACCTCTGGGAAAGCAACTTAAAGAAGGAAGGGTGTGGGCTGGAGACGTGGCTCAGAGGTTAAGTGTATATGCTGATTTTCTACAAGACTCAAGTTCAGTTCTCAGCATCCATGTCAAGCAGCTCACAACTATCTGTAATTCCAGTTACAGGGGACCCAGTGCCTCTGGCCTCTGTGGGCATCTTCATGCATGTGCTCACACTCACATGTAGGCACACACACCTACACATAATTAAAAATAGAAAAAATAAATATTTAGAAAAATAAGGAAGGGTGTTCTTCGTTTGCTCCTCTGTGACTATGGAAAACAAAAGCAACAAAGCAAAACAAAACAAAACAAAAAAACAAACCATCTGACCTATAGCAACTTAGGGAGACAGTGTTTATTCCACTTTACTGCGTTTAGTCATTGTTGAGGAAAGTCAGGCCAGGAACTCAAACAGACACCGGAGCAGAAACCACAGAGAAATGTCACATACTGGCCACTTGCTGGCTCCTATGCATGCAGCTTTTTTGTGTAGCTCGGGCTAACCTGTGTAGGGACAGGGGTTCAGGCCTCCCACATCAATCATCAATCAAGATAAGCTCTGACAGGCCATTCTGATATGGGTGATTCCTCAACCGTGGTTCCCAGATGATCTAGGCCATGTGCATCTAACAGTGAAACCTACCAACACAAAGAGTTTATTGTGGCTCACGGGTTGAAGGTACAGTCCATCATGGCAGGGGTAGCATGGCCACAGGACTCTGAAGCAGCCTAGTCACATCATGCTTTGAGAAAGAGTGCAGGTCCTCAGCTTGCTTGTCCATTTCCCCCTTTCATTCCATCTGGGACCCTTACTCACAGGGGGATGTTATCCACATTCAGGGTGAACCATCCCATCTCATAAAAACTCTTGAAAATGCGCAGAGTTGTTTCCAAGGTGATTCTAACCTGTCAAGTTGAAGATCACCCATCATAGAAGTAATTTTTTAAAAGATTTACTTATTTTTTTGTGGTGTTATGCCTGCATATATGTCTGTGTGAGGGTGCCAGATTCTCTAGGACTAGAATTACAGACAGTTTTGAGAGGCCATGTAAGTGCTGGGACTTGAACTCAGATCCTCTGAAAGCAGCCAGTGCTCTTCACCACTGACGCATCTCTCCATTAAATCTTTAATGCAGCAGTGCTGATAGATGCCACTTTAATGGGATGATTGGTATAGCTATCCTAAGATAAAGTGGGCTTGTTAGATGCAAGTGTGCCCCTGTCGTCTCCCTCCTTCCTGATGTTCTCTGGACCTTCAGTCTTCTGCTGTCTGTGGGATGACAGCACAGAGGCCTTCACCAGATGCTGTCCCCTTGGTCTTGGACTTGTCAGCCTCTAAGACTGTGAGCAGCAAATCTATTCTCCATAGTCTAACATGTCTGGGGCAGCCTTAGCACAGGCTGGGCTAAGACTCTCTGGGAGGCTGAACCATTGAGACATGAAGTAAGGACCAAGAGTAATGTCATCTGGTGAGCTGCCTTGAGACAAGTGTGGGAGCCAGTATGCTTTGGCTATGTGTGATAGGGAAGTGCTTCCAAGCATACAGAGTGATATGGTTCCAAATACAAACTGCTTCTAAGAAGTACTTGCGTAACTACAAAGTGCTGAAAACTGTCTGTGGCTGACATCATTTATCCATTGTGTTATGACATCACAAAGAAAACAAACCTGTCTTAGAACTGCTCTTAAAATGCCCACTTTCATAGTTGCATGAAAGGACATGGAGACAGGCCATTCGGATGATGCATGCATTCTCCTGAGGCCACAGAGGGACCTTTTAATTGAATTCATGCCCCATCACTGCCTGTTGGTCCCTTGCATGTCAGACATATTTCATACCTATGGCAAATACTTGAAATAAAGCAACTGGAAGGAAGAAATGGTTATTGGGCTGTGGTTTCAAAGGTTTTAGTCCATGACTAGTTGGAACTATCATTTGTGTAGCAGAGCAAAGCTTTGCATGGTAGCTAGGAAGAAAAGATGGTAAGAACAAGACAGACAGACAGACGGGCAGGCAGATAGATGATAGACAGATAAATAGATGATAGATAAACAGATATATAGACAGATAGAAATAATATGGCTGGCACCCAGTGTCACCCTCACAGGCAAACCACCAAAGACCTAACCTCTGCCCACTAGGCCTACCTGCACCTGACATCACAGGCTGGAGATCAAACCTTTAACATAGGCCTCTGGGGATGCTGAAAATCCAAACCACAGCATCTTATGAGCACTTGTTTCAGTATATGGAGGCTTAAGTAATCTATGAGAGTGATAGGATGTTACCTAGATGTTCCATCTACTTCATTTTCTGCTGTGGGGGAAAAAAACCTCTGATAATAACATTTTGTTTACAGAGCAAAACTTGTGGTCATGTTGAGACCTTGCTGGCATGAAAAGTTCTTAAGGGCAGGTTGCTTGGGTCTTGTGCCCTCCCTCTCCCCTCCCCAGCAGGCATATCTGATGAGTGGCTAGAACTTGATCCATGTCTGAGCGATGACTGCCATGGGAATAAATACCAGTGGGTATCTGAGGGGAAGATTGCTGTTATATGTGGTTACATGATTGTCACGACGGCGGAGCCAGGAATCCTGGGGTAAAAACACAAGCAAGTGGGAGGTGGTGGGATATCAACTGCTCAGACCTCTGCAGGGTCCCCTAGGCTGTGCACAGCTCGGGTACCAGATGCTGTTAGAAGGTAACTCCCTAATTTGCTACATACAGTCTTAATGTCTCTAAATATCTGAGGAAGGCTTCCTTATAGGTATGGAAGCTTTAAATTCCTAATTGTAAAAAATGCCTTCAAACCCTTCAAGTGAGTCTTTAGGTGACAGGTAATTGGCTGTTTGCCTACTGTTTTGTATCGATTTAACTCTATGCCAATGGACACAGGTGTGCCGGCTGTCTCTTCTCAACTTCCAAGCATCAGAGTTTGGCAAAGACACGAAACTGTTGCATAATAAGATTCCCCCAGCCCCCCTTTCCAGGTTTAGCCTAAAGTCTTTTTAGTGGTTGTGTCTGAAACCTTTGTAGTGAGCCAGAGTGCTTTTCTGAGTTACATTTCAATTAGACTGCACTTACGGAAACACAAGCCCATAGGGAACTCCCCCTTCTCTCTCTCTCTCTCTCTCTCTCTCTCTCTCTCTCTCTCTCTCTCTCTCTCTCTCTCTCTGTGAGAGGGAGAGTGCTTATGTGTACATGTGTGCATACAAACAAATGTGTATATGTACATAAAGCAAGAATAAACTTAAATGAATAATCTTTACAAAATCAACATTTCTTTAGGTAAAGATAGTTATCTTTCAAATTGCTTTTTAGACTCTTAGGAAGATTACAAAACTGCTTCAGTTCCACACTGAGGTCATTTTAGTTCACCGAGATGAGCTTACCCACGGATCTGGAAGGCTCTATCTCTGTCTACCACTCTCTCTGGGCCTGTTTCTTCCATTGTAGGCTCCAAATGGCAGTCTACACTTTTCTGAGCCACAGTCTCCAAGCAGAATCTCCCTGTCAACTGCTGTTTGGCGGGAAGGGTTCTGAGATCTTATACGCTAGAAAAACATTTGGTTAAACACAGCTAAACTGTAGGCCTCTCCGATGTGCTACTTTGCTGACATGCAACCTTGCAGACATGCACTGTGATGCTCCTGGGTTTGACTTATATACTCAACACTCCATTTCCCTTGGTCCCTGCTGGCATATCTTTGTACTGCACTGTCTGTACAGACAAGTTCTCTCTGCCATGAAAGAGGAAGCTATTCCAGCGAGTTCTGAGGAGACCCTTGTTCTGTGACTTCCCTGCCACCCCAACTCTCTCACTAGAAAAGATGACATTCTGTGGGAGCCAGTTCTGTGCTTGAAGAAAGTTCTCTTTTACTATAACCAAAGGGGACCTCCTTGTGACAATCCTAACTCAGTCCCTGTAGGAGAGACCCTTATTTGATTGACAGCCTTGAAGTCTGGGAAGATAATCAGCTCCACAGCTGCCTGGTTTGCGCTTGGCTTTCATGCTTTGCATCTCCCTCATTTATCTTAGCACGCAGTGAAAGCCTTCTTATGTGCCTGCCTTTCTTTGCAACACGATGGCTAAACTTTTCATTAGCACTGGTCAGCAATGCCCCCCCACCCCCCGGCCAGCACTGACTCTCTGTGGCCAGCTCAGCCACATGTGGTCACGTTGACTTTATGTGCCATCTTGAGACTGTTTGGCCATCACTGATGATATATGTTCAACACTGACTCTGTGTGGTAAGTGCTGGCCCTGTGTGGCCAATGTTGATGTTGTGTGTCTGGCATTGGCCCTCTGTGGCCAGGTTCACAGTTTCCTCCTGTGTCCCCTCTGATCCCTTTCTTTTTCCTGGTCTCTGTAAGGTGAGCATCTTTGACCCATCTACCCTTTCTGTTGTGATGGTCTACCTCTTCACAGGAAAATTGACTGTGGTCTGAAACCATAGCTCATAATAAACCCTTTGACCTGTAAGTAGATTTGATCAGGTATTTTGTCATAGCAATAATATACTAACATAGTTAATATACTTTAAGAGCCAGTGATTTGTACTAATGACTGTTTGGTCAGTTCATTATGATAGGGATGGTAAGTGATGGCCTCAGACATCAGAGGAGTATCTGCCTCAAACACTGCTAGCATAAGGGGAGACAGCAACATTCCTGCCTGGACATTCCTGGCCTCTTCCCGGACATTCAAAAGAAATCAGAAACCTGCCAGAATAATGTGCTCAGAAGTGGGAAGTAAGGATCTGAGGGAGAGTTTCTTCAAGAGATTAATTCCGAAGATCCAGTTATTAGTGGAAAAGGCAAACCACCAAGGTAAAGTTTAGGTACTTTCTAATTATAATTGAGCTGGAGGAATTAAAAGCCCTGTTCAAAGGAAAGAGACACTATGAGCATTTCCAGCCCAAGAGCTATATTTGGGGATAAACCAGTGGAGCTAATAAGAAATTCAGAACACAGCCCAGTCATTTCAGGGACCCAGAGTCCAGGTAAGGCTGCAGTCCTGTTGGGTCTCTGTTCCCACATTGTGGCTCTCAGCCTGTAGGGCTGGCATCTGAGGGCATCTGTGACTTTAATGAAGACTGTTCAGCCTTGCAGAGGGACAGATTAAAAATGCCCTCACTTTGCCTGGCCTGGGTGTTACTATGACCCAATCAGAATGCCCTCACCCCTTCAAGATTATAATCGTGAAAGGAGTGTGGGGAGTGACTCGCCTACCAAGCTGAGACCATTGGTAGGAACACGCCTTTCTTACCAAGGCTGTTTCTCCAGTAGCTTTCCTGTTTGTTTGTTTGTTTGAGGTGGGGGAGAGGTGGTGGGGAACTGAGAATTATGGGTGCACAATTTGTTGAAATAGCAATACTTTGTGCTAAGACTAGATTTTAGTTCTCAGAGATGACCTTTGAGATTTGTGAAAGCTCCTGCATTTGCAAATGATCTGGAGTGGTTTCTTCTCTGCCACTGCGACCTCCTTCATCAGCTCAGAAATGCTGATCGCCTCGGAGTCATCCATTCCTCTTCCTGACTTTGGTCATCTCTCTGCAGGTCAGATTACACAGCCCCATCCCAGAGCAGGCTTGAGTGACACTGCAGATGTTTCTCCTTACCGCACGGTAAAGTGGATTCTGGCAGGAGCCAGAGAGGCACACAGGTGGGAAGTGGTATGTGTGTCATGTGCTCTTGCATTCTATTTCTTCATGAGTCAAGGTGCCAATCCGAGCATAGTGAACAGTGCATTGTTTGCAGTGTTAAAACTCGGCCTGGCTCTCACTTCAGAATGCTATGTGAGTATTTTCCTTCTACTTTCTCATCTGTAGGAAAGCCCTTATTTGCAACTATTGTAATCCCTACTGCAGTGACACAGATCTGAGGGGCCAGGAATCAATCTTTCTTCGATTTTGAGTGGTCCCAAGCAGGCACTAGTACTGTGTAAGGGCTCAGCTGGAACACTGTAGAAAACAGAAATTTGGGTAACCTCTCAGTGGAGGAAGTTATCATGTCCGGATGCAGAGAGGTGTTTCTTATTAACACCTGAACCTTTTTGGATGGGCAGTGTGGACAGGAGACATCAGTATTGTGTGAAGACATTTTCTATAGTCACAGTTGGGCTATTGGTACCTCATGTATGGAACCCAGGGCATACTGCTGAATGTCCTACAGTAGAACCCACACCAAATTATCTGGTCTGAAATGTGATTAAGTGATGCTGCTGAGACCTCCTGATCTAAGGTGCTACTGGGGACACTGGAAGGAATGAAGGCGTGGTCAGAGAAAGAATAGGGCTCTCAGGCACTCATGAATGAGGGAGAGTGACCAGGCAAATGGAAAGGTGTCCAAGTTTGGGGGATCTTTGGTTTCTTAGGACAAAATAGGAACAGTGTTTTGGAGTGGTGATGAAGTTCAAGTGTCTGTACTAGGCTGGGCCATCCTGAGAGCACAGCTGTACATAGCCTGAGTGCAGCACAGAGCAGGAGGGATGGTGTATGTGATGGGTGGGAGCTCATTTATAAGCAGAGATGCTGACCAGGGTGGAAGAGGAAAGGCTATGGGATATGACCAGGTATAGAGAGCCACTGTGGTGGACAGAGCTGTCACTGGAAATGAGAGTCAGGAGCACTGTGAGACCAGAGAAGTCAAGGCTGGATGTTGTGGAGATGAAGCTGGGGATGGTAGGGAGCTGTACTGCTGCAGGACCTTGCGTCCCTGTCCCTGAGGGTCAGTTCCTCATCAGGCAGGGGTTCAGCCCCCTGCAGAGGAGGTTGTGGCATTTCCTCTGAGAACTGGACCGGCTTTATCTGAGTCAGCTTTAGCAAATGACAATTCCTGGGGTTAGGGAGGAACTCTCAGCATTCAAAATACTCTTCTATGACTGTCCTCACTGGCTCACCATGGCAATCAGTGACACATCTGAACAAACACTGGGCCATGAAGATACAGATGACAGGGACAGTGTTGGAATCAGTGAGCAATAGGGTAAGTGCTGGGATGCTGCTAGGAGGCAGCTGATAGTCACGGATGGTATGTTTGAACATTTCTTTAAAGCACTAAGGGAATAAGTTCGAGGCCTCCATGGTCTTAATACCTCCAGTCTTGTTACATTTTTACAGATGTTATTGTAAAATATATCACACATGGGGTTTTCCCGTTTTAACACCTCTGCAAGCATCCTTCAATCGTATAATTAAAGTAGGTTTGTCTGAACTTCATATTAATGGAGTTATGTGGTCTTGATTCTGTTGTTTCTTGCGTAGTATTAACTGAGTGAATGGAGTTGACTTATGATGGATGCTATGTACCATTGTTATTTACTTTCCTTTCTATGCACCTGTATTTAATTTCTGTGCAGTAATTTTCTATGAATAAAGGATGCATACTGATTCATTTCCCCTATGGAGCACTGTTTGAGTTGCTTCCAGGTTTGGGCTATTATGCAAAAATAAAAATGCAGAAAGAAAATAACCCATTCTTTTACATATGTGTAGGGTTATTTAGGGCATGAATGAAGAAAGGTGGAATTTCTGGGCTGGAGGGCATATAAAGACTCAACAGCACAGACTAATGTCAAGTTGTTTTCCAGAATGAATGTGGCTGTTTTCATAGGCACCAGCTGTGACGGGAGTTTCCATTTCTCTGCACTTAGTCTTGTCAGTAGGGTGTGAGGGAATGTTTATTGTGTTTATTTTCCTGCTTTTAAATAGAAATTTATATTCTTATCTTGTCTGTATTTTTGTCAAGTGACATTGATTTATTTTCTTCAGACATATAGCGATATCTAACTTCTTTTGGCTGACAGAGTGAAATACACCTATAGTCTTATTCAGAATAAGGTAAAGAACTCTGAGGCTAGGCACAGCCTGGGTCTCCTCCCAGGGCCAGTTGGCTTTCAAGAAGTAGCAAAGATTTCCTCTGCTTTTTCATGCCCGGGTTCCAGTAAAATCTAAGGTTGCAACCTGGAAACACAAAGCACACTAGTGTTCATCCAGGCAGGGGAGGGCTTGAGAGAGCGTTTTGTACCAGAGGCATTGTTGAAGGCTCCTGGCTCCTGTGGGCGATTTCCCCACAAATTAGTTTTAAGAAGAAACATGATATCAACACACAGTTCATAATGCTGTCCGTGGCAGGTGGTAGCTGTGACCACAGGAGATGAGTGACCGTTCATGGGAGGTGACCATGCCTTCAGGGGGTGACAATGTTAAGGAAGGTGAGTGTGACTGTGTACACGGTAAATATATCCATAGGAGATGCTTGTTTCACTTCCTTCGCTATGATAAAATGCCTTTACCAAAAATGCAATTAAGTGTGAAAAAGATTTGTTTGGCTTACAATTCTAAGTTGCAGTCCATTATTTTGGGGAATTCAACAGGAAAGGAACCCAAGCAACTAGTCCCATCACACCCACAGTGAAGAGCAAAGAGAATATAGACACATCTTCATTTGGTAGCTCGTTCTCAGCTAGCTTTCTCTTCTCATAGTGTCCAGGGCTTCTTGCCTAAGGAATGGTGCTACCCATAATGGGCTAGATCTTCCTTCACCAACTAGCAGTTAAGGCACCCCCTCACAGACATGCACACAGGTCAACCTGCTAGACAATTCATTAAAACTCTCTTTGCAGATGATCTAGGTTGTCTCAGGTTGACAGTTAAAATTCACCAGTGCAATTGGTGACTATGGCCATGTGTGACTACGTCCACAGGAAGTGACCATATACGCAGGAGGTTACTGTTTCATGGGCAGTGACTGTGTATCTTTCGGAGGATGACAGGCTGCTTTTCAATTCGTTGTCCTTCATGGATTGAGATGCATGGAGTTAGTTCTGACCTCGTGTCCTTCCTGGATGCTGTGAGGATTTTTGCTGGGGAAAACAAAGAGAAATATCTGATGCTAGTTCAGATCATTATGAGACACATGTGGTGTGTGCCTTTGTTGGAAGCAGGAGGACAGTTCTTCAAAAGCACATGTTCAGGTTTGTGGCAATGTCAGTAGGTTAGTAGAACAATCTCCACCAGGGATCATCACAAAGCTTAGAAAGTCACATGAGCATACTCCAAGGGCCCTAGAGAGAGTGAGAGAGCCTCCCAGGAGGCAGAAACCAGTAGATATCCAGTCTTGAAACACAGTCATTACACTTGGTGAAAATGTCAAGCTCAGAACATTTTACAGTCATGGTTCAAGACAGGAGAAACCAACAGGGTTCCTGGGCTGATATGAGGAGAGTTTGGAGTTGGCAGATCATCTGAAAAGTTAGAGAGGTCTGACTAGGTCTTACCAAAATCTACATGCAAAATTTCCTCAGATCAGTGTCTGATCCTTCAACTACAACTTGAATGTGGGAGCTAGGGGAGTCCTCTAGAAGCTGCTGCCCACTGCAGAGTGTGGGGGCTGAGTCTAAGCAAACTATCTGATGAAAGGAGAGTCCTTCACAGGTATAAGAGTCCATTGGGCTCCACAATGGCCCATTCATAGAGATTTGTGCTTTTAACATTAGTAACAACTGGTTGTGGAAGAAACAAGAAAACCTGTGTCCTCTTCAGGAAAGAAGAGGAGCAGAGTCTTAAAGTGGCCAGTCCACAAATGTAAACAAAGCATACATGAAAAGAGTTGTGCCTAGAAGATTGAATGAACCCATACTTGTAGAAGTAAACTGTGGATCTGAGGAAGCAGGGTTGGGAGAAGGACTGGAAGGAGTGGATGGAGGGATGTAATATACAAGAGAAAAATAAAAACAAGTGAACTGAAGTTTTATTATGAAGTGATACAAGAGAAGTCACCAATATTTGACACAAGAAAACTTGTACACAAAAAATCTGTGTACATGGATGCTGACATGTGTAATAAAATCTTAGTGCACTGAACCCAGTCACACAGGAAAGGATAGCATTGCAGGCTTTACACCCATGGAGTTGATTTAGTGCTTGAAAATCCACTAAAGCAACTGAATAAAGTAGAAGACTGTCATTTATCTGAGTGAGAAAGTGTTCCCTAGATATTTAAACCCCTTCAAAATAGAAGCTCTTGAGAAATGAGGTACAGAGAAGAATTGCCCTTCCTTGGTGTGATAAAAGTCTACACAAAACCTTCATGTAGCACAGAGCAAGGCAAAATCATCACTCCCATTTAACCTTGGACAGGAGAGCCTAACTAGTATGTAAAGACAAGAAAAAAGGAAGCTTACATACCAGATGGCTTCCCTGACTAGGTGTCTCAGTCACCAGATCTTGGTGCTGCTGTTGGGCAGGTGTCAAGAACTGTCCCTCTGGAAACAGAATGCAGGATCATAGAGGCCTGTGTATGTGCAAGACAGGCTGCTGAAGGAGAGAAGGCAGGGCAGAGCCAGGCGGTGCTGAGTACCTGAGGAGTGCTCATGCAGCCTCGCTTCCCTCCCTGAACAGGGCTCTGGGCTACTGTGAGGATCTCAGTGCACATGGGGACTCAAGAAAAGGCAAGGTTTGACATTTGCATCATGTGACAAGGTTTCAGAAATTTCCCCACATCCCATTCATGCAAAAGAAAAACAAATCAGCCATTGTGGGTTTGAGGGGCAGCAGAACTCATCTGTGTCCAGATTACAGACTGGAATCGGTGGAAGTAAGTGTCTGAGAGACTGGAAAATTTGTTATTATTGTTGATGCTGGGTATGAAACCCAAGGCCTTGTTATGTATACTAGGCAAGTCTCCTACCTTCTACCATTGAGCTACATTCTCTCTGTCTCTGTCTCTGTCTCTGTCTCTCTGTCTCTGTCTGTCTGTCTCTCTCTCTCTTGTTTTCTGTGTGTATGTGTTTATGAGTATGGGTACACAGATGGGAGGTGCACGCATATTCCAGAAGCAGGTCCCACGAGGTCTTACATTCATGAACTCCACTTAGATACTTCACACTTCTCTTTAGAACTATTTCATGCTTTCATTTGCCTCCTAAACAAGCTCAACCTTGTTACACCTCTCTTTAGAAGGGAACTCAAATGCTGTTTCTGCAAGAGATGTCCCTGATGATCCACGTAATAGAACAAATCTCAAGAAAGAAAGGCTACAACACTTAGCAATTGCCCTGCTGTTCCTTGGTGATCTTCCCTTCCTTAGAGGGACTGGAATTGCCTCATCAGGGACAGAAAGAGTCCAGTGTCTCCAGCCTTCCATTCTTCCCTGTCAGCCAGGATCCTTATGTTGAGAGAGATGCTCATAACCCCATCCTTATGATGAGATGCTCATGACTCCCATCCTTCATGTTGAGATGCTCATGATTCCCATCCTTATGGTAAGATGCTCATGACCTCCATCCTTGTCAGGACTGTAAATCTCTAAATACCTTATTTGCATTGTTATTGAGTAATGGGTCTTTGGACAAGAGGCTCCATCTGAGGTGGGGCAAGCCTAAGGCAAAGATAGGGTGTGACCAACTCACTTCCTCTTGTGAGAGCTGGTTGGGAGGAAGCTGACAGCAGGAGAAGACAGAAAGTGCCCTGATGTTCCCCCATAGAGCTGTGGTCCTAGCTGGGAAGCACATATTAGACAAACACAGGGATCACTTGGTAATCCCGTGTGAGACCCAGAGGAACTTGTATCACATCTAAGATGGCACTGCAGAGAGATGTGGTGCCAGCTGGCGAGTCACCCAGCCTCTCTGATGCTTTCTGCAGGGGTAAAGGAATCTAGATATCCCTTGGGTCCTGCTGAGAAACTACAGAGGTGGCTGGTGGCCTGTGTGCAAGCAGAGGCTAAGGACTGTGACAAAAAGAAGCTATTTATATGGGGATTTTATAATGAGGGTCTAGTGACTTGGACTGCATTCAGGCTTCAAGACTATGACCCTGAATGGCATCATGCCCCACTCTTGTTGCCCTGGGACCATAAAACCACGTATCCACTGGCTCTTACCCACATGTAAGGAATGCTGATGGCTTGTCATGCCTAGTTGGTGGGCCCACTGCATCTGTCCCAACCTTTCTGGCAGAGTGTAGAGGGTTCTGGAAGTATCAGACTTTCTAATATGTATGCACTCCCCAGCAATTGACAGATTTTTTGAGTGAGGGAATGTCCAGGGATGATAGTAAGTCCTCATAACTGAGGTGTGCTCAATCTCAGATTCACCTACTCTCAGCTACTGGTCCATATATCTTCTCAGAAGAGATGTAGCCCCTATGAAACAGTATGTGGGTCAGCTTTCATTCATGCTGACAACAAATCAATGATGCTGATCTCTTCTCAGTGTCATTAAACAGCTGAGTTACTTATATACACTTAGGCTCACTGTGTTATAAGTATGTCCCTAAAACAAACTGTTTTTAAAGTATAAGATGACTTTTTATTTTTCTATAAAGGAAAGGTCCGAGAAATACTGAGAAACCCTGCCTCAAAACACAAGGTTGATGGTGCCTAAGCAAAGCTACCTGAGGTTATTATCTGACCCTTACATGTGGAGCACAGATAAAGCTAAAACAACACAAATGAAAACAAACAAATCTAGCAACAGCAAGGTGGTAGGGCCCTGGGGAATGATATCCAAGGTTAACTTTTGGCTTTCTCATGTATGCACACATATACACATCCACCCACCCACCCTAATAGAATAAAATTGAGCAAGATGTTTTAGATATTTCTAGATACAACCAATATGGGAGCTGGAGATGTAGTTCATTTGGTAAAGTGCTGGCCTTGTAATTACTAAGCCCTGGGTTTGATGGGACACCACATAAGCTGGGTATGCTGTCACATGTCTGTAATTCTAGCACTTGGGAAATAGAGACAGGACAATCAGGGCTTCATGGATATCTTTAACTACCTAGAGAGTTTAAGGCCAACCTTCAAAGCTAGCCCAGAAAAAAAAATAAAGAACACACACACACACACACACACACACACACACGTGTATATATATATATATATGTTCCTCCCTCCCTTACTCTTTCTTAAAGACTTCAGTATTTGTCCTTTCTAACAGGGTGAGTGAGAAGAAGGCAGGTGACTGGTGTTGTTGCAGCTCTGAGGTACTGCTCCCCATGTGACCCTGTGGGACCTCAGTCTCAGAGTGTTCAAGTAGGCCAGCATGCTCAATGTGTGGATGCTATTCAGTATACCTGTTCACATTCTCCACTCACTAGCTGGACCAGAAGCCTGCATCTTCAGGCTGAGAACAACGGAGTGCTAAGCAGCTAGTTTGCAGCCAAACAGACTGACCAGGCAGACAGCCTGGAATCCACCCCACCACTTCTCATTGACAGTGAACCTTCAGAGAAAGAGGCAAAAGGTTTGAAATTTGTTGTGCTGAACAAAAACTATCCCTTTAAAGACGTATTTGCAGCTGTGCCCGATGGTGATGGATTTATCACATAAACCGAGGATTAGTAAACAGCTTGTACCCTGTAAAGAGCCCAACAAGTCCTTGCTCATCAGAGCACTTAATTGCGGTGGTTATATCAAAGCCACGCAACACTTAATCGCCAGCCACAAGCCAGCCTCTGTGTTTTACATAGGTGCCTCTGCCATTGTTTTTCCAGCTGCTAAAATGAAAGATTCTTGGAATATCAGGGTATGTAAAATGTGTTTATGATGCAAATATAAAGATGCCCTTTCATCTCTGCAAGCTTTGATGTCGTGATATGAAGCTTTTGGTGTCCCTCCTTCTAGATCCATACTGAGATGCTGTCTGGTTCCCCAGCCTGTGTGCCTAGTGTAAACAGTCAGGAGCCAGTGGTCGGGGCCTCTGTTTGCAGGACTGTCTGAAGAATCTGCCCACTGCTGAATTAGTAGAAAGATGAAAACTGTCGATATGGTTTCCTTAAAGGTTTAGAGTGCCCAGCTCAGAGCAGCCTGCTAAATGGGAAGTTAAACAGGGGCTCACAGATGGTGTCAAGCAGGGGATGGGTCATCCCAGGAGCATGCTCCCTAGACTCACACGTAAGCCTCTTGCTTCACATGGATGCAGCCAGCACACCTCATCTTAACACAATTCAGTGGAGAAGCTCAGTTTCATCTTCATTTTGGTCAAGATCTCCCAAAGTTTTAGAAATACGGGTGCCAAGGGTGTCTTAGAACACATAAGAAATGGTAATTGAGATGTCCTCTGTGTGTACTGGGAAAGTCTATCCAGAAAGTTCCAGGGCTCCAAGATTGTGGAATAGACTTAGAACCATGGGGATGCCATAATGCTGACTATTTGTTAAGAAATATACTCACTAGCTGGAGACTGCTGAGCATATATGTGTAGAACAACTTAAATCTCCCAAAAGAATAAGTAGAAATCATAACTGATTTTTTTTGTTCATTACAGATTTTTTGAATGAATAAATTTAAAGTTATATAAAAGCTGCATAAAAGTACTAAAATTTAAATTTTGTCTGCTTCAGTCTGCAGGCTAGTGTGTATGGCCAAGGGAATGTCTTAAAGGGGAGGCCTTCAAGGGGAGGCCTACAATACAAGCAAAGCTCTGAGAGTAGAGAGCTGATACACACTACAGAGTTACTTGGGAAGCATCTTCTCATTCATTTTAAAACTCCCAAATTATATTGTTTAAATTATCCTATTTCTAGAATGAAAATATGGAGTCCGTGTAACCAATTACTGGTTCTCTGTGGCATATTGTATGACACTAGGTCTCAGAGAGATAGCTCCTGAATTTTCTTGGAGTCAGTAGAGAGTCAAGCCACTCTTAAAATCTGTCTCTCATAGAGTCCCCCAAACCAAAGAAGGCCTGTCTGGAGGGTACAGCTCTGTCTTTGAGAGATGCAATTAATATCATTTGGGTGCTAAGCTCATGCAAAGGATGGTCTTGTGCATATATGATCTTCTCACTGACCAGAATGTTTAATTCATCAGAACACTCAATCTTGCCATCTCCTGCATAATGGCAGTTTACTCTACAGCTGTTTTTGTAGCTGGAACAGTAAAAAGCCACTCGCAGTGATGAGGGCCTAAATCTGCTGATTGTAGACATGAGGAATTCACAATATCCCATCAGTCACAAGGGGGGCAGACAAGCTAATTGACCCACTTAACGGATAGAGCTCCCCAAAGAGGGCTGTCTTTCATGGCTTAAGTCCCATTAATCAACAAATACTCATTGGGCTCCCGCTGTGCCCCTCATGTGGATGCTGGAGATGCCTGGGGAGCATGGCATAAATCAAGACCTGTGGCCCACAGCACCTTGTTCTCTTGGGAACAGGATTGCATGTGATGCTGCTGGGAAACAGTGTTCATGAGCATGGCTATGAACACATGGGACTCATGGAAGAAGGTGCTGATGGATAGGATGGGGAAAGGAAAAGACAATGTAGAATGGGAGAGCTTTACTGTGTGCCCTGACAGGGAAATGTAAGACACTGAACCTTGGCAGCAGGGTTCTCTCAGGGAATGGACCCTAGAGGGCTCATCAGGTCCCTAGAGGAAGTCAGCACCCATAAGCTGTCAGGATTTATACTTTTGCCCTGGTTTTGTTTCTCAACTCCAAATGCCAACATCCAAATCTGACCAAACTTGAGGAGACAAGTTACTCCATGTAAGGAGGCTCCAACTCCCAAGAAATTCCTCCATCCACTAGCTTCTATCTTTTTTTATTTTTCATTTTGGAGTCCCAGACTAAAACCAAAACAATGACTTATCATTGGTTTTTACACTCACCACTATGGAGTCCTGTTCACTCTGAAGTGCAGTTGTAGCATGTGCAAGCACACACACACACACACACACACACACACACACACACACACACACCACGCACACGCGCGCGTCAGGCTTACATGTGCACGTAACATGTTGGAGTATGCTCGTGGGTGTCTTTCTAACTGAATGCTCCCATCTTCCAGCCTCTCTCCATGACACCTGGGCTGTCCAGACTTCAAGGATAGCAGTGAGGACACAGTTTTGGAACCATAGGAATGTCCCTTTGTCTGTTGATGGTTGGGGGAAATAAATTCTACTCGGATGTGCACATATGGGAAAAGAAGTGCTGGGTATAGTTTGGTATACACACTTCAAACTCTAAAGGGTGGGTGAGTAAGAGCAAGCGAGGAGAAGAGGGAGTTGGAGGAGGAGGTAGGGAGGAAGATGGAGGAGTTGGAGCAGGTGGGGAGGAAGGTGGAGGATTTGGCATGCGTGGGGAGTAGGGCAGCTCTGCACTTGCCAGTATGTTTGGGTCGTTGGGCCCCATTTTCTCCCACAGTGGGAGCTGAGCAGATCTCAGGACAATCTCGAAGGTCGGGATAAAGGTAATATGAGGCCGAGACTATTTCCAACAACACTTGATAGTCTGGAGAGGAACTTTTGCTGGAGGGAAATTGTTCTGCCAAAAAGTGATTAGTTCACTCCAAGAGTCTCTCGTTTTAAAATTCAGCACCAAAACGCAATCTGCCTCTCTTCTTTGGTTTCACCCCACTTACCTCTCCCACTCGGTCTCACTGCGTGTGCTTTTGATTTGATTTACAAATTTGCTATTGGATTTTGGAGGCATTAAGGGCCCTAGGCTGGCGCCAGCACAGCTCTATGTTAAGCCCCCAGTCTTCCTCTGACTTTCATTTGTCACCTTATATTCCTGTTGGGACATACCAGAACACTCTCTCATAGCATCATTTGCAGGGTCTTAAATAGCAGCAAGCAAGATTGGAGTTAGACCTGAGAAGTACAGGGAGGCATTCTATTTTAGACACTCTGTGTCCCTAAGCATGCGCTATCAGGGATGACCTGGAGTGACATTTTCTAGCCTTCTTCAGCCTAGGAATTTTGTATGTAATCCTGTCTATAATCTTATGGGGCACAGAAGTCATCAAATAAGATCAAGGACATCTTCAAGGTATTGTTGCTTAAAAAGAGGCAATTCTGAAAATTAAATTATTAAAAATATGTCATTCGATTTATAAATTTTCAAAATTTAGCTTAAACCCTCACAGTGTTTCATAGAAAATTTCAGTAAAAAAAAAAAAAAAATGAGGATTACCTCTTAGAAACATATGTTTAAAAATGCTTTAAAAGGGGAAAAAGTAAGAGGAAAATGGGTACGCACTGCTCTTCCAGAGGACCCATATTGGGCAGCCCACTGTAGCCTGGACCACCAGCTTCAAGTAATCTGATGCTCTCTTCTGGTTTCTGCAGGTGCTGCACTCATGCACATATTTACATGCAGACACACGTGTGAACATAAATAAAATACTTTTTAAAAAGATGACGGTATTTTTAAGGTGACAGCAAGCAGCACAGCCTATAAAAGCACTGGTCCCACTTTCACAGTGGGGAAGATTTGGGGCCATCTGGCAGCTTGGGTGGTATCAAGTGAGCGCCCCCACCCCCCTTGGTGTGTTCTTGGCCTGTCTCATGACTGAGTGGGCATGTGTGAGAAACTGCATCTGACGCATCATGGTGACCCATAGCTCTCGAAACTCTTTGCTTAGTATCTTCTTGGGTACCTGCCTATGGCATCCCCCACATGCCCCTCTGCTTCCCTAGCACCTGAAGGGAACATAGTGCCACTCATAAGAGCCTACCAGTGCCTGCCACCACCACACCTGGCTTCACGGCTCAGCCATCCCTGGCAGAACTGGTTGGGGCTAAATGGAATCCTCCCCTTCTTCATCATTGCTTCCTTGCCTCCTGAGTCCTGCAACCTGCTGGACTGACAATCTCTGCATCATTACTGCTTCCACCCATGCTGTTTGAGGATGTTCCAAACTAGACTTAATTTTTGTATTTTAAGACAATTGTCTGTCTGTTTCTAAGCTCTGCTGCTCTCTCAGTACCCTCATTCTAGGTCATGCTCATGGCATCCTGAGACTCAGCCATTACAGAGTGAAAGAAACAGTCTATGTGTTGGTTTGAATAAGAATACCCCCATATGACCAGGTGGTGGTGGCACACGCCTTTAATCTCAGCACTCAGGAGGCAGAGGCAGGTGGATCTGCCTGGTCCACAAAGTGAATTCCAGGACAGTCTCCAAAGCTACACAGAGAAACCATGTCTTGAAAAACTAAAACAAACCAAAACAACAACAACAAAAACTCAAGAATGCCCCCCATAGATCTGAAAGGGTTAAGAGGTTTAGGAGGTATAGCCTTGTTGGAGGAAGTATGTCACCGTGGGAGGGCTTTAGGTTTTACATCCCATGAATCCCAGCATCTTTCTCTTTACCTATAGATCATAATGTAACTCTTGGGAACCATGTTGCCATGCTCTCTGTCATGATGATAATGAACTAAATTTCTGAAACTATATGCAAGCCCCAATTATATGTTTTCTTTTGTAAGAGCTGCCTTGGTTATGGTGTCTCTTTACAGCAATAGAACAGTGACTAAGACAGCCTAGCTTCTCATATGGTCCAAGCTGCTACATTCACACTAGCTTTCTTCCCTGTCTGTTTGACTTATCTGCCACTCATTCTTCCACCTGCCTTTCTTCAGAGCTTTAGCTCACTGTGTATTCTGGAAGTCCCTACCTAGGCCCCTAGGGTGTTATATTGTTGTATATATTCACTGTAGAAAACCTCCACTTAAAAAGGTAAGACCACTTTTATAATAATGGTCAAATCTTTCTTCCACCTTCTCCTCTCCATCCCCCTTCTCTTTCTCTTCTCTTTTCTTCCTTCTTGTTCTTGCTTCCTTTCTCTTTCTCTCAATCTACATTAGAAATGATTCTTCTGCCCTCAAATATGTCCTTTGCCACGTTCCTATGGGCTGAGTCTGTCTCTACAGTGTGAAA
Organism: Cricetiscus sungorus; assembly: GCA_030556225.1. Lineage (NCBI taxonomy): Eukaryota > Metazoa > Chordata > Mammalia > Rodentia > Cricetidae > Cricetiscus > Cricetiscus sungorus. Next base: position 36,491,240 of record JANBXA010000731.1, on the reverse strand, counting down.
TAACTCTTTTGTAAGGATGTACCAAGAACTTAGTTGCCCTTTTTGCATAGTGCCCAGGGCTAGGATCACTACTCTGCTGTGCACTTTGTACACTTCTGGCTTGGTAGGGAATGAAGTGGATTTCCCACTTCTAGATCATCCATGGAATAGATGATGTCTTCGAAGCTCTAGCTACAATTCTGTTCCCAGGCTGGCCTTTGGAAGGGCATGCTGCTTCCCAGTATGGCACACTATCCATTTCTTCCAACACTGGTCAGAGGGAAGGGACATTTGCAATGTTGTTTTAATCTTCTTTTGAGTATCAGAGGGTTTAGCATGTTTTTCTAATATCTACATGATGTTGTGGCTATTTACTTGCTACATTATTTCTATACAACTGTTAGTTTTGTAGTTAGTCTTAACTTTATTAATTTTCCACTTTTTAACCTACTGGTAATTGATTCAAATTTGCTTTTCAACCACATAGGTCCTCTCTTCATTGTATTTATAACATTTTAATATTTTCAGACATGATTTTTTTTGAAAACTCAAAATTACTGTGGCAATCTGGGGATAATAGGCGCTGGTTGGGGCTCTGGCCTTATCATAGTTTATTCTTTCTCTTTGTACTCACATTCTCTATGAAGCCTTTACTGTTTCACTGGGCCATAGAGGCTCATGGTGTTATACACTGTGTCATTTCATCTTTGTGCACACAGAAAATCACTTTAGTCTACTGGATGGCAGTTACTGTAAATGTCATTTTGATAGGCATACCCTGACTCATATACTCGTGTCTGCTGGGACCATCGTTCCCAGCATCCACCCTGGCACCTTACTTCACTGATTGTGTTTTTGGTGATCAGGAGTTATTAAACACAATGAAGCTTGTTCTATCAGAACTCCAGACTAATAGTGTTGCATGGGGGAGGGAGTTCCTAGTAAGAAGCCTTTTTCTGTCTTGATCTCATGAAGATATTTTCCATCACCTTCAGTGATCTCTTCTGGTTTTGAGTTTTCTTGGTTAGTTCAATATTCTTTGTAAAAATCAACTAATGAACATAATATGACATAGTCACCATGTCTTCTTTATAAATGTATCTAATTGTCTGGAATCTTTATTAGGAGTAATATCTCCTCCTCTTTGTGGTAAACAAGGGCCTTACTTCTGGCCCCAGGTTCTGTTAGCCTATTCTGTCTCTACCGCCTGTATTAGTTACTTTCCTCATGGCTACTGTGAGACACTTGACAAAGGTAATGGGAGGAAGGAAGGTTCAGTTTGGCTCACAGTAGGAGGGTGCGGTCCAACATGGTGGAGAAGGTGTGGCTACTGGGATTGGCAGCAGCTGGTCACAGTGCATCCATAGCCACAGAGTAGGAGATGAACACTGGTGCTTAGCTCCTTGTGTCCTTTTCATTCAGCCCAGGGTCCCAGTCCATGGGATGCTGCCACCTACATTCAGGGTGGCCTTTCTCTCTGCTTAAACCTCTCTGGAAACTGTCTCAAAGCATGCATAGGCATTTTCTCCATTGTGATTCTAAGTCCTGTCAAGGTGACAATCAAGACAAATTAGTCATCACATGCTTTAATCAATGCCATATCATGTTTACTGAAACCTTAAAAAGTCTGAGTATTTTAGTACATCTTCCATGTGGAATTGTTCAAGAGTTTGCAAGATTCTTTGCTCTTTGGATTTTTGTAAAATTTTAGGATCAGCTTGCCAAGTGTCTCCCCCCAAGCCTTGTTTTTATTGGAATTACATTTAGAATGTAGATCAATTTGGAGTGAGTTAATATCTTCACCATATGTCCTGGAATGCACCAAATACTTTCATTCACTCAACTCTTTAAATTCTCCTAGTAACATCTCCTTTGAGATCTACTTGTAGGCTGAGTTAATCCAGGGCAGGGAGAATAGCCTCTGTATGTTCTCAAAACAGGAGCCCAAGACAGGATCACAGGAAGTTTATGTGGACGTTGATCACGAGATTCAGAGTAGAGCAGGAGAGTTGCAGAGAATCTGTGGTAAAGGCTGACTGGGCCACTTGTGAGAAGTCACACCTCCAGTGGCTGAGGGCTGCCCACTGAACCCTGATGTCCCTGACTTCTGAGAACCCCCTTATGCAGTCAATGGTGAACACCATGGCCTGAATCAGTGCTACAGTCTGGAAGCAGAGACCCTCAGTGTGGGAAGCGGCTGAGTGTGGAGCTGTCCACCCAGACTGTGCTGAAGTCAGCTTGGCAGGAGAGAGTATAGGCACTGTGTCTTCTACACAGTTTGCTAAGGAGTTTTCCAAGTGCACGCAGACTTTAACTTTACCCTTTGTTGTTCTGTCACAATGCTTCTGTGCGCTTTCCCTTTCTTGTAATGAGTGACACTGGAGCAGCTGCTCAGTTATAGAAAGGTTACTTGCAAGAACTCTCACTGATGCCCATCAGCATACGAATGAACAAAGCAAATGTGGCACACACACGCAGCAGAGTGTTAACTCACAATCCAACAAAAGAGGTGCATTATCTACTGGGAGAGGGATGTAACTGGGGATTTTCATAGTAGGTGAAACAAGACAGCCTCAGAAAGCAAATTCTGTGGGTTTCCTCTCATATGTAATCCTAGATTGTATATAGAGGTATAAAGTCATTTATATGTGAGGTGAAAGCAGAAGGAAGACCAGTGGGAGAGGTAGAAGGATATGGAGAGGAAGGGAAGGCAAGAATGGTAAAAATGTACAATATACTTTTAAAAAGTGATATTTCTCAAATCCAGCATTATGTCCAATGCATACAGACCAATAAGAAACTTTTAAAGGAAGGAAAGTCAACTGGAGGAATCTGTGGCGGGTGCTCACTTCATCCATTGTGCTAAGAGCATTATGAGCAGTTATTTTGGTGGTTTGTTTGATTGAGAGCAATTGATTGCCACAGAGATGGTATGAAGCCTCTGGACCCCTTTCCAGAATAAAAACCCTGTACATGAAATAAGATAATCAAGTTTTAAGCTAAACCAAGTACTTTAAACTGTGCCGGTGCAAGGACACATGTTTTCAAATTGTGAAGCAGGCTGATGCTGTAGTGATGTATGTGGTTGTAGAGTAACGTGTTAAACACAATCTGGCCACAGCACTGTAATTCTGAGATAACACCTAGCATTCTGAGCTGGCTTCATTAAGTATTATATGAGGCATATGAGGTGACATTTGAGGAGTGACTGGTTGGTTCATGCATTGATCACTGAAGAATGTTCATGTTCAGTAAGAGATGGGAAAAGATAAAGATGATAGTTGTTTATGTTCACAGAGCATCGGCCTTTTTTCCATGGTCCCCATGGAGATGGCTGATCCAAGGTGAGAACTTCAGAAGCTAACCCATGGTGTCTCTGCTCTTCCTGTCCCAGCTGCATTCCTGTGCTGAGTGGGGCTGTTCTTCCTGGGAGCCGTCACACCTCTGCTGCCTGGTCATCAGGAAGTGAGAGCTCCTGCTCTGCTTTTCCTCCTCCTCCCTTTCAAGTTTCGGCTTTAACATCTGTTTCCATCGCAGCCCACATTCTCGCTTTAGCACTACTCCTCTTTGGTTACTCTTTGCACACTGTGGATTTGATATTTTGTAGCCTGCTTCACGCTGGGCCCAGGGCACTGTGCACAAAGATCCTGACCATTCTGTTCACCTGGTCCCTTACTCACTGCTATAGCCTGGGTCCCGGGAAGCTGTGGCCAGACTCTAGGTGAATCCATTGTCTCAATGGGAGGCACAAACGCCTCTGTGTGAGAGAGGGGCACTTTGTAGCTTAGTCCCCTCAGTTGTGCTGCTTTCATTGCCACCATGAATTACAGCTACACCCTTTCACTAGTATTGCTAGTGTTAGCATCCAGGCACATCTTGGCCCTACCCGCTGGGGACATGGCAGAGCAGTACCCTGGCTCTGCACATCGGCACAAAGGTCTCTTTAAGAGACAAGCTAAACCCCCCCATTCCTCTGAAGAGGCAGACAGGTCTTCATCTGCCTCTCTCTTCTTCTGTTTCTCTCTCTCTCTCTTCATCTTTCTTTTTTGCTTTCTCTCTTTCTCTCTCTCCTCTCTTTCTTCCTTTTCCCCACTCCCTTCCCTTCACCCAATAAAACTCCCCACATAATCTTGGTCTGCATGGTGCGTTTGTCCCCGACCCACTGTGGGACTTCTCACCAAGGCCAAGGCCCCTCTCACCCCATATTATAGCAGCTAGGAGGTGGGCCGCCTCTGCAGCCTCCATGTGAATGCACCAGCTTTGCAGTGAGAAGCCAGTTTGTTTCTGCTGCAGTCTTGTCCTAACTTTACTCCATTGTTCCAATGGCAGTGCTGCTTTTATGTCTTTTGTTCTTTCAAACTTAACTTATGTTTCAGTTAACATACAAAATAATATGGGTTTAACACACAAAATGTTTTGAAGTACGTATTGTAGAATAGCTAAAATGGTCCATTGTCAGATATATTGTTACGGTTTAGATGTTAAATGTCCCTCAAAGGCGTTTGGGTTGAAGCCTCTTTTCAGTGTAAGTTATTTTGTGACCAATCCCAGCCCAGATGTTTCAGGCTGGACCTGAGGAAGGGGCAGGCAGGGGCCACCAGAGAAGCTGTACTTGGTAAAGACAGGCTGGCTTTCTTCTACAGAGGTGAAAATAGGAGCAATTTCATGCAGTGTGCTATGGAGAAGTTTTTATGCCATTTTATTGTGGTGTCACTGTGGGAAGGTGGCTCCCTGTCAGACAGAGGATGGCTTTAGCCTAACAAATGACATCCAAAGTGACAGGCTGTCCTTTGCAAGGAAATTGCTACCACACACATTTCCTCTCTCAGGGAGGAAAAAGAGGCATGTTTGTTCCTTGCTTAGCCCTTCATTCCACTCTGAAGGACTTTGGGCTGCCAGTGACATACATTCCATCATCTCCATAGTGGCTTTGCATTCCAAGCATACTTCTGGGTCTCTGGGTCTTGTGAGCACCCCCACCCCTGGCTCTTATCTCTGAAGTGCACACCACTATTCATTCTATCAGAAGAATTTGAGAACAGGCCTCACTCAGCCTCTGATTCATCTTTTAACTTGGCCCAAATTCAGTGTGAATCTTGATGACCATGGGCATATCCTCAAAGGGACACTCAGTGTGAGTTACAGAACCATTTTGATTTTACAAAATCCCACTACATTTTGACACATGATGGGTACATCTCAGTGCTGCTATATCAACGCCTACTGAGAAAGGAGTGTGTCTACCTAAACTTCCCTGGGAGAAGGGGCAGAACAATCTTGAGTTCTGGCCCTGACTTCCAAGAGACAATGGCTGGCTTGAGTGCTAGCCTTGGCATTGACATTGCAGGTTGCCCCTGTGTTCCTTCTGGGCTCAGGTGTGGGCCACAAGCATCTCCAGGGCCTTCAGGTCCACCTGGTAAGAGAGGCTTAAGTGTGGGGAGGTACAATAATATATATTGGCTCAGGCCTTTCTGGCCTCAGAAGCTGAGTATTTAAGTAGCCAGCAATATTTGGAAGGTTCACTGATATCCTACACCTGTAGCAGTGTGGAGGAACAGTGGATGAACTTGGGTCCTTAGTCAGAAGGAGACTTCTCCACAGTCATGCCATGGACCACTCTGTGGGAAATTTATCTTTTACAGATGATGGTGAGAGATGACCAGTGTCTTAAACTTCTAGAAAAAGTGATTCATAGCACATGGCTCAAGAAAGGCCAGGTAGGGTAGTAATCAGGTTTATACAGAAATAGGAAGTACTGGGTCTGGGGGAAGGGTTAAAAAGGATTGCAGTCTACCTTCCCAAGATCTGAAGATGCCGTTTCCAGCACAAACTGTGCCACACCTGCTCCTTTCAGCAAGGCACCTGTGATGCTATGTTGAGCCCACCAGGGGTGGAGACGGAGGAAACCCACACTGATCTCACACTCTGGAGCCAGACTACTGACTTCCCAGAGCTGAAGGTTCCAAGGCAGAGCTGGGAACTTGTCTCTTAGGATGTGTGTGAGTGTGTGTGGGGGAGCATTTCCTGTGGCCAGTAATACCTGCCGAGTGAGAGGACCGCAGACAGCAGTATCTGCAGCTAGGTCTAAGGGCGTTTTGACAGCACCAATATCACAGCATCCCAAGCCCTTCCAGGTGGAACCATGGCCATAGCATCAATCAATGAAGCCCTCATTCCCCACTGCAGCTGGTGCAGCAAACACACATACACTTCCAAACCCTCAAAATACTGGTCCAGCACGTGCACACATATCCCCAATACCTCAAAACTATTGGTGACTACTTAGACACTCAGGTTCTGAGGCCTGAAAGACCTAAGTCAATATATGTGTTATTGTACCTCCTCACACTTAGCAGCTTCCTTATTTAAAAAAAAAAGTGGAAATAACTTAATCTTCTATAAGGTTACATACTTCCATAGGTAGTAGTTCATACAAAACACTTAGAAGAATATCTGGAATTTTTGCTCAACAAATGTTGGCTGCTATCAAATGAACCATGCAGTATGTAAATAGCTGTATAAAGCAGAAACCCAGTCTTGGACAGGAGTAAATGACTTAGCACAAATTCATGGTGGGGTGGTGTATGTCACCTGTTCCAGGGTACAGCCACTTCTGGCAGCTGTTCTCATCTTAGTCAATAGTCTGTGCTTCGGGGTCAGGTATTTCTACACAACCTAAAGCTGAATGCCAGACAAAATATAAACACAGGGCCAGAAGAGAGGCACACTCTCAGAGGCACGAGGTGGAAGGGATCACAAGAGAGGGGAATGTGGCAGCTGCAGTTCCACGCATGTCCTCTGTTCCCTCTCTACCCAAGGATAGTTTCCGAGGGACATGAGTAGTCAGGGCACAGGTAAGTTCTGACCTTTGAAGAGACACCTGTCTTCCCGGTGGTGGCCAGGACAGAGGGGTCAACAGACATGAGCTCATGTGGTGTGAAGCCCACAGCGGCTGAGACAGACAGGGAGCTAACGCAGCACTGCCCATGTGCAGGCTCTGGATGCTCGAGGATGCTTGGGCGGCACAGCCACACTCATCCCGCCCACTGCATCTTTGGAACTGATCTTTGGACCATTTTACTAATAGGCACAATGCATGTGTGTCTATGGGAACTCAAGCCAGCTGGGAACAAGCTTTACAATGGCAGTATGGATGTCTGTGGTACACACTTATCAGAGCAGATAGATTTAGCGGTGTCATTTGCCATGCTGGGCGCACACTGGGTATAGGCTTCACACAGTGCCCACACAGTGGGCTGGAGAACAGGACATCCTGTGGGCTCTCCCTTGATTTGTCTCATCTGTCCTCACTGCAGAGAATCCTGGGTTAGCGATAACTTCTGGAAAACTTCTGAGCAACCCATACTGGGTGTGTCTCCATAGGTACCTTGGAAAGAGAGCCTGCTGCAATCTGGTGCTATCGGATACATGGTCCTGCAGATTATCCATCCCAAAGAGTAGGCATTCATCTTCCTTATCTTCCTCTTGGAGTGTGCAGTACAATGCCCCTTGGCTATTCCATGTCCTTCTGTCTGCTCTAGAAGGTGACTTTGGCATGTGACTGTCACATTTTAATGCTTGGGGAAGGCTCCTGAATAGATTTCATTTTATGAAAAGTTCAAAATCCTCTGCTCTTCTGCAAGCCTAAGTTGGTGAAATTGGAGAGCCAGGACTGAGAAGTAGAAGAAAGGGTGTGCTGGGCCATGTGTGGCCACATTTGACAGAGAGCAAGGAAGCAGCTCTTGTTCAGCTAGTGATCATCATCCAAGCACCCGAGACAGTTCAACAGGAAGTCTTCATATGGATGTGTTACGAGCAGTTTTCCCTGCCAGCCTGGTCCCACAGCCGCATCAGCCCTAAATAACACACAGAGACACTGTATTAGATATAAAGCCAATAAGAAGCTAGTATTTCTTATTTGCTACCTCTGTCTCAAATATTAACTCATTTCTATCAATCTAAGTATTTCCATGTGGTCTTATCTTACTGGAGAGAGGATCTGGACCTCTTCTCTCTCGACCCCACATCTTGACTCTTCTCTACTACATCTCCCAATAACCTCCTTGTCTCCTAGTTCCGCCTATCTTGCCTTCCTACTTGCCAACAGTGCTTTCTTTATTCATTAACCAATAAGGGAAACATATTTACAGAATGACATCTCCATCATAGATGTCACCATCAGACACTTCCAGATAACATTGAACATCCTCACCATCTTCCACCTGCAGCTACTACAGATTGCCCGAGGAGTGAAAGCAGTATGGCTATATCTTTTTCAAACTATGGGCTTTTCATTTTTCTATGGGCAAGATTTCTCTCCCAGAGTCCACATGTTCCTTGCACACAGAATGGATGCTTCAATAGCCTTCCCCATGGGTTAAACAAAATGATACAGAGTAGGAAACAAAGGCTTGGGGTCCCAGCTGAGCATCTGTCCTGCTCAGTGGCCCTGGGCAGTCCTTCCCTTGGGACCCAATGCTTCTCCCCCTTTGAAGAAAGATGCTATCACTTTAGCTGATTCAAGTGCCTGCGAGTTAAAAGCTGCCTCTTGAACCCATGGTCCTTTAAAATTTACGGAGGAACATGCTACATCAGGCTCAACGAGCTCGGCCTCACATAAAGTCAATACTCGTCTCAGAGCAAACACAGTTCTCGAATACAAGGTCAGGGTGAAAGAATTCCAACCCCTGTCCTTCCCCCAACCTCTTGCCTCCCTTCAAAGACCTAAGCAGTGAGCTGGCTCCCTGAGCAGGTCAAATGCGCGTCATAGCAGACACTGGGGTTAATATTAAACCAAAAATTAGTAGATTAGATAACCGTTACATGCTTTTAGTGCCAATTAATTTAATAGCTGTTTTTCTCTTTTTAATTCTGTCTTTTACAAGGCAGGGAAATGTGGTGGCGCATAGTTTCCTGTGGAGAGTTCTCAGGTGGGTCCACTGTGCTGACTGCCACCAGTTGAGTGGCTGACACATGTAATCCCCTCAGACTCGGCTCCAGTGATGTCAGGCTGGAACCCTGGGAGTGGACTATTAAAGAACACATTAAACATGCCCCTTGTTGCAAGATTTATGCTGGCTTACTCTGGGATCACAGTGCTGCAGCGGCTTTTGTTTGAAAACGAAAGGATTACATGGTCTTTGTAAAATGGGGAATTTAGTTCTGGGGAGGGGCAGTGTGAAGGTGATTTATGTCTGTTTATGTTTCCCTGAGTCCTTTGATATGCCAGCTTCCATCACTAAGCGTTAGGACACTTGTAATTTCCTGAATATAGATAAAATACTGAAATAATTTATTAAAAATAATTTATTAAAATGCCACTGTAATTGTGTAGCCTAAATGGTGGGCTTCATCCCAATGTAGAGGAGGGGACAGCAGCATGGTTTTCCAAACCTTCCATAATGAATCCCTGTGCTTTAGGAGTCCAACAGCTACCATGGCAGCCATTGGTTGAAGGTTCTTCTCACACTCTGAGTTTTGTTCAGGGAAAAGCCATAAGGAATCACTCTGCAGAAGGGTCTGCTCTGGGAGGAAGCTGGTTGGCTGGCTGCCCCTGTGATCCAGTGGAGAATACCACAGTAGCACATCCTGGGGCCCTGTCTTTCTTTTATAGTGCTGCTGCCCTTTATGGAGCTGCTTCAAAGGACACATTCTCGGAGAGACAGACGCAAAGCTCCCTGTCTTCAGCTGAAGAAAGGGGGGTTAGAACACAGGAAAGGTCCTAGCCTTTCTTCATAAGAAACGTCAGCCACCCAGAGTGAGCAGAGTCAGCTTGGGGAAGTGAGGCTGCTGGGCATCACTGTGGTGTCACATCCTCATGAAACACTTCCAAGTATCAGTCTGGGTCTGTTGGAATGGTCCCAGGAGTCACCCCTAGCTGAAACTCTGCAGCTCCAGTAAGGGGTTCGTTGTCTAGAAAGCCCTTCTCTGCGCCCCAGAGATAGCCATCTCAGAGAGGAACACTTCCTTTGGAAACAAAGGTTCATTATTGTGCCACCTGGGAATCAGAAATCCTGGGAAATGGATTCCACATTTTTATCCCACTATTAATTATGCATCAGGAACGGATGGCCTGGTGGAGCCGGCCGTGCAGTGGGCATGAGAGTGCAGATCCTGTTTCTCAGTTTTGGAAGGAGGCATGGGACACATGGATCCCACTTCAGCTTGCTCTCCTCTGAGAGGGAGGGTGTTGGACAGGCAGAGAAAGAGCTGGAGCCATACTAGGCACCCCTAGCTCGCAGTCAGGCTTGGGTTTCACCTTTTTATTCTGAGGCCTTGCAGAACACTGTTCCTCCCAGCTGATAAGAGCCCTGGCCTCTGACCTGCACCCAACCTTGCTTGTTTGTAGATAAATTATTTGTCAAGTGTGTTCTGATACAAAGGGTGGATATGGGGAAGTGTGGTCAGGAAGAAGACTATCTAAACAGACGCAAAGTGTTTCCCTTCCTCTCTCCCTCATGCATAAAGGACCAGCAGACACATACTCTCACACATGCACACAAGTGTTCAAGGGCACAAGCATGCATGCCCCCCAATGCTTTGCCAGTTGGGTATGCACCTTTGAATATTTTTGTCTTTTCTTGAAACCAGTCAGTCTTTGCTCTGTTACGTTTCCTGGCTAACCTGTGGACTGAACCGCATAAAATCTGGTTTGTTTCCTTCTTCTTTTACTTTAATGATGTTGGGAGTGGGGGAAGAGAGGCTGTAATCTAGTTCTAAAAGGAATTTCACTACAAAGCAATGGGAATAAAAAGTAAGGGGAAATTCCAAGGGCATGCCCCTGCTCTCATGGTATCGACACACTGAGACCCTCGCATTCTAGGGCTGAACTCGTAGACACTGCCAGTTTGCAGCTACTTTAACAAGCTCGCTTTGCCAGTGGGTCTCTTTCTCTGTGAGCACAGACTTGCAGTGGCTTTGGAGTGAGATCATCACAGTATGTTTTTAAACCCCTGAGCAGCTGCACTTGATCTCAACAAAACTGCTGGGGCTCCCAGAGCGTGAGACCCAAGGGAGGAAGCTTTTCTTTTGGCCTGTCACCCATGAGAGCACAGGGTCAGCTCTGCCTGCTTGTCCTACAGGAAGGTGTTCACAGCGTCAGACTCCCTGTCTGTCTGCATTTAAAACTGTATTTGGGATTTATTGAGAGAACCCTTTCTAGGATCACTGTGTAAAGATGGCCTTTTTCCTTCCCATCCTCTTAAAATATCACTCAAAAGCATCAAGAAGAATGAGAATAAAAATGCAAATGCTGTCTTCACAACAAAATCGGAGACATCTGTAAGTCTGAAACACAATATAGGAGGGAAGGCTGCCAAGGAGAGAGAGGGCCAAGAAAGCCCAGGAGGGCTGGGAGGACACCCACAGCTGCAGAGCTGGAGACTCGGTGACCCAGCCCCAGGGAAAAGCAGCCACCATATCCGGGAAAAAGGCAAGATGATTGGGCCAGGAGCAGGTGTCCTGAGGCAGCTTGCCACAGAGTCCCAGGAAGCAGAGGAGGCAGGGGAATTATATAGTAATTGATACTTCTAAATAAGAAAAAAAGTGGTGTGTTGCTAAGGCAGAGGACGGAAAAGCTCTGCACAGATCAGCAGCCCTGACTGGCTGAAGCCAAGTTAATGTAAATGAGCTTATTTACATGGGTAACCTGGAGGATAAGGACAGTTCCTTTCTGCTTATGCCACATGTGCTTCATGAAATATGATAGAGGAAGAATCTTCCCGTTCAGTGACCATTTGGGATTCAAGAGATATATTTTAAGATACCGGAAGGAAAGTCATTGAATTCACAGTCTGAACAGATTTGACAACTATGGCCAGGAGGAGAACAGCCACTGTGACCACACTCTTCACCAGGAACATTTAGGAATCTTGAAGCAGCTTGCCTTCATAAAACAAGAGTACAAAAACAGGATGGGAGAGCAGGATGAAATCAGCTGTAAGCTGTGGGACTTTGGGAATTACCACTGTGGAGCAGAAGTTCAGGCTGGAACGCTCAGAAAGCAGAAAGACTCAGGGAAGCACTGAGGAACATGGTTATTAAATAAATTAAGGTACAAGTCAGGAAAGTGTTCTACAATTAGAGGAGCTGAATAATTCAACAAACATAAACTGCACTGTTAGAAAACAAAGACTGATGTGGAACAGTAGGAAGGGGGCCTCTGGTGTTGTTTCAAGATCCAGGGTCAGGATGACACCAACAAAGGTACCATATCCAACTTGCCAAGTCGGTGCTCTCAATAGCATGATGTCCATATGGTACTCAAAAACTAAAAAGTGACAAAAGCCCATTGCATATTATGAGTCATCAGCACCCTGCTCATTGAGTGTTGGGAACTGTTTCTCTTCTCCTGTAATCTGTATGGTTTCAGTTGTCTCTACAGAGGAGCCTGGCAGAGCTATATAGCCAAGGGTGACTCTCAACTTCTGATTCTCTTGTCCCAAAATTCGTACGTTGAAGTCCAAAGCACCAATGACTGCCTGGGCTGGTGACAGGCTTTGCAGAGTTAATTCGAATGAGTTACAAGTTCAGAGGGTTGGGTCTTCCCAGAGGGAGGGAGAAACTTCCCAGTCCTTATGCACAGCAGGTCACATGGCCACACAGAATGGTGGACACGTACAAGCTGAGAAGAGGCTTCAAGACAGATGGGAGTTAACTGCTGGCAGTGATCTTAAACTTCCTGGTTTTTATACCATTTAGTCAGTAGGATTTTTATAGCAGTTTTAGTTAAGACCTACTTCTGGGAAGTGGCTTCTCCTGATTTTAAGTAGAAAACCAACATACACAGTAGTGTGTGATATTTTTTATGCATTGTGCAAAGGTGAATGCACACTTATCAGATTGCTCACAATACATAAGTAAACAGTCTCTTGAAGGATCAGTATTTACCTGCCTTTCACCATCTCTCTACCTATCCATCCAGCCCTCATCTATTGTGTATCCAACATTCATTCATCTATGCATTACTCATCTATCATTGATCCATTACTTATCTGTAATCTATCAGCAATCTATTAATATCTATTATCTGTCATTTATCCATTATCTATCTATAAAATACCCGTGTCTTAATTAATTTTCAATTGCTATGACAAAACTGTGACCAAGACAACTTAAATAAAGATTTAGTTTAATTTAATGATTCCAGAAGGTAAGAGTCCATGACCATCATGGCAGGAAGCATGGCAGTGGGAAGGCAGGCATGGTCACTAAATAAAGAGCTCACATTTTAGTCTACAATCATGAGTCAGAGAGAGCTAGCTGGACCTGGTGTGAGCTTTTGAAACCTCAAAGCCAACCTCAGGCAGCACACCTTCTCCAATAAGACCACACCTTCTAATCCTTCCCAAACAGTTCCACAAACAGGACCAAATGTTCAAATATATGAGCCTATGGGGGCCATAGACTCATTTAAACCACTGTCTGTCTATCACCATCATATTACCTAGATATCCATCACCTGACTGTCTATCTGCCTATCTACCTTCACATCACAGATTGATTCAGGGGCAGATATTTTTCTCCCTTATATCTTTAGGACCTTTGAGTTTGTACGTATTTTCTCTATTATCTAAACAGCTTAGGGAATAATAGTAAGAAATGACAAATCAGATTCCATCAAATTAAGAAAGTTTAAAAAGTGAAGAAACAGCCTGCAGAATAAGAGGGCCTCTTGTCCTGCTAATCATCAGATAGTGATGGACACCCAGAGCATGCAATGAACTACAGATGAACAACTGATACAATCACTAACAGTCAAACAATGTGCAAATGAATGAAAGCAGACAGTTCTCAGAAGAAGCACAAATGGCCAAAGCATACATGAAAGAGTGTTAACATCTGTAGCTATCAGGGAAGCAAATTGCACTGAGATTCTATCTAACCCCAGCCAGAATGATTATCATCAAGAGAAAACAAAACAAAATAAAACAACAAACCCCAAACCAAGCAGTAAATGCTGTGAACATGAAGAGCAGTTCAGTACACTGCTGAGGAACATAAATTAGTCCAGTCTCTATGAAAATCAGTGTGCTCATCTTTTAAGAAATTAAAAAGGGAGCTTCTTTGTGACCTCACTATAGTACTCCTGGGCCTATACCCAAAGGAATTTGAGTACCACAGAGATACCCACACATTCATGTATGTAGAAATTCTTTTTGTAATACCCAGCAGCCTGGGTGTCTGTCAATGAATAAATAAATGGGTTTAAAATAGTGTCACACAATGGGTTTCATACATCCATAAAGAGTGAAGTGTTGTCATTTTCAGGAAAGTGCATGGAACTGGATATCATTGGAGGGTAGTGGGAAAGATGGATGTGGTGAAAGCATGTGTACATGTATGGAAATGTCAAAGTGAAGCTCATTGTTCTGTACAATTCATATGCACTGAAGACAATTTTTAAAACATTGTACTTGTGTGTGTTGTGTTGCAGGGGCAGTATGGGAAGGTATGTGCCACAGCACACATGTGGTGGTCAGAGGACAGCTGTGGGGTAAGTTCTCCCCTTCCAACATCTTGGTCCTAGAGTTTGAACTCACATCATCAGGCTTAGCAGCAAGTGCCTTTACCTGCTAATACATCCGATAAGAATATTTTAAATGCATATTGACAGTCTGGTAAGACCTGGACTTGGATAAAATCAGGTTTGCTCATGGAAGCCAGACACCAGTGGCTTTGGATTAGCCCAGCTCCATGTTGCATTTTCACATGGGTTGCCACCTAGGACCTTCAAGTGGCCCAGCCCTAGGTTTTAATCTACTCACTTTCTACTTTTACCTACCAAAGCACAAACTGAGTGTTGACAGTTTGAGCACCACTATTTCAGGAGACAGGTGGAGAAGAGCTGGACCAGTGTCTTTAAGGAGATGATGGGCATTGGGTGAAGCAGATGATGGAGACATTCCTGGAATTTTACTACCTCTCCAGCTGCCAGATGTTGGCATCTCATCATGACTTATTTTGTTCTCTCACCATCCTCCTGTTTCCTATGTTACCATAGAAACGCCATGCACTTTGCCATAGGAAATGAGGAAGCTTCTCTCACAGATCCATGGGTATGCCATCCTTTTCTGTTTGCATAAGCAACTCATTAACCTTTGTGACTCACTGAGTAGGTCATTTCGTAACCTCTCTGTGACTCTGGACTCTCAGTACCTTACACTGCCCCTGAGGTAAGCTTACCTTTGCGTCACACAGGAGAGCCCCAGAAGCCCAGCCCAGATGCCCCTCTTCTTTCCAGTGGCCTCTGTGCTAGCCCACACTCTCAGCATGTCCCTGTATTCTTAGGAGAGTCACATTGTATGCCTTCTTTCCAAGATCTCCTTTTCTACATCTTTTCAACAACTTCCGCCAATTCTAATCTCTTCTTTTTCAGAATTCTTATTTATCACAATTGCTCTTCAAATTCTTCTGATTTGAAAGGCTTGATCCCCTGCTAAGTGATGAGCTCCTTAAGTCTCTCTTCTTAATGTCTTCCACGTGGCCCCTGTGATGAGGCTGGGTGCAGTGAAGGCTCAGTAGCTGTCTTGTTAGCTGATTGCCATGCGCCCTTGGAGGGCACGGCACAATGTGCCAGGTGCCTTGCTTCTCTGCAACTTTGCGGGAATGCAATCTCTGCCTGACTGTTCAACTGTTTCACTCGTGTTTGATCACTGATGTAGTGTGTTCTCCCAGTGTTCTCCCAATTGCTGGGGTTTCTCCATGGTTGTTCAGGAAATTGTCGGGTTAAAGCATTTGTGCTGTAGCAAGAACAGAGGCAAGCAGTGTAGACTTGTAGTTGCTCTAAAACTGCAAGCACAGAGAAGAGTTTTTCAGCCCTGGGCGAGGGGGATACAGCGCTTCTCTTGGAAGTGTGATGCTGAGCAAGGAGGGGTATGGGCCTGAAAGATCCTTTGCACTCTGAAGCTTCACAGATCTTCTTAAAACCATGCCTCTTGGCAGTGCTTCTACTGGATCATCCTAAGAGTAATGTCCCTGGGGTTCAAGAGCCACGTTCTTTACTCTTCGTTTGCTTTACTCTTGCTTCACACACCAAGTCTTCCCTGAATTCCCAGAGTAGAGTCATGGGACCATGTGATTTGGTTAGTTTCTCTAATGCTGAAGAAGGAACTGCGGCCCTGTCATAGCATTAATGAACCTTTTCTCACAGGTCCATGGAAGTGATGTCTTTTCCATTTGCAGGCAACTCTAACCACCCCGATTGGCTGAGCTGTGTCATTTCATGTTTTATATGTTACTATTACCCACAATACTCATTTCTCTGTCACTGGTAGGCCACCCCATAGGTCCTTGCTAAAGTTACCCAAGTGTGTGAGGATTATGCCTCTCTTCTGCTTCCTGCCTCATGTTTCTGGAAGAATGTGATACCAGAGACACTGATTCTGCGTTTTTAGTCCTTTCCAGCTGTGAGATGCTGTGTGGTAGTAAATGGCCCTTGATGTGGTTGAACTCTTATGGGTATACAAATCCCAGTAAAACTGCCGTAGGATGGTGAGCACTTTGACTGGCCCAGGTAAACTATGCCTTTAAGTTACTGCTTACAAGGTGCATTGCATTCATCTTCTTTTAATTGCTTTACAATTAGTAGACCCATTCTTTACTTTGAAGTTACCACTAATGTCCAACTTGGAAAGCACCAAACTCTGCCGTCTCCTCTCCTCTCCTCTCCTCTCCTCTCCTCTCCTCTCCTCTCCCTCTCCTCTCCTCTCCTCTCCTCTCCTCTCCTCTCCTCTCCCCTCCCCTCCCCTCCTCCCCTCCCCTCCCCTCCTCCTCCCCTCCCCTCCTCCCCTCCCCCTCCTCTCCTCTCCTCCTCTCCTCTCCTCTCCTCCTCTCCTCTCCTCTCCTCTCCTTCTCTTCCCTCCCTTCCCCTCTCTTCCCCTCCCTTCCCCTCTCTTCCCCTCCCCTCCCCTCCTCTCCTCCCCTCCCCTCCCCTCCTCCCCTCCTCTCTCCTCCCCTCCTCTCCTCCCCTCCCCTCCTCTCCCCTCCCTCCTCTCCTCCCCTCCCCTCCCCTCCTCCCCTCCCCTCCCCTCCTCCCCTCCCCTCCTCTCCTCTCCTCCTCTCCTCTCCTCCCCTTCTCTTCCCTCCCTTCCCCTCTCTTCCCCTCCCCTCCCCTCCTCTCTTCTCCTCTCCTCTCCTCTCCTCCCCTTCCCTCCCCTCCCTTTCCCTCCCCTCCCTTCCTCTCCTCTTCTCCCCTCCTCTCTTCCCTCCCTTCTCCCCTCATCTCTGCCTGACTCTCTCTTCATTTACTACTCACTACTCCATTGTTCCACATACAAATGATTCTATCCCTCCTAAGGGTACGCTAAACAAGAACACCATATTGTGTAACTGGGAAATTAGGAGGCTTGGTCTTTGTTCAAACCTTTATTGGCTGGATGATGACCTTGGATAAATCATCTAAACTCTCTTGGCTTTTTCTTTTCTTCTATTAAATGTGGAAGAAATGGAAACAGCTGCTGCATGATGGCCCTACAGGCTCTGGAAATGGTGCAAGTACTAAATTCAGATGGAGGATCTCAGAAAAGAACTCCCTCCCTTCCTCCATTCTGCCTTCTATCCCCACCCCCTTGCTAGGCGAGTACTCTGCTGCTGAGCCACATACCTAGCCTGGCATGTGTCTTAATTTCTTTAATTCCCACCAGATGAGATTAATGGTAAGAATGAAGCAGATGCCTGGACGATCAACACTGGGACTGTTGAGGAATTTGGAGTAAACATCCCCAAACCCAGCATTGATAAGATGCAAAGTTCTGTTGAAAGGAGCATTAGTTTAGTGTCTACCCTGTGCTCCAGCACCCTGGTGAAGTCTGGAGGATGGTGGGAAGTCAGTGTGAGCTCAAACAGAGGGGTTCTGCTGCCTCAGAATGTCTGTCCACTATACACAGAGCCATCCCCAAGTCTGTACTTCAGCCAAGGCCTAAGAGGGACTTCCTGGTTTTGTTGTATGTAGGCAGTCAGTGAACAGCATCTGAGGAGCACATCCTGCTTAGTGCTGATTACACATGGGATCAGGAAGACCCATGCCCAGGGAAAGTTGGGTTTCATAGGCTGGAGGCTCTACTCATTAATAGTTTCTCACATGATCACTCACAGCCATGGATCTGTGTGTTACAGAGAACATATGCTTCTGAAAAGAACATTGGGAAGCTGGGTAGCAAGTGTTGGGATGTATCAGGCTTGTAGAGGAGGCCCCTCTGCTTTCCCAGCCTCACATGTATATCAGAGATGAAGTACAGCCACAGTGGTATGTCCGTGGCTTCTTCTAGATCAGCTGTCCTGACTTCTATGTGATGGAACATGAAACAAAAGTTTGCAAAATGGAGTCAGAGGTAGCATGCCCAGGACTCTTACTGTCTGGAAAGGCTCTGAAAGGACATCGAGAGGAGCAGGCTGGGGAGGTGGATGGTGATGGGGGCTGGTGAGAGGTGGCTTACTTTACTGGTTGCATTGACTTCATGCACGAAGGAACTGTCCACATGTTAACCTTAGTCTGTGCAGTGCACCTGGTCTGTATTTTGGTAGATTCTCTTCCCCATGGGGACTCATGGAATCTCTCTTTATATAGTTCCAGGGCATCTATTACTAGACATCTAGTAGGCACACAACACAGTCAGAGTGTTCATAATGCCACTACACTACAGACAAATATGCCAGCATCATACATGTGTCAACTCAGATGAAGAGATTCAGTCTTAGCTTGGCTAGCAATGGTTACAACACTTCTCAACTCATATCTATGTCCTGCCTCTGTTGCCAAGCAGCAGAGTGACCCTCAGATCCCTGAACCATTCTCTGCCATTTCCACACTTTCTCAGCTTGGCTTCCACCACCCAACTCCTTACTTCATGGAGAGTGTGGTTCTAGGTTGGGTCACCATGCATGGTGTGTCATGCTCCACCACCAAGCCCGCATTTGTGGTGACATGAGTGCCTCACGTGGGAGAATTACAAACGTAGCACTGTTATCTACTTGACTTTTGGCAATGGCAGGACAGGCTTCTTTATTCTCACCTTAAATGGAGGTGGAGAAAGGGGACATGCCAAGGTGGTGAGTGTCAGGGCGACAGGATGGAAGCCACTTCCTTGGAACTCCTGTGTGGATCTTGCATGGATTAGCCTCCTCAGAGGTCCCCACCCCAAATGTGACGAGCAACGTTCATATCTCCAAGAACCCAGCATTTCTCTCAAACAGCAATCGGGTGGAGCCCCTTCTCAGTGCAGGTACCCTTGGGGACAGGATTTGAGATTCATTCTGGTCCTTCAATCCAGCTAGGGCCTAGACTGGAATGTAGCAGGCTTTAAGGTTTCCAAGAGTTCAGGTCCCAGGGACATCCTGGGAAATCCTTTAGGGTTTTCCTCCTGGGAATTCCATAGCCTCTGGGATAAACATCAGAGAATACTGCCTAGCAACAGAGCAGACACTGAATTACAAGACTCAAGGTGCTTAATTAATTACCGATACAGTCATATGATTTCAGACAAAATCACAGTGCTGCTCAATGTCACATACAAAAGGATTCGGGCTCCACTTTCCTGAGCTCTCGTTTGGGGGATAAAGTGGAGCAAGGAGAGGTAGGTCAGTGGGGCAATATTTTGGGAGTGCCATTGGGAACATTTTTTTCTTGTTGCTTTTTTCTCACTTTAGTGGTGGAAGGCCATCATTGTGCTCCAAGATCGCTTAGTGATGCCTGGGCCCATTCAAAGAATGGAGAAAAGGCACAAATGCAGTGTTCACAGAGAACCCTGAGAACAACTGGGGTCTGTTTAGTTCATTTGATACCAGGGGTCTGTGGTTCTGATCACGGTGTCATCTCAGTAAGGTGGACTGCCACGTAAATACTGGAGACAGGGTCTCTGCAGACCAGACAGTCATTAGTCATCAAGGCAAACCCAGCAGAGCATTAGTCTTGGTGAGGGAGTTAGAGCAGGTTCTGAACATCTCAGGGCAGCAGTGGAGACTGCAGGCAGAGTATGCACATGCGTGAGACCCCACAGCAGGCAGAGTGTATGTAAGTGAGACTCTGCAGCCAGGTTTGCTAGTGGGGAGAGCCTGCTCTAGAGGGAAGGGGTGAGGCTGGGAGGTCCTGAGCCATGCTCAGGCTCGAGGCCTGAGCTTTCTTCTCTGCTTTCTCTGACCTGTTTCCTTAATAGCTAATGTCTCTAAGGAGAATTTCGTGAGAGAGGCTTCTTGTTCAAAGCCCTGCTCTTACCACGAAACTTGCCACTGTGACATGTAAAAGTATCCTTTCTGTACACCTGTATGCTTAATTAATAGAAATGGCATTTCTTATTAAGTGGTAGAATTGTAATAGCCATACTTGTGTCTCACCATGGTCAACATTTTGAGCCAGGACAAAAGGCAAACACACCAGGGCAAGGAGCAGAATGTGTCTCTGAGGCCTCAAGGCTCTGGCTGGAAAAGCTTGACTGAGGTTAGCAGTAAGACTGTAAGCTGATTCATGGATTCCACAGCTGGAGCTGGAGTGGAGCCCTGCATTCCTGTATTTCCTATCAGGAATATGGGTGGGGCCTGGCACCAAGCCCAGGATGGAGCTTTTCTCTGATACGCTCTGACACCTTTGGACACACTTCTCTGGCTGAATCTCCGCAAGCAAGATGACAGCTCACCCAAGCAGTGAGGCACTGTGAGAAGACCCGACCCTCACTGGCTTTCACTCCCAGGGCATCTGTGGCTGAAGATTCATTAAACTGCCCTGGCTCTGTACCCTGTGTATACAGGACCTCAGCACTCATGGTACAGACTGTGGGACTACTTTGTAGATAATAGAGGATGGTGTAGGTCACTCTGTGTGTGTGTGTGTGTGTGTGTGTGTGTGTGTGTGTGTTGCATGCCTCCTCTGAAATTATTCCCTCTTTATGAACAATTCTCCTTGACACATGTCAGAGACCTGCTTTCCAGATCCCCCATGCAGGGGTAGGAACTGGAGGGCAAGAAACAGCTAGGACTTATCCCTGAGAGTGAGTGGCCCCTCTGCCTCTGCCTCACAGTTGCCCTCCCTGGTGGAGGAGTGACCCTTGCTGGCCTCTAGGGCTTTGTCTTTAGTGACCTAGCACTCATGCTTCTTTTTGAATCTGTCAGCACAATTGTCAGGACAATGTCCCCTGTGATATGATGCTTTCAGGTAGAAGCTGTGCTTAGCACATGGCTACATTTGTATCATAAACTCCAGACAACGCATGTCTCAGGTGATCTGATTTAGATGCAGAATAGCTCAGCAAGGGAGTAAGGCAAAGACAGGGTAACAACAGATCAAGAGAGGGAACAGGAAACACATACAGGTCAGGCATGACAGTGGAGAGCCAGGGAATAATGGGAAAACAAGTTGCAACCCTGTGGGGAATGTGGGAGGTGTGCTAGGCCCAGTGTTGATTGCTGGCTTCATGGAGGTGAGTGTGCTGGCCCTGGAAGCCCTATGCTGGACTCATGGTGGGATGCATGCTGATGCCATAGTGATGTTTGCTGACTTCATAGTGGGATGGCTATTGGCACCATGGAGGGGTGTGCTGACATGGTAGCATGGGTCCTGGATCTAAAATGGAGTATATCCTGGCTCCATGGTGGGGTGTGTTCTGACTCCATTGTGGGGTGTGTTCTGACTCCATTGTGAGGTGTGTCTATGTTCCATGGTGGGGTGTGTCCTTGCTCCATTGTGGGGTATGTCCTATTATTCTGGCTTTACAATGATGGTTGTGTTGGCTTCATGGCATTCATGCCCTCCCTTCTTCCTGCAGGAGGAGGCCTGGAAGTGTAGTGTGTCCCCTTGTTCGGTTAAGTCTGGAGGACCCTTGGCCTGGAAAGGGGGACTGAAGAACTGGTAGGCCCAGGGATATTTTCTAGGGCACCAGAAGTTAAATCCCCACTTCCCCTTCACCGGCTGACCATGTGGTTCATGTAGCATATCCTGTAATTCCTGTTCTGTAAGATACCTGAGAGTTATTCACAGCATGGGGTAGCTTGGCTAGGAAGTTTTATCTTTGATGCTTTTTGTGGTTCAAGTGTTGACCCATGGCTATGATGTCATCCTAAATGTTGCCTGGAAATGGAATTCTCCAAAATCTCAACACATTTCTCTATCGCCTTAAATAATCATCTCAGAAAGGAAACTTAACCCTAATTTCAGATTGATTCTCGATCAACATCAGCTGCTAAAACATTAAAATCCCCATGTGATTCCTCAATGAGGAATTAACAAGCTCTGTGTGCTTGGAGAGTTATGGACTTATTTTATGTGGTGCCAGGATCGAACACAGGGCTCATTGTCTGCTAGATGATCTCCTTACCCATGACCCGCATTCCCAGGCCTGGGAAGTTACCTAGAGGAAACACTGAGAAGTGCCTTTGAAGTGAAACTCTTCACAGGTTTTCCAGAGTCGTTACAATAAAGGTTTCACCAGTGTCTCCTGTCCAGTTAAATCTTCAGGTTCCCATTGTGGCCCCTCTATCAGCAGTTCTGTCACTGTCCCCTCTCAGATGATTGCTAATTTCTTTCCTTGCAGGCTCACACCTATACACTGCCCCTCCCCAGTTCCTACCTAAGGCAGGATGTGTCCTTGCTCCATTGTGGGGTGTGTCCTATTACTCTGGCTAAGGCAGGAGGTATAGCTGATTGTTTAACCTGCCAATTATTAATGATCATGTGTCCTGCCTTGCACCTGGGCTCACCCCCAATACATTACCTGCCCCGTGGAGCTCAGCCCTGTTGGATGGAGTCCCTGGTTCAACTTTAGCTGTGGGACTGGTTCTTATTTAAAAACAACAACAACAACAAAACAAGGCTTTATAGTAAAGTGACAGCTCATTCAGTCCCATTGTCACCAGCCTCTCCTGTTGTGTGGGTTATTGTGGTGTCCATTCCTTAACTAGGTTCCTTGTCCCTGTCACAGACCTTTCCAAGTTTTTCAGCTGGTACCTCCTAAACCAAGCTCCTCCCCCAGGTCTCCTGGGGTCTCTGAGTAACAAATGTGGCTCAGCTCTGTACCTACTCCAGATGCAGATGCCATCATACGTCACTGATCTCTACTGGCAACTTCTCAGCCATCTTCATTTCTTTCCTGTCACAGAAGTAGAGGGGATGCAGCAGTGGCCTTGTGAGGGGTTAACTGGGGGAGGCTGTTTAGTTCCCAAGACTGGTGTGTAGTATCACTGAAGGTGGTTTGTATATCCGGTGTGTGTGTGTGTCTGTGTGTGTGTGTGTGTGTGTGTGTGTGTGTGTGTGTGTGTGTGTGCCTTTTGTGTATGTCTATGTGTTGTCTATGTGTGTACACGCATGTGCATTCCTGTGTATGAGTGTGTGTATGTTAAGTTCTTTTGACCAGGCCAATTCCCAGGAAATGATTAGGCTGCAGGGTGGGCACCCCTCTGGTGATGTGGCTAAGAACTACACATGTCCACACTGAGCAAATTTGGTGACCCTCCTTGATGTATCTCGGCCTCCAATTCACTCCGGGCTTCATGAGCAAAGCGGAGCTTCCTGCCCTTCTAGGACCTTGGATGCCAGTCCCATGGCCAAGAGAGCCAGTTCTTTATAACAAGCCTCTAATGTTTGCTTCTGTGGAGAAAGCCCAGACTTTACAACTTTTAACAGAGTCCTCAGGACAGAGTTTTTGTCCTGAATAAGCCCAAGAGTGCCTGGTCTGTCCCAGCTGTGTGATACAAGCAGTGGCTCTTCTTTCCACATGCCATGTGTATCTATTTTCTGTGGCGTCATGACACCTGTAAGGGGATAATATTCTTAATGAATGGTAGGATGTCTCCTCCACACTGCCTTTCTGAAGCCACACTTTGACATGGATCCCAGAAGATCATCTGGCCACAATTGATTCCCACTGGTACTTGCAAATCGGGAGGGGGTTAGTTTGTGCAGTCAACCCCCAGCCCACATTCCTTCTTCACCTTTAGTTTTCCCAGAAGGCTATTACTAGCTTGAGTCTCACCTACAGACGATGCCTTTGCCTTCTGTGTACATGTCCCTGCACCCCTATCATAGGGATCCCGGATCCCCATCTGCAGGCAGCAATAGACACATCCATTGTTAAAGAAAGTGATGGAAGATGGATGCCCATTTCTCTCACAAACCCTCTATTTTCAGATCTTAGAACACAGTAACTCTGTGCTTATTAAGTGTGTTTTATAACAGTATTTGAGTGTGATTAGAGGTGCCCGGCTGCCTCCTCTAGGACCTCTGAGGAAGCTCACAGCAGAGGTGAGTGAAAGGCAAATATACTTCTTTCTCCTCTCACAGCCTACCACCCCCATGAAGCCCTGCTCTCAACAAGATCAACACCTGCAGCTCCTTTTTCTCTGTCTTCTTCCTGGGTTAGGGGTGTCAGAAAGACACAGGCAACAAGGAAGGGAGGCCATGAGGTGGGCTGCAGGATGATACTCTGGATAGGAGAAGGCATCAAATAAGGAGGTACTCACCTTGGGTGCAGCTCAAGCCTCTATCCATCTTATAGAACCCCAAACCCAGCTCACACAAGGAACCCCCTTCTCAGAGGAGAGCTCGGGACGCTGCATCTCTCTTGCCTGTGCCCAGCCAGGTCTGTCTGTCTTGCGTGGTATCTCTGCAGAAGCTGGTTCGTTTCTTTCACAACTTTACTTAAAAAGCAGTTTATGATGATTCCAACATAGAGTATGGTAAGATGTGACAGTGTCTAATTCCACGGAGGGGTCCTGTGAATGAGGTTCAGTCTGAGATTATGGTTGGAAAGAGGAAGTGACTTTGAGAAATTGTGATGTGGATGTAAAACATCCCCGGGACTGCCGTGTTTGAACCCAGCGGGGGTGCTGCTTTAGAAGCTGCAGGACCTAGGTGGTGCTTCACTAGAGGAAGTGTGGTAATGGGCTCAGGCCTTGAAGGTTTCTGGCCCACACTCACTTCTAGCCCATCTCTGTTCTCGAAGGGTGGACACAACGTGAGCAACTACCTCACATTCCTGCTGAAGTGCCTCCCCACCATGGTGAACTCTAACTCTTCTTCAACTACAGGCCCAGATACTTCTTAGCTACTTTCCAGTTGCTGTTGTAAGACACTATGACCAAGACAATGTACAGAAGAAAGAGTTGATTGGGGGCTTCCTGTTCTGGAGGATTAATCCATGACCTTCATGGCTGGAACATGACAGCAAGCAGGCTGGCATGGTGCTGGGGGAGTAGCTGAGAGCGCGCGCGCGCGCACACACACACACACACACACACACACACACACACACACACACACACAGGGAATGGTATGGGCTCTTGATACTTCAAAGTCTGCCCCCATGATACCTTCTCCAACAAGACTACACCTCTTTCCCAAACAGTTCCACAAACGGGAACAGAGTTTTTAATACACCAGCCCAAGGAAAGCAATCTCATTCAAACATCACGACACCCTTCCCTACATTGTTTCTTGTCATTTTGTTACAGCAATAAGAAAACTAACAGTCAATTACTGTGTTAGTTTTAAAAGTTTAGAAAAATACTTTAAAGCCAGGCAGTAGTGGGTGGCACATGCCTTTTATCCCAGCACTTTAGAGGCAGAGTCTGTGAGTTTGACGACAGCCTGGTCTACAAAGCTAATTTCAGGACAGCTAGGGTTGTTACACAGAGAAACCCTGTCTCAAAAAAAAAAAAAAAAAAAAAAAACCAAAAAAAAAACAACAACAACAAAAAAACCAAGCAAACAAACAAACAAAAAACACCCACAAAACAACAACAACAAAACAAACAAACAAAAAACCCAACCAAGCAAAAAGAAACAAGGAAAACACTTTAAAATAGCTTATTTATGTATGACTATCCCCAGGGTTAAAATGTCTTGTTTTCTATCATTTAATAAATTTACTAACTGCACAGGACTCCAGTACACTCCATAGTTGAACAGGTTCCTTATAGTCTGTGAAATTCAGGGTGGGACCAGGAGAAATGCAAGGTTCTCTTTAGGCATGTGAA
Organism: Cricetiscus sungorus; assembly: GCA_030556225.1. Lineage (NCBI taxonomy): Eukaryota > Metazoa > Chordata > Mammalia > Rodentia > Cricetidae > Cricetiscus > Cricetiscus sungorus. The sequence goes on along the minus strand of JANBXA010000731.1, from coordinate 36,465,305 downwards.
CTAGTACTATCTCGGATGCAGGGTCTCTGCTCAGCAACAGTTGTTATCTGTGGCTATTCCCGAATCTACCCTCCACACCACCTAGGAACGGAGTCACTGTGTTTGGACCAGCTTGGCGACCCTATATTTCCTTATATTATAAAAATTGTCTTTTGTTTCTTTTTAATAGTTCTAGCACTTTCTCCCAGAGTCACAAAAAAGTACCTTGGGAATTTTGGAGACCATTGGTGGGATTCCCTCTGCCTTTTTCTTCATCAGCCATTCTTACTGCTATACTATTTTACCCAGTGGAAGGAACTGGACTTTTGGAGTCAGCCTGGAGCTGAGCTGTTGTCAAGATGCCTGAGGTTAGGCAGGGTTGTTAAAGCTTCTGAGGTTACCAATCGCTATTTTTAAACTTATACAATATAAATAAAATCCCTATCATAAAATTATTCTGAAAATGATCAAGAACACCTCTGTGTTTATGTCAGTTCAGTGCACATTCAACTTGTGTCTGAGACCCATAAAACCTTGTGGTCTGTGATTGAGTCAGCAAATGGCATCGGTGTTCTCATCTGTTTGTTCCTCTGTGGACATTCTAAATACTCATCACCTTTAAAATACTTCACTCAAACTTGAATGTGGCATGTTGAATTTCAGGTGTGATGGATCTGGAATCAGCTATAGGCAGCCACTGGGCATAAGTGGGCACAAATTCCATGAGGGAATTTGTTGCTTGGATTATTTGAAGCAGGAAGACCCATCCTAAATTTGGGAAGCATTTTCCGGTGGGAGCCTAGATAAAAGTACACAGAAGAACAGCTATGCTCTTTGCCTGTTGGCCCTCAGTCACACTGAAGAGTTCCTCTCCCTGCTGCTGCCACTGGTGTATCCTCTCACGGGTGAGAACCCAGCTTCTTCAGGGTTCCATTGCAGACTGAAGACCAGAAGCTCTCTAGGAATCATCCAGCCCTTTGGTGCCAGAGTAGGACTTCCAAGACACCAGTCTCCCTCATGGACCACTTGGACCACTGGGGCTACCACACTCTTGTCCTCTCCAGTATGAGAAAGCCATTGTTGGGATACCCACACTGTATTATGTAAAACAGTATAATGAATACCTATTTCTATATACTCATTCTATTATGCCTGTTTCCTAGAAATCCCTCAGTAGTACACTAGGCAAGTAAAAGCAATGGTTCTATTTCGTATTTTTCCTGAAGTTCTTAGGTTGGTGGTCACATGTGTCTGAGCATGCTCCTATGACACTGTAGTGTTGGTCCTTGAATTTTTCATTCAACTAAAAACCTCAGGCATTTGTTTGAAGGACTGAGATAAAGTGGGCTTCCCAAGCACAGGGTGGCAAGTGTCTCTAAAGAGCAAGGGTAGGGTTTTGGCTCTGGTTCCACCCAAATTACAGGCACATCCTTAAGCAGGCATCCGGCCTGTGGACATCAGTGAATCTCGGCTCACATCAGTCCTACCCCTGTCCCTCCTAACATTGTGTGTCACCTGCAGTGGTTGGATCTCTGAGTTCACAGCTGGGCTGGTCTGCAGAGTAAGTTACACAATAGCTAGGGCTATAACACAGAGAAACACTGTCCGAACAAACAAAAACAAACAAATAAATAAAATTATACTGGCCTGACTCAGTCTCTTTTCTTTATCAATTGCTTGGTTGGGTCAGCATTTATGAACTCCAAAATCAGCATTCCATGCCTCTAACACATTGTTAATGGATACTGTGACCTCCACTGGAAGAAGTTTTCTTCAGTTAAGGACATAATCTCAACATCATTGACATGGAAGCTGAACCAGTGAGTACCCTTTGCAATTATTGTTCATCTATCTTGGGGTGCACCAATGGCATCTTGACCATTGTACCGTGTATCAGGGTCATGAACAAGTCTTCCCAGAGCACAGGCATGCAGATGCAAGATGCCAATAATCAGGGCTGCATACACCTTCCAAAGAACCTCTCAAAGGTGTTCTTAGTTGATCCTTGGATCCTGCATAGTGAGTGCCACTGTATGCTTCACAGATTAGGAAAATGAGCCTTAAAGATGTTTAGAGACTTCCCAGATCACAGGCTAGAAGTGGGAAGAGAAAGCCTTGAACTCAGGAAACCGAGCTTGAGACCCTGCAGGATTATGGTGGGTTTCTTTTGGAAAATGCATGCTAAGAGATAGGTGATAGCTTTGGTGGATGGTTTGAGACATTTTGCTAATGAAATGATTAGAGACTAATATCGTTTTATTCCTCTAAACTTTCCCTTTTGGTTTTCTTTCATGCAGTTGTAGTGTACATGTTTACATAAAATAGTATTACCAGTCACAGCATATTCTAATTTCAAGTTAAAGAGCAAGAAGTCTTTTTTAAAGTGGGACTATTATTTTCCACTCTCCTGGAGTCCTTGTAGACTTAGCCCTGTCCCCATATGTCATAACAACCCACAGGACTGAAACCCCTGATAGAGTCATAGGTAGAACCCTTGATCGAGTCATAGGTAGGGCGTGCGGAGTCTGAGGACAATGACCTTGAGTCACACTGTAGCATCTTCAGCAGCAAACAAAGGTCATTTAAAAATTCAATGATGATTCTGGCTCATTGAACAATGACAACCAGAAGAATAAAAGGGCTTTCCCCGGTAATTATTGGGTCAATATCATGCTTTGCTAGAAAAGTCTTTTCTCTAGTATCAACAAAGGCTTAGCTGTCCTACTTCATAGTCCAGTTGTTATTTAAAAATCTTCAAAATAGGTCCCACAGGCACATGACCACATTCGTTAGAAAATGCCACTGTCTGTGGTCAGGTCTCCACTGCCCATATCTTGCTCACTCACATTTTGATTCTGTCGAATTGAATCCTGCTTTGTGCCATTGTTGTGTGAATTTTAAATCCTGATTTTTATCAGAAAGAGAATGTCAAGTACTCTCAGCCACTAATGAGCAGGCATTTTCCTGAAATTCCTCAAATAGTTATAATTACCCAAACATAGCGAGACATCTGGCACATGAGAAATGGTCCTCCAAATAGACCAGTGAGAAAGGCCAGCAAGTTGGGAAACCATTAGAAGGAAGAAATGGACACTAATCATTCTGTGAGGTTCTAAGGACATTTTGCTTTCTGCCTCCATCCTGGATTTTTTTTATCATTGTCCTTCATTTTCAGAGATGCTGCTGCCACTGCTGACATTGTCATTTCCCGGGCCAAGATGTCCATTTGCGTGTGCTTAGAGTGCATCTCTGCTGTGCCTGCTTCATGGCGAGGCTGGCAGATAGCTCAGATTGCAAGCCATGCCACCCAGTCCTCAGATATTCTGGGAAGGCATCATGCAGAGAAAGCCTCGTGAGTATTCACCCAATGTCACCCAGAGGCAGCGGAAATAAGAATATAAGAACATTTATTTTTTTTTAAGAGATCTCAAAATACTTGACCTTGTCCTTGAGTTGATCAAAGCAAGCACACATTGTCTCACAGCCTTTCAAGTCAACTGAAATATCTCCAGCCAGTTTACCATGTAGAGTTTAGAATGTGGGCTCATACAGGCATCCTAAGCCTGGCCTCAGGAAGGGCACAGACCCTGCTAAAGATGGGTTTTACCTTTGAGTTCAGTCCCAGAACCATGAAACCAGATGTTGAAGCTTCACATAGAAAGCCTAAAGGCAGGTTGCCCACCAGAGAAGGTCTGCACTTGGGCTGGTGGGCAGGCAGTCATAGGAGTGGAATCCTTCAGGAAATTAACAATGGAAATGGACAGTGGGTAAATGTACAGATATTTCAAAGTCAGTTTGAATTCTCCAATCCAAAACTGATTCATAGAATTACAAGAGAAAGCACATGGACTTGCCACAGGGTCCCCAAAGCCACACCCCACTTAATGCACAAAAGGCCCTAGAAGTAAATGAGTGGCCAGGGAACAATAGGACTCCTGGTCATAGAGCTAAGCAGGACACAGTCTGAAGAGTGGGCCACCCCAGCCCACTTGTATAAGCAGATAAGGAGCTAGCCTGGACATAAAGAGGGATTCTGAGCATCTGAGCCAGGAGAGCAGACCATCCTGGAAGGTAAGGAGCTGGCCTGGGTATGGAGAGGAACTCTGAGCTCAGCCAATGCTAGCATGGGCCTGAGAAGAGAAGAATACCAATCACATGTGGCCTAGGATGTTACAGAACCTACTCCCTAAAAGACACATGCACTCATGTACATGTACAAACACACACACACACACACACACACACACACACACACACACACACACACACACCGAACCTTTCATAGCTGGGCTTCATCTCAGTGTGTTCTTTGAGATTATTTGAGTATATTGTCAACAATATGGATTTTCAAGAGGAAAATTAAAACTGGCTGACAACCCAACCGTAAACATGCATTCTCCAGCTCCAGGCTCTGGGTGCTGCCTGAAGCAAGCTCAACCCCAACCTTAACTCTGGGTTCAGTGGAGCCCAGAGCATGGGCTTATCTGTAGAGGCTGCTACACACACACACACACACACACACACACACACACACACACACACACACACATGCACATATGCACACACACATGCACATGCACACACACACATGCACATGCAACATGCACACAGGCAAACCCACATGCACACACACACACACACACACACACACACACACACACACACACGCATGCCTTCAAACAGCAGGAAACCTAAACTTCCATGGGGTAGTTTTCTGACAACCAGAGGCTAAGCACGTGCAGAATTCTAGTTGTTTCAAAGATCACCTCTTTGACACCTTTGACAAATATAGACGAAAGATCTCCACGTTCAGAATACATAGGAGTCATCGTGTAAAAAGGGCCAGGTGAAAACAGAAAGAAAAAAAACCAGATTCCAGAGCGATCAAAAGCAGCATCATTGGGTGAGAAGGGAAGTGAGACTCACATCTGAGAGGTGTCAGGATTCTGGGCACATCCCCAGATGACATCTCACTGAGGCAAAGCAAAATGAAACCTGAGCACATCAAAGCAGGCCCTCCCAGCAGCCAGGCAGCAGAATGTGGGCTGGGGCCACAAGTGGCCCTGGGCAGTGATCCTCTCAGCGATGATACAGAAATTGGTTCTTTTACACCTGTCACAATTGTCATTTCACCTTTTTATTAATCAAAGAGAAAAGAATCTGTGCAGGTGGTTAAACCAAATGGAATGGATGGGGTCCAGTCAGAGTGATGCTGATACATATTTCTGCATATAGCTATCTAGTGATGTCTGAAATCCTGCAGAGAGGAAACCAACTGAAACAGGACCAGAAAGCTTCTGCCTTTGAATAAGCGAAGCCCTGCAGTGGGGCCAAGTCCAGCTGAGGCCGCCCTTCCCCATTCTGGTATGTATCGCCTCTCTGCAGCAGCTTCACACCCTGGTTTCCTTGTATGGAAACACATGAAATACATACATTCCCTCTCTCTCTCTCTCTCTCTCTCTCTCTCTCTCTCTCTCTCTCTCTCTCTCTCTCTCTCTCTCTCTCTCTCCCCCTTCCCTCTCTCCCTTCCTCTCTCCCTCCCTCCCTCCCTCCCTCTCCCCCTCCCTCCCTCTCCCCCTCCCTCCCTCTCTCCCTTCCTCTCTCCCTCCCTCCCTCCCTCTCCCTCCCTCTCTCTGCTCATTCATGGATGAGACTCAGAAGCACAGTAAGCTTCAGACTCAGGGGTGGTACACTATATATGCAAGAAGTTGTTACAACCAGCACAAGGCAGTAGTTTGGGTTGAGCCTTGGGGTGATGGGGAGTTCTTGAAAGATGGTTTAGAAACTGGACTTCATGGTACAGACCTGTAACCCCAGCCACTTGGGAAGCTGTGGTGGTATGAATAATAAGGGCCCCATAGACTCATGTTTTGAGTGCTTGGCCCATAAATAGTTGCTCTATTAGAAGGTGTGGCCTTGTTGGAGGAAGTGTGTCACTGTTGGGGGCAGGCTTTGAGGTCTTGTTTGCTCAAATTATGCCCAATGTGGCACACAATCTTTCTTCCTGCTGCCTATGGTTCAAGATATAGAACTCTCTGCTACCTCTCCAGCACCATGTCTGCCTGCACACCACCATGCTTCCTGCCATGATGATAATGGACTAAACCTCTGAAACCATAAGCCAGCCCCAATTAAAATTTTCTTTTATGAGAATTGCCATGACCAGGGTGTCTCTTTATAACAATAGAAACTCTAACTAAGACAGAAGCTGATGCAGGAGGATCACTAATTCAAGGCTTTTTTGGGCTGTACAGGACAGAAGGGGCCATTTAATGAGGCATATTAAAAAATAAAGCAGGGACTGAACATGTGGCTTAGTGGTAGATCTCTTGCCTTCCCTGAGTGACTAGGTAGCCATGAAAGGAAGTCTTACTTAAGTATGGGATTCGAGATGGAAAGAAGGGGTGTGATAGGTCATGTGTCTATGCAGCCAAGGGAAGCACAGCTCCTCATGCAGGCAAGGTGATGTGGGAAGTGTGAAGCTTAGAACTTCACTAGAACTTGGGGTAACCAGGACCTGATGGTGGTCTTGTCTTGAGTGAGAACATAATGAAAAGTCAGAACACTTACGGAGGGAGCACCCACTCTACACAATCGCTCCAATCCTTAGACTGCAGAAATATTTTCCCAATCTCTGAATATGAACTAGCTAATACTTCCCTTCCTGCAAATTAAAAATAAATCTCCCACTTTAAGCACTTAAGGTGCTGGAGCTATCACAGAGGCCTCAGGTAGAGTGTCAAAAAGAGAGAACCATGTAGACCAGTGCTTCTCAATGTATGGGTCGTGACCCCTGGAGGGGGGTCGCATATCAGATATTTATATTACAGTTCATAACAGTAGAGCAAAGTTACAGTTATGAAGTAGCAACAAAGTAATTTTATGGTTGGGGTCACCATAATATTAGGAACTGTATTAAAGGTCACAGTATTAGGAAGGTTGAAAATCACTGATCTAGATCCTGCTCCTGGCTCCTAAGGTCTCTGGAACCCACACAGTACCTTACCTTTTAATAATGCAGATATTGGTATATGTAATCAACAGGAAAAATTATTAATGTAAAAGGAAAGAGGATATATGTATGTAGAATATAAACCATCAAAGTGCCTCTGACCTGCATTCAGTGAGAGGCTACGCGGTATGCCTCAGCTGTTTTCTGTGAAAGCATTTCAGGGCATTATGTCTGCATAATGACAATCTGTCCCTCAGTCCTTCAACTGTGAGTCTTTGAAATACTCAAACCCAATGATGAAGATTATGTGGCACATCTAACAATGACCCCCCTAACTTTACTACTATCAAATCTGTTGCCATGTCTCTCTGAGACCCCAGTGGGCATCTCTCAGCAGGCTCTGGTATCAGGCAGCAGTTGGAGGCAGCACTGTTTTGTGTGGCTGAGTACTGTTTGCTAAAGTTAGCCTAACATAGCTGAAGGTGGCAAGCTTGCTAAAAGTCTTCTGTGTACTCCAAGGAACTCAGGGGTGCGGTGGTTGCAACCCATCTGGAAGTTAGACTTTAGCCCCTAGTCACTTTTCCCTGGATCACTTCCAAGAGCTGTTATCTATGATGTCATCATCCCCATTCTCTTCATGGTTGTCTTAATGGTACAGTGATGGTCACATCTCTATAGGGAAGTCACGTTTAAGAATAGAACTTTGAATTAGGAAGATTGAACCTCTAAACATCCAGGGCAGCACAGGTATTGTGTGAAGGGAGGTGTCCCTTGGGATGCTTGCCTTGTAGCACTGGCCTTAGTATGGAGACCAAAACACCTTCAGGAAGTTGGGAAGAACTGATGGCAGAGTCCATGCCTCAAGAAAATTTACCTCTGTGTCCTTTGTCAAATTTCATTAGATGCTTTAATTCAAGAAAGCAGGCAATATTTGCTTTGTTGGTAAAAGAAGGACTTGCCAGAAGTTCTATTGCAACAGTCACTTCTTAAAGCTGTGTCCCCTGGGAGAAGCTTGGATCCTTGCTGCTGTCATGACGTGATGGACTGACTCTGTGCTGGATTCCCGAGTCTTGTCTTGACTCTCAGTACTGATCATGCAGCACATACCTACCATAGCCTGTGAGTCACCACCCTCAGAGCGGTCCTGACAGCTAAATTCAAATACTTCTGTGTATTCTTATTCTAACTGTGAATATTGACGGATTACTTAGTTTCCACTTGAAAGTAAATCTAAGAAGAAACCCAGCTCCATGTCTACACAAACAACAGAGAAAGGCTTAGTGTTGACTGTTACAAAAATAAGTGTATGTAGATTAGCTGTGATGCTGTGGGGGGGGGCAAAGAACAAAACCCTTACCCACTCCACCCCAAACTATTTATGGCTGGTCAGGAATAATGGGGATCAGGCTGAATCAGCTGCGTGGTCTCCTGTAAGATAGGAACAGTGGTAGAAGGCTAGACCTAAGTGATAACACACCTCCAAGAGCACTGTGGGCTTATTCACAGTTCCGTCCTGCAGTGGATCATGTGGGCTTTGGAACCTGAAGTCCTTCAAGGGAGGAACAGTGAGACCCCCCCTCCCCCCCAGGGCTAGCTCAAGGCCACTTTTCACAGAAGCACTATGCAGTCCTTGAGCCACACACATGTGCCTGGGTGACTTACAATGCTGCTGCTGAGTTAGTTCCAGCTCTGATCTCTTTATCTGTGCTCCTGATACAGCAACGAGGGCAGCCATGGTCTGAGCATCTCCTCTGGAGTCCACATGCTAGGAGCCTTATGCCCTGCGCAGCAATCTTGACAAGCGAGACCTTTAGAAGGTAGCTAGGCCACGCTGACTAAACTCAAGGCCAGCAGCCGCTGGCCATATCTTAATTCTGTTGCTGGTTTGCAGCAGCTACTTCTACAGTGAAGGCGTTTTCTCCCTAGCCCTTTCCTTGGTGAAGGACTTGGCTGGCTAATCTCCACGTGGTGTGGACATGCCGGGGTGAACATGTGGACCGAAGCGGCAGACTGCCTTTACCCCTGTACAACACACTGAGCAGAAACGGATAGCAAGATGTTGTTTCCATGGATAATCGTGTGCAGAGACTTTAAAAATTACTTTTTTGTCAGCTGTGGCACGTTTAAACACCCCACATATTTCAGGAGACAGTTAACTTCTGTGTTGTAAAGAAAGATTTAATAAAGGCATGCGTGTTGGGACTTGCTCGCCGGCACTTTTCTGTCTGTGGCTGGCAGCTTGAGGCGCAGGCCTTTGACTGCGCAGCCAGGGATTTTCTCTGCCGACGCACTGTACACACACTTTTAACTCTTCATTGTTCCTCACTCTCTAGAGTTGCCTCCAAACAACAGCACACAGCACAGTGCAGAGGCCCAAGTGACATGAGAATATGTGGAATTGTCCCCAAATGCAAGTCCAGGGGAACCTGGTTGCTACTATTACCGTTCAGACACAACTAATTCTAGATCTGGTGCGCCATGGTAGAGCAAGGCTGGAAATCTGTTGTGCGCCAGGCTCTGGGTCCTTGAAATGCACCATGGAAATACCCTTGGGTTCTGCAGCGGTTTAGATCCTATCTCTCTTCAAATCATCATTATGAGAGGGAGGGGTAATTTGGGAGAGCCTGTTAGCAGCGCTCTGAAACATCCTCACAAACCTTTCTTCTGTTGTGGCCGAGGCGTATCTGTGCTCAGCATCTGGTCCGTCTGCCAATACTAAATATCATTTTAATAGTAATGACACGTTGCACTTGGAGAGGTCTCTTTCATCCACGGAGCCCAGAGCATTTTAGGAGTGTTAATTAATGAAGCTCGCTCACACCGTTTGAGGTGGAGATGCCCGGTGTGGTGCGAGATGGTTCAAGTGGTCCCTTCTGAGGCTCGCCCACTCCCCGGCCTCAGCAGACGTTCCCACAAAGGCTCCCAGCTGCAGGGTTCAACCGAGTCTTAGATGAAAGGCAAACACTCCCGCTGAGAACCTTCTGGTGTGGTTGCTTGGAGATTGGGACCAGTCCTCCACCTTGCTTCCTGAAGAGCATCCAGACTACACCTCCATCTCTTCACTCCCTGGTTCTCCTGATATAGAATTCCTAAGTCCTGGCTGGGGGAGGGGAGACTGGACTCAATTTTTAGACTCATCTCCTGAAGGGAGCAAGGGACTAATCTGTCCCCAGTCCTGCTGTTCTGAGGTCAAAGTGGAGAGAAAAGGCACACATCCAGGTTTTCTGTCTCCCCAGCATCACGAGCCTCACCACGCAAGGGCCAACAACACAGACATCTGCACATCCCTGCAGTAATCTGTCCACAAATGTTTACCTACTGTCTGCCTATGCTAGCCACCTGGAAAGGCTGAGATTGGAAGGAGTGGAGTTAATGAGCTCTCAGCCCAGCTTCCTTTGGTCTGACCATTGTGAAATGACATGCCAAGGCTGGTGAGAGATGCCCTGGGAGAAGTTAGTGCATGAGAGGTTCCCAGGGGTTTGCCACTAGCGCCTACACAGGTCAGGCTGGCCCAGCTCTACCCTGACCAGGGATTGTGTTGGGTCTCCTAGGAGCTGACCTTAGGTTAGGCTCCTGAGAGGTCCAGTTAGTTGCAGTGACTTTCTTATTCATTTTGGTTATAAATCTGCCTCTAATACTCTAGAGTCACAGTGGAGTGAGGTCTCCTGGAAGCTGTGGGCCTCGATCCACCTAAGAGGAGGGTGAATAGGTACAAGTGGCCTTTTGGACGAAGTGGTCTTTACAAGCAAGAGTGAGGGAGTGGCTCCCTGCCACAGTCTCAGCTGATGGAGATTCAGTGAGCAGCCGCATCCAGACAGCTGTTGTCTGTGTTAAGTGAAAGAGTTGTCAAGGAGAGAATGCACGATTGTGTGAGAGCGTGTGTCTGTCAGTGTATTAACGTGACCGTGTGTGAGTGTGTATGTGAGTGTGTATGCATGAGTGTGTCAGTGTGACTGACAGCAAATGTGGGAGTGTACTGAGCAGCTGTATGTGCATGTGATTATGTGTGCAGGGGTGAGTACGTGAGTGTATGAGACAATCAGCGTGTCTGTACTAGCGTTACTATGTGGCTGTATGTGAGTATGTGTGAGGATGACAGTGTGTGCCACTCAATGCATTTGTACAACCATGTGAGTGCGTATAAGGGTGTGAGTGGGTGTGAGCCTGTGCAACCGAACTAATTACTAAGTGTGTGAGTGTGTGTGTGTGTGAGAGTGTGTGGCTGTGTTAATACATATATCTGTGAGTGTGAAATATTATAACCACGTGTGAGAGGGTGAGAGTGTGTGTGTGTGTGTGTGTGTGTGTGTGTATACATGTATGAGTGTGAGGAGCTGTCTGGGTGTGTGAATGTGAGTGTGGGGAGCTATCTGAGTGTGTGTGTGTGAGTGTGTGGAGTTGTCTGGGTGTGTGAGTGTGAGTGTGAGTGTGGGGAGCTATCTGAGTGTGTGAGTGTGTGAGTGTGTGGAGTTGTCTGGGTGTGTGAGTGTGTGGAGTTGTCTGGGTGTGTGAGTGTGTGGAGTTGTCTGGGTGTGTGTGTGTGGAGTTGTCTGGGTATGTGAGTGTGTGAGTGTGTGAGAGTGTGGAGTTGTCTGGGTGTGTGTGTGTGAGTGTGTGAATGTGTGAGTGTGTGAGTGTGTGGAGTTGTCTGGGTGTGTGAGTGTGTGAGTGTGTGGAGTTGTCTGGGTGTGTGAGTGTGTGGAGTTGTGTGGGTGTGTGAGTGTGTGAGTGTGTGAGTGTGTGGAGTTGTGTGGGTGTGTGAGTGTGTGAGTGTGTGAGTGTGTGGAGTTGTGTGGGTGTGTGAGTGTGTGGAGTTGTCTGGGTGTGTGAGTATGTGAGTGTGTGGAGTTGTCTGGGTGTGTGAGTGTGTGAGTGTGTGAGTGTGTGAGTGTGTGGAGTTGTCTGGGTGTGTGAGTGTATAAGGGATACATGAATGTGTGGATTATGTGTGGTGAGTACCTGAGCATGTGAATATGTGAGTAGGAGTGGATGTGTGAGTGTGGGAAAAGATGTGTGTGTGTGTGTGTGTGTGTGTGTGTGTGTGTGTGTATGCATGTGTGTGAGTATGTTTTGTGCCTGTGTGAGTATGAGTGGGTATGTGAACACAGCTGCTCCTACAGCACACTTGCCCAGCCTAACAGTGTAGTTAGAGAAGCAGGCATGGCCTGTGTAGAGCCGGCACTGCATTGGATGGGATGCTGCACTTCCCCTAAAGCCTATATCTTGTTTGGTACCCAGGGTGACACTACTGAGAGCCTGTCTCAGGCCTAATGAGAAGTCTTAGGTCACTGACTGTCTTTTCAAGGACATGGGGTTCTGGCCTTTCTCTCTCTTTGGCCATGAGGTGGCTGCATTTGCCTACCATATACTTTTCTCATGGTGTCCTTGGCTGCCACAGATCCAAAACAGCAGGCTACCCCATCACAACCTGGACTATGACAGACTTCCTCCTCCTATGTTGATTGTCGAGGGCACGATTAGCCCTCTATAATTGGGATTTGTGCAGTGTGATTCCCTCTTAGCCCAGGCACTAGATTCTGTGGACAGTGATCTGGGTGTCCCTTACCATCTTAGCAACTCTTATCACCATAGGAGTCAGTAGAATCACCACCTGCAGGGATTAGGGCCTGGGTCCATCTTGGTCTGAGACTGACTCGCTGCCAGGTACCTGCTACTCCCCCACCCATGACCTACTATCCACACATGAGCAGCTTCAGCATGGTTGTGTACCCTAAGTAGTGGGTACCACATTTTTCTTCAGAGGCTCTTTTCTGAAAGAGTCAGCTTGCTTGACAATAGGACTTGTTTAAAACAAGGTTAAAATGTAGTGGACACTTTGCTCTAACAGGGCAATGACATGAAAGTGAGGTAGTCAAGAATCTCTTCTGTCTAGACTGCAAAGAGGAGCTGCCTGGGGACAGGCTGTGTGAGCATCGGCCAACTTGACAGGAGGGGCCCAGTCCCTTCTGCTTGGCAGACAGCATCTGCTCCCATGCATGTACAGCCTAGAGATCTTACAGCTAGCTGCTTGAAGTGTTCCTGTGTTTCCCAGCAATAGACTGCACTAACTCAGCCTGACCCTTAAACATGAAAGATGCTTCTGTTGAAGCTCTGCAGAAGGTAGAAGGCTCTTCTCTACGCTAGAGCTGGAAGCAGGGAGCATCTTCCACACAGAAGCGAGGCTGCTGCTTTTTGCCAGAACTACACCTCTGGGGCAAGGCCGGCAGGGCAAAGCCATCTCTCTTCTTGCCCCAAAGAGAAGAAGCTCACCTGGTAGGTTCTGTCCTTGTAGACTGCTGAGTACAAGGAGACACAATCAGGGTGGAGCTGGACCTTGTCCTTTGAATGACAAGTCTCTGCTGCAGACATTACTGCTTCTCTTCTGGTCCAACTTGCTGGGGTCACCCTAATGACATTTCACACCCTCTTGCAAAGGAGACTTATCAGAGGGCAGAGAAAACTCCACATGGTCTCCTGAGCTCTCTGAAACCCCTCTGGGGTCTCTAATCCCATTGTTAGGAGTAGCCAGTGTCTCCCCTTTTAGGCTTGTGACTGCTCCCACTAAGATTATTTTTTTTAAACTCCTATGCTCTTATTGTCCCTATATTTTCCAGAGTTGAAGGATACACGATGGGGGAAGTGTTTTGTTTTTAAGATTTTATCTTTATCCTTGGCATGGTAATGCACACCTTTAATGCCAACAGCCAGGAGTCAGTGAGCCCTAGGTCAGACTTCTGTAGATAACAAGTTTCAGGACATCCTTGTCTCAAAAAAATGAGTTTTTTTTTTATGTGTTTCAGTGTTTTCCCGCATGTTTCTATGAGCACCACACATGTGCAGTGTCCACAGAGACCAGAAAAGGTCAGGTCCTTGGGACTGGAGTTACACATGTGACTGCCATGTGGGTGCTGGGAGTCAAACCTGGGCCCCCTGGAAGAACAGCAGTGCTGTTAAGGGCTGAGCTGTGTCTCTGGCCCCTGGCGGAGGAGGAAGTCCTTATTGTGTCCCACACGATCAGGGCATTTGTCTTTTAATATAGTTCAAAAGAAAGAATATTCGGTACAATTTAAAAGCCCTCTGGGAAGAGATTACGATTTGGTTATGTTTGGACTCTGGCCTCTGTTTCCTGGACTGTGATTATTAAAGTCTGGTTAGTGTTAAAGAGAATACTGACAGGAGCCATGACAAGTGCCCCGTGTAACCACAGCAAATATGTGTGACCACAGCAAATATGGAACGCTCATCCATTGTCCCCCTAAATTACTCTTGCCATTTGTAATAGATTTGCTCTTGTGACCCAAGGTCTTGGAAACTGACTTGATACCCTGCCTTGATAGATCATCTCTCTGAATTGTTCTGGCAACAACTGTACATGGTAGGCTTTGTGCCCAGCCCCTGGCAATTACTAATCCATTCTCCAGTTGGAAAGCACATGGGCTTGCTTGTTTTTAGTTTGGGACACTGTTGCAAGAATTTTCATTTTGGAGGTGACTAGGCAGATGTGCTTTCCTCACTTCTAAGGTCCCAATGACAAAGCAAAGTTTTATTCCACTGAAGTTAACCCTGGGATACCAACAAGTTTATCGGGCTTACTATCAGAGCATTGGTAAAAGGTTATGGGGACAAGCACAGGTGACCCTGAAGCAGCCACACTTGAAGGTCTGCATCCAGCACGGACAATAAGTTCCCTAAGATGACAAAATAGAGCCCCATTCCCCTGTTCCTGCCTACCCAGTCTACTCTATTCCCTCCCCAAGAGGGAGACCCTTTGCAATTAGGACAGAACAGATGGGAGGAGTGGCTGGATACTAGGATAAGGGTCCCATGACCCCCCCCCATTCTTTCAAGGAGGAGACATTAGCAGTCAACAAGCCCAGCTGTGACAATCTTTTGTAAACAGGCCTAGTGAATTTCTGAAGACGACAGTTGTTTGGTTGGGACAACAGGCACTAATGAAGCATGCAAATCTAAATTTCCATGTGCGAGTCTCCATGGGGATATTTGCATTTATTTGTCTCAGGTAAATGTCTGGAGTGAGATTCTACAGTGTGTGTTCAATTTGACACAAGATGATGTTAACTCATTTCTAAAATAGAGGCACCATTTCCATGTCCGTGTGGTCCGTGGGAGCATTCCACATGTCAGCAATTCCCCTCTCTAGTGGATAGGTAATGATGTCTCAGTGTGGGTGAGCTGCAGTTTCTGGATGGGGACTGGAGTGAGCACTTCCTCATGGATAACTGGCCATCTCTTTGGTGAAGTGTCTGTTTAAACCCTTTGCCCATCCTTCTCTTAAAAAAAAAATCAGTTTGTCTCTTATTATATGCTAAGAGTTCTTTATAGATTTTGGCCCAAGCTCCCATCAGATCTGTTTTGTCCAAGAATCTTTTCCCAGTTGGTAGCTTGTCTTTTTATTTTCTTTAATAGCATTTTTAAGGAGCAGCAGTTAACATTGATGGGGTTCAGCACCCATCTACCATTGATTTAGCTTTTCTTTACTCTCTTGGCACAGGTTCTTTTACAAAAGTTGAGAGTAGTTAATGGTTTCCTCCCTTGTTTGGCATCGTGCAATATTATTATTGTTATTGAAATGTATTTGATCTCATGGCTTTAGTGTCTATAACAATACCAACTTAGAACTGTCACTTGACCCTTTCACCTCTCCTCTCCTCTGCTCTCCTCTGCTCTCTTCTCCCCTCCCTTCTCTTCTCTCCTCTCCCCTCCCCTCCCCTCTCTCCTCTCCTCTCCACTGCTCTCTCCTCTCCTTTGCCCTCCTCTCCTCTCCCCTTCTCTCCTCTGCCCTCCTCTCCTCTCCCCTGCTCTCCTCTGCTCTGCTCTCCTCTCCCCTCCTCTCCCCTGCTCTCCTCTCCTCTGCTCTCCTCTCCTCTCCCCTGCTCTCCTCTCCTCTCCCCTCCTCTCCTCTCCCCTCCTCTCCCCTGCTCTCCTCTCCTCTGCTCTCCCCTGCTCTCCTCTCCTCTGCTCTCCCCTGCTCTCCTCTCCTCTCCCCTCCTCTCCTCTCCCCTCCTCTCCCCTGCTCTCCTCTCCTCTGCTCTCCTCTCCTCTCCCCTCCTCTCCTCTCCCCTGCTCTCCTCTCCCCTCCTCTCCTCTCCCCTCCTCTCCTCTGCTCTCCTCTCCTCTCCCCTCCTCTCCTCTCCCCTCCTCTCCCCTGCTCTCCTCTCCTCTGCTCTCCTCTGCTCTCCTCTCCTCTCCCCTCCTCTCCTCTCCCCTCCTCTCCTCTCCCCTGCTCTCCTCTACTCTCCTCTCCTCTCCCCTCCTCTCCTCTCCTCTCCTCTCCCCTCCTCTCCTCTCCCCTCCTCTCCCCTGCTCTCCTCTCCTCTGCTCTCCTCTGCCCTCCTCTCCTCTCCCCTGCTCTCCTCTCCCCTCCTCTCCCCTGCTCTCCTCTCCTCTGCTCTCCTCTGCCCTCCTCTCCTCTCCCCTGCTCTCCTCTCCTCTGCTCTCCTCTGCCCTCCTCTCCTCTCCCCTGCTCTCCTCTCCTCTGCTCTCCTCTGCTCTCCTCTCCTCTCCCCTCCTCTCCTCTCCCCTCCTCTCCTCTACTCTCCTCTCCTCTCCCCTCCTCTCCTCTGCTCTCCTCTCCTCTCCCCTGCTCTCCTCTCCTCTGCTCTCCTCTGCTCTCCTCTCCTCTCCTCTCCCCTCCTCTCCTCTACTCTCCTCTCCTCTCCCCTCCTCTCCTCTCCTCTCCCCTCCTCTCCTCTCCCCTCCTCTCCCCTGCTCTCCTCTCCTCTGCTCTCCTCTGCCCTCCTCTCCTCTCCCCTGCTCTCCTCTCCTCTGCTCTCCTCTGCCCTCCTCTCCTCTCCCCTGCTCTCCTCTCCTCTGCTCTCCTCTGCTCTCCCCTGCTCTCCTCTCCTCTCCCCTCCTCTCCTCTCCCCTCCTCTCCCCTCCTCTCCTCTCCTCTCCTCTCCTCTCCTCTCCCCTCCTCTCCTCTGCTCTCCTCTCCTCTCCCCTGCTCTCCTCTCCTCTGCTCTCCTCTGCTCTCCTCTCCTCTCCTCTCCCCTCCTCTCCTCTACTCTCCTCTCCTCTCCCCTCCTCTCCTCTCCTCTCCCCTCCTCTCCTCTCCCCTCCTCTCCCCTGCTCTCCTCTCCTCTGCTCTCCTCTGCCCTCCTCTCCTCTCCCCTGCTCTCCTCTCCTCTGCTCTCCTCTGCCCTCCTCTCCTCTCCCCTGCTCTCCTCTCCTCTGCTCTCCTCTGCTCTCCCCTGCTCTCCTCTCCTCTCCCCTCCTCTCCTCTCCCCTCCTCTCCCCTCCTCTCCTCTCCTCTCCTCTCCTCTCCTCTCCCCTCCTCTCCTCTGCTCTCCTCTCCTCTCTTCTCAGTTCACAATGCTTGCATCTCCTAAACGTAAATCTTCCCTGTAGTTTTAACCTTTGCTTTGGAGAGATGCTTAGTGTGTTCATTGTGTACCCACAGCATCCTGCCATATCCCTGCTCTCTCTGGACAGATGAGAGTCCTGGCCCTTCCCATACTGTGCCACTGGAGGGTTTGATGCATGCCACATTTCTTATAAAAACTCTAGTGGGCTTTAGAATATTCCACATGTTTTCAGAAGCCCTATTGCACAGAAAAGACTATATATCTCTTCTGCTTAATAGACAGACATCACCACATTATCTTCCACGAGCTGTTTCTGGAGTCAGCAAGGTGGAGTGTGTGCCATGCACCCTGTCCCTGACAGAATTTTCTGACAGGATCTCCACTGATTTTGTTGTTGTTACTGTTTTTTAAATTGTTTTTGTTCTTATTGACTTGAATAGAACTTCCAATAAAATTTTGACTGATAATGATGGTAATGGGCATGGATAATAGATCTAAAATTAGATGGAGGCACCAGTGAGAGCCCTAAAGTCTGGAAAAGGGCCCTGTGAGACAGCAGAGCTGATGAGTGTGTGCTTCCTCCCTCAGAGCCAGACAGATGCAAGGGCATGATTTCTGCTCAACACTGAACTTATTATTGCAACTAAAGTATAGATACAGAAAGTTAATGACAATAATTAATAAAAGTGATTACTGTACACATAGGGTATAAAGGATAAATCAGCTTTTCATATTGACAAGATCACCAATGTAGAAAACCCAAAACAGTTCCTTAAAATGCATAAGAACTTATAATGTTTATCAAGTAAGAACTGGCTGACAGAGCATCCTGTAGGTGTAGGCTGGTGAGGGCAGCTGGAAACTGCGGTTAGGATAATGCTATTGGGCTGGAGAAATGGTCAGTCTGTAAGGTACTTACTGTGAAAGAATGAGGACCTGAGTTTGGTCCCCAGGACCTGTGGGAAAGAGTCGGGTGTGAAGACAGGTGGACACCAGGGCCTTGCTGAGCAGCTGGCCTAGCCTACTTGGTGATTTACAGGCCAGTAAGAGATCATCTCAGAGAAAAGCAAAGAGACTGGTGGTGCCTAAGGTTGTCTTCTGACCTCCACACACACAAGCAAAATATACTTATGTATACACTCTTGTATGTGCACTCCAACACACATACACATATAAATGCACCCACACATGCACATGCACACATATATAAATAGTACTGTTTGCATCAGCCAGAATCAGGGTTATACCTTACTGAGTACGTACATATGTTATATACATAAACTACCAAATATGCACGACTTACATCTAGACTACTACTACAGTAACAATCTCTGCTTACTAAACTGTCAAAACAAGAAAGAGGTCAGACTGGAGAAAAATCAGTCCTCTGGTTAGTATAACTTTTTTGGAAAATTGATTTTGTAGTATGTCTCAAGAGGCATGGAATAATTCCCACAGAAGAGTCTGGAATCATCTCTTACACTAGCGAGTATAACTAGAGCCTGAGATTAGGCAGTGTGTGTTTTAACTGTTATTGTCAGACATCATGAAAAGATCCATGCTTGGACCTACCCACTCTGGCCAACCTGATCAGGTATCCAAAGCCTATTCCCAGCTCTGCTTTGCCATCAGATACTACTCCAGCCACCTGCTGTGTCCTCACAGTTTTTCAGCTCTCACTTCCCTGTTTCCCTGTCTTCCCTGCGTGTCTCACTTCCTGCTGACTAGGCTGGGGTTCTGTGACCTCTACCTCTTACCTGTGCCTGGTAATGCTCCCTCCTGTCCCAGCACCAGGGAGCCACCCCTGCCCTTTCAAATGGACACTGTGGACTCCATTGGCACTTGGGGGACTCAACCCATCCATGAGACAACTGTCCTCAGACCTAGTGTCTTATCAGCTTTCCCTTGGACTCTTCAGCCGCAGCCTCAGTTTGTACCCAGACCTCTAGCATTCTCATTTACCACAAAGATGACGATTTGGATAGAAGGCTGGTGTGAACCTCTCCTGCAGCTTTAGATTCCACAGCAGGCACTGTAAACAGTTTCCCATAAAAGTGAAAATTGCTTTGATACTGTGATCCACCTGACCCCAACTCATTACTCCAGACACTACCACCTGGGTGTGCATCTCTACAGAGAGTAAGCACACTTTATCTATAGCTCCCTCACCCAGGCATGCCCCCTGCAGCCTGAACTACCTCAGAAGATCCAAGTTCAGCACTCATCAGTTGTCCCATAAGAAGGTATTCAAGACAGGCCATGCGCCCAACCACTCCATCTCAAAGAAGCCATGGACTGCTTTGAGTGTAGACACGGTGTATGGAAGACACAGCATGGCCCTGTGGTTTGAGATTGGGATCTGGGGAAGCAGGAGAACATGACGAAATAGTGAGTTAGAAGAAGAGGCCTAGCAGGAAAGACAAAGACAGGAAAGTGTCAACAGTGCTGGGAACACAGTGGAGAACTCTTTAGAGCAAGGTTTCATGGCACTTAAAGAAGTGTACATCATTTGCAATTTAGTGAGAATCAAGGAATAAAAAAAGAAAAGACAGGAGCTCATTGGGTCTAGCAGGCAGGTCTGATTTCCACTGTCTCTTTCTTGCTGGCAATCCTTGCCTGCCACTCTGACCCAGGAAACAAAAGACCACAGGATTTGGCCTGCAGTAGGAATATTTGTTTCTGTGGACATTCTGTGCCCCAGGTCGTGGTCACGTCTCCAGCAGAGTGGTGGATACAGCATTGTGTTTGGTCCCTGTGGCTGCTATGGCAACGCATAATACAAACCTCGGGATATTTTAAAAATATTAAATCAGTAATTTATGTACAGGGTTTAGAGCTGTCACCCTGTGACTCATAAACTGTCACCCTATAACACATGTGTAAACTATCAACATATAATTATGTTCTGAATAAACGTGATTGTTGTTACCACCTAGAAACAGCTTTGAGGACACTAGAGCCTGGAACAAAAAGGGAAAGCCTATGTGCCATGGGTAGACAGTGATAAGGCACAAGCAGGGTGACAAATGTCTAGAGACTCTCAGAGCTACAGAGACCACGACTGGGTACATCTCCCTGCTCCGTGGCTTCAGCTTCTTGCTCCAGCTTCGAGTATTGGCTTCTGAACTAGATGCTGGACTCCAGTGCTAGGTCCGAGTCCTGGCCCACAGCTCTTACAGGTGCATAGTCTGAGTGTATCTACAATAAAGTCACGATGCCCTCACAGAACTCTTTCTGTCTCCAGCTGCTCTGGGTGCAGATATATGGCACCTGTCCTCAGCTGCTGGTGACAACTCAGAATCTACTGAACATCTCCCTATTATGTGACTCTATTTCTGGGGATATGTAAATGAATGTTTATATATGTCTACTCAATACAGAAAGTGTCAATGACATCAAAGTCCAATTTACGAATCGAGGCTTACTTAGCAAATTTTCTTGAAATCCAAAGAGAACTACAGCCCCCGTGTGTTAGAATAGAAAGCCATGAGATTTCAAGACCTTTTCAAAAAAGAAGCTCCTAGCTTTAAGCTCTGCGTGTCAGATTCCAACTCTGGGGCCTTTTGACCAAAGTCAGTGTGATCCAAGAATGCTTAGGGGGCTTGCCTTCCCACCAAGGGATGCCTCCATCAGCAGTGGCTCGGGATCACAGCCATAAGTAAGTCTGTCAGCTGTGGAAAAGTCTCGTTTCAAAATTATGATCTAATACGGACACCAAGTTCACATTTCTCCTTTGATTGGCGAAAGGTCAACTGAAAGCTGTCTTTCTAGGGTTGAAGATGAAGGCTGTGGGTTTTCTCTCTAAGTTGTAGAGGGCTCGGGCTGCAGCATGACTATGACTGTCAAAGGAAATAGCTCTGGGCAGGTTACATCCTGGTGTGGGGGGAGTGGACAGCATCCTTCGGCTGGCTGGCAGATGCATTGGCTGCCTGTGGCCTTTGTTTCCATACATGTCTGGTGAAGTGACAAGTGACAGAACCTTCCTGTGACAGGTGCACATGCTGGATGCCTTGGGGGCTTTCCAAGCCCAGAGTAGATGTCTGGCAGACACATAGACCATTTGTGACTATATCTGCATTGAGTTTCTGAGTGGGGCTCCTCCTTCGTGTTCTTGCAGACTCACAAGATGTCTAGGGCTTCCTTAGGGAAGAGCTCATTGAGCCTACTCATACCACAGGACAGATGCTGGTTTCCTGAGAGACGTGCCTGGGCCGAAAGCTCCTGGACTTCCCAAGCAGCTCACTGGATGGCAGAGAAATTCCCTGGAGCTGAAGAGAGTGAGGGAATTATGCAGAGCTCTTACAAACAGTAGGTTTCAGGGTTCAAACTATGCTTATCTGTACCCAAAGATGTCTATACCAAGTTCAGGTCAGGATATTGCAGTCCAGATGAACTGGTGTCAGTAGTAGGACTGTCAAGTTGGCTCAACTATAGAAATGCCCTTTCCTAAGGCCAAAGTTGAACCCCTGCCTCAGGCTTGTATGGCTGCCCACTGCATACAAGATGGACACCTGGGCTCTCATGATAGGAGGGTATAGAGAAAGGTCTAAAGCTCAGAAGACTGACTGGAATATCATCCCATCCTTTGTGCTGGGAGAGGAAACTGGTATTGAGCAGAGCTGTTCATGGAGGAGCTTGGGAATGGCTGCAGTTGGTGGGGATGCCACTGTGCCTCAATGGCACCCTTCCATGCAGCTCTTCAGAGGTGTGAGCCACGCCTTGTGTGATAAAGGACTTCACACTCACCCTCCTCCCTGGAAATGTCTCTGTTTGGTGTAGATTCTCAGAAACATGCGCCTTCATTTACTTCTGTGACTATGACAGTGTTCAGTCTTCTGTTTCTTATTCTGCCCATGCCACTCAGTTTCAGAACACATAAAGCATACCGGGCCAGTGACAGGAGGAAGCCATTCAAAAGCATGGATTTTACTAATGGTGGGATTGATTATTTGTTGTTTTTGCTCTGGTTAGGCAGAGGCAAGGAAGCCTCCCCCATCCTGTTAATTGCTGTGGACAGTTAAAAACAAGCCGGCTCTGGAAGCTGACAAGTCTTCCAGTGGTTTCCACATCCCCTGTGATCTGACGTGTGGAAGGCAAGCATTGGCTTACAGAAGCAGCCCAGCCACAAAAGGCTTTTCTTCCCATGTTTCACTGTGTCCTGAAAGGCCAGAACAGCTCCCAGGCCCATCAAAGTGTCTGCAACTATTTCTCCAATTTGCTTTCTGCTTTCAAGACATTAAAGAACACTTTCAAGTTAGGCCTCTCGCAGGACTGTGTGAAAGGAGTCGCCAAAGTGCCATCCTCACTAAGTTGACCGAAGGGATTGTGTGGAAAAGCTTCGTGTTTTCCTTTTCAGTCTGAAAGGGTTGGAGGGATCTGGGCTGAGGAGTGAGGGGTGGGTCCCTCCCCAAACCAGCTTTCATCATGTGCCCCTTCCCCCACGTCCCCTGTTTGTGTTCCTCCCCAGTCCAGGGAGGCCCTGGAATTTTTCTTTAGCTTTTGTTTGCTAAAGGGAGATTCAGGGCTTATGTAAAAATCGGCACCTAAGTCTGACATAGTTTTCTTCAGTCCGAGCAAGAGCGCATGGCCTCTGAGGAGCGAGGTCAGCTTTCAGACCCTGCCTTAATTGTTGCTCTTGTAATCCCAAGATGTTGAATGCTTTTTTTTATTGCAGACACAGGCTGCAAAGAGGAGCCTTTTTACAAACTAAGTGCCCTGCTAAGCCGCTGAGTGTTTTCATAAGACACCTCCGGGAATGCTGAACAACGGTACCTGGAGCCCTTGGTGGCTTCGGGAAATTTGGCTTTGTAAAGACCTTTGCTCTGGCATGAGGCTGTAGACTAGCTGATGGGGATTAACTTTACAGCAGAACACCTTCAATACAGGTGACCTCCCCTAGAGCATTCTGCTGGAACCTGACACAGCAGCGTCTCCAGAGGGGCAGCAGGCTCCAAGGTGAGCCTTTTAGTGCACAGGGGCCCTGTGTCCTGAATCTTATTCTCCATGTCTAGCAGACTGGCTGGCTCTGCAGTAAAGCGCAGTGCTGAGCACTATGGTATAGATGGTGAATTATCTTGCAAAATCCTGAGCGGCTACTTGTCCTGGAAGGGCAGCCAAGACAAACCCCACAGAGAAGGAACTGAAGGGGCAGCTTTGGGGTGAACTCTTTGATTAGGCAACACTGGCCTTGAGTGAAAACTTTTGATGGCATCTTGTCTGATGGTATCTCAAAGAGCTTTATGGTATGTTGTGGTGTTTCATAGTATCTGTTAGTGGCTTGTAGTCTACCTTGGTGTGTTGTGGTATCTGATGGTATCTCATAGTGACTCATGGTATCTGTTGGTATCTTATAGTGTCTCATAATATAGTTATTGATATCTGGTGGTATCCTGTGGTGTTTGTGTAGTATGTGATAGTATTGAATGGATTCTATTCTCATGTTTGATATCTCATAATAAGTGTTGGAATCTGATGGCGTATCGTAGAGTCTGCTAGCACTTGTTGGTACCTGATAACATCTGTTAGTAATTTTTTTGGTGTCTATTAGTAAGAGTTAGTTGCTTTTCTGTTGCTCTAATAAAATACCTTGAAAAAAGTCAGTTTAAAGAAGGAAGGTTATTATTCTGGCTCATAAGTCAAGGTCCACAGTCCATAATGACAGGAAGGTGAGGGCAGTAGAGATCAAAGCCGCTGGTTGCATTGTGCCCTCAGTCAGGAAGGACAGAGTAGCAGATGACTATGCTCATTTAGCCTTAGCCTTTCCATGTAGTCTGGGATGCAAGTTTAGGGAATGGCACCACCCTGCTTTAGGCTAGGCTTTCCCACTTTAACTAACTTAATCAAAATAATTCCTCATAGGCATGCCCAGAGGCCAACCAGGCCTATATAACCCCTCATTGGTGTGCCAGGATGTTAGTCTCTTAGGTGAGCCCAGATTTTGGTCAAGATGGCCATCATCATTAATGGAGCTGGCTGAGCCTGTCATAGGCAGCATTGTGCTGAGGAGGAGGAGCTGTCACTATTGCATCTCTACAGAGGCTTCTGGAGTTTGGTGGTTTGGACTGCCACGTAAACTGCTAACCGACATAATGGGAAGTTTTGGCTGCTGAACATTTAGCCAACTATGTAGATGGGGTCATTTTGTGACAGGAAACATCACTGTGCTACCACACGGATCTGAGTTCTAATGCTGGCTTTGACACATTTCTGGTTTCTTGAATGTGCAGTTTAGAAAATGCCTTTGTACCACCTGCTTTGTAAGAATGCTTTCTTGTTTGTTGGGAGAAACAAACATATAGGAAAGTCAGTTTAGTTGGCTACAGACACTGCTAATAAGCTCAGACAATGAGCAGCTGCATAAGAAACATGGTTACAGAGCCACATGGTTGGTTACAGGGCAGAGAAAGCTTGCATCTGATCAAGGCCAGAAGTGTTTGGGGACAAGCTGCATGTGATTAATTCTGACTGCAAGGCTTGTAGACAGCCTCACACAGGGTAACCCTTTGAACTGGGCCTTAGAGAGAGAACTGTAAATGGCTGCTGACAGCAGAGTGACTGGGATACCCAGGTGGAGGAAAGTGTACTGCAAGCATCTCTTCAAGCTCCAAGCTCCAACTTTCTTTAGGTTAATGCTTCCATAACGGGAGGAACAGACACTCTGTGATGTAAGGGCATCTGGAGTGTAAGGGTAAACATGGAAGGAAACACACAGGCTTAACCAAATGCTGCTTTTTATTAGAAAATCAGAAACTGGCGAGACTATTCGTGAATGTTCTGCCACTGTGCTGATTCAGAAGTGGTGGTCATGGGCTCATCTCACCAAGGGTGAAGACCCCATCAGACCTACGGAATACAGCACTCACTTCAAATTCTTGGTCTGTTCTTTGAACCACAGGTTACTATGCATAATCAATTTTAAAATTTGAAAGTATATGTGTATGCATGTGAGTGAGTGTGTGTGTGTGTGTGTGTGTGTGTGTGTGTGTGTGTGCTTAACTTGGCATTTTGAACCCATGAAATAACTGTAGAAGTCCATGCATGAAGAAGGGCTCCATCCCAGTTCACTCTCTGTCACTGTGATAAAACACTCTGAGAAAAAACATTTTAGGGAGGAAAGGGTTTATTAAAGCTTACCCTTCTAAGTCACAGTTACACTTGAAGCAGAACCATGGAAGAGTTTTGCTTGCCGGCTTCTTTATAGGCTCATGATTAGATAGCTTCCTTACACAGCCCAGGGCCTCCTATTCAAATGATATATGGTTTTTTGTTTGTTTGTTTGTTTTTGTTTTGGTCAACTTGACATAAGCTAGGGTCATCTGAGAAGAGGAAACCTCAACTGAGAATAGCATTCCATCAGATTGGCCCACAGGGAAGGCACAAACCCATTGTGAGTGATGATACCTTAGGCAGGTGGCTCTGGGAGGTATTAGAAAGCAGGCTTAGCATGCCATAAGGAATAAGCCAGTAAACAGCATTTATCCTGGAGTTCCGACCTCCAGGTTCCTGCTTGAGTTCCTGTCCTGCCTTCCCTTAATGATGGAGTGCGACCTGACAATTATAAGATGAAATAAATCCTTTCCTCCCCAAGTTGTCATTTGTTACAGTAACTAGAACAAACAGTGTCACCCACAGTGGGCTGAACCCTCATATCTATTAATAATCAATACAGCCCCCACAGACATGCCCATGGACCAATGTGATCTGGACAGTCCCTCATTGAGACTCCTTTCTCAAGTGACTCTAGGAAGTGGGTTAGGTTAACAGTTAATAACTAGGACAGGGCCTTTCCAAGGTTCTCAAAGTCTTTTGGTGTGTTTACACAGTGACCACTAAATTGATAAGCTGAGTCCTTGTCCATAGTCACACTTCCTGGAATGTGTTCTGAAAACTTCTTTTCATCGGACATGAACTATTTGGTAGCACCACACCAAGAGCTCTGAAAGTTGTAATCAAGTTAGATGTCACTCACAAACACTGACATTCAAGCACAGAGTTGCACACATGATGGAGATGTCCTCCTGTATATATGCTTCTCTTATTGGTTGATGAATAAAACACTGATTGTCTGATAGCCAGGCAGAAAGCATAGGTGGGGCTACCAGACCAAGGCAAGGCTAGAGAGAGGAAGAGAGAGGGAGCCTCGGGAGAGACGCCATGTAGAAGCCAGGAAAATAGAATGTTCTGGGCATTCTCTGGTAAGATAAGGCCATGCAGAAATACACAGATTAGTAGTTATGGGCTAATCATTAAGAGAACTAGCCAGTAAGAATCCCTAGACATCAGCCAACAGTTTATAAATTAATATAAGTCTCTGTGTGTTTATTTAGGGTTAATCAACTGTGGGAGCAGGCTGGAAAGAAAGTCTGGCTATACACACAGCATCACATTTCATTTAATTATTACCTGGATTTTAATGTATCCTAGAGAGACTCTTAGGTGTCTAAGGATATGTGATGAGAGATAAATATTGAGAAATTGCTAGGGGTTGTACTCAGGGACCTACGCTGGGGAAGTAGGGGAAGCCTTTGCCAGGGTCTACTGCATATGGACTAAGAAGCAGAAAGAGAAGGAACAGACACAGAGCTCATGCCTTGCAAACCTCTTAAAATCCATCATTCTCTTGGAACAACTTAGGAGCCAGCTACTGCCATCTGAGGGACAGATGGTAAGGCAGAAAGCTTGTCCCCTTTGCAGGCAGGTGGTAATGAATGAGGTTGCTGTGAGTCCTTCTCCTTGTCACTTCTGTCCCTCTGTGTGGCATATCCTTCCATTTCCTCTTTACTCACTGACTTTCCCTTCCACCCCCCCTCCACACATGCCTTCTCAGGCCTCCATGGGAAATTGAGAGCCCAGGCATGCCCCTGTCCTGGCTATGAGGTGAAAGCCATTTTCATGACAACACTGAGTTGCATCAGCATCTGCATCCATAGTGCAAAGGTAGACAAGAAGGGCCCAGGCACTGACCATCTGCGCATCTGCTGTGTTTGTAATATGAAATGGCTCTGTTTGAACACTTGGTCCCCTGTGGGGGGGCTTTTAAATGGAAGTTTCTGTCATTCCTTGTCCTACAGACATTCAATTCCAAATAAACACACAGAGGCATATATTAATTATAAACTATTTTGCTTATTGCTCAGGTTTATTCTAACTAGCTCGTACAACTTAAATATACCCATAATTCTTATGTATGTTTAGCCACATGGCTTGGTACCTTTTCTTAGTAAGGTAATCTCATCTTGCATCTCTGCTGACCCACTCTCTTCTTTCCAGAATTGTCCTAGTCCGATTGACCCACCTATACTTTCTAGTCTAGCTTCATGGTGGAGGTACTGGTGGGATCCGTGTTTATTACTACAACCTTGCAGAGTTTCTAGATTTGTGGGAGCATTATCCCACATCAGGGGCTCTGTTTGGCTGTGGAACTGTTAGAAGGTAGATTCTCATTAGATGAAACATGTCACTGGAGTCAAGCCTTGAGATTGTATAGTCTGGACCACTTCCTATCTTTTTTCTGCTCTGTGACTGCTCACACAATGTGACCAGCCACCCCACACTCCTGCCTCCATGTCTCCTTGGCCACGATGGAGTGCATACCTGTTTAAACCATGAGTCAAACAAACCCTTCCTTCCACAGGTTGTTTCCCGTTAGGCATTTGGTCACAGGAATGGGAAAATTAACAGCGCCCCTGTCTGACAGCCATCAGTACCATCACACTGCCCAGTCCAGCAAACCAGCAGAAAACAGTGCCAGTCATGGCTGCTTTCGAGGAAGAAGAAAACAACGCTGCGTGTTACTTCCCAGCCCGAGAGTGCGTCTGTCTTTAAGGTTCTTCAAGATGATGTGTGGGAAGCACTGGTGCAGCCCCACTATGTGCTAAGGTAACATTTTCTAGGCTATAGCCTCACTATGTGCTAAGGTGACAGGTGTCTAGGAGTGAGCAACTCTGTTTTCCCTGGGGAGGATCCAGTGATAGAAAACACTTACATGCACATACACACTACACACCACAAACACACACACACCATATACAAACACACCACACATCACACACTCACACACACACACACAGAGAGAGAGAGAGAGTAAGAGAGAGAGAGAGAGAGAGAGGGAGGGAGAGAGAGAGAGAGAGAGAGAGAGAGAGAGAGAGAGAGAGAGAGAGAGAGAGAGAGAGAGAGGTTTGGCATCTTTTAAATGAATGAATAAACCTGTCACCTCAAGGAAAACCGTGCAAAGTGTTGCCAGTAGAAAAACCCAACCTTTCAAAAGTAAAAGCTAGAAGTTTGAAAGAGTCTAATTTGCCACTGTGAACTTGACATTTCTAACGAGATAATTGGAAATGTTGACAAATGTTATATGGCAATAGATATTACATGACACAAGAGTTGATACCTAGATCTATAGATGAGGCCAGACACAGGAGGTCTGAGTGGGTCTGCTCAAACTGCTCCAATCCCAGGAGAATTTGTCACAGCAGAGTCACAGGTGACAATGGTGACAACTGACCAGTTCAAATGACCAGTTGTATACTGAGAAGTAGCGCTATTGGTAAATGGCCGGCCCAGATTTCATGAGACCCTGGATTCAATATTTAGCATGAGATAATGTGGGTGTGGTGACACAGGCTGTGATACTACTGGGGAGGTAGAAACACGAGGATCCGAAGTTGAAGGTCATCCTTGGCAACAGAAAGTTTGAGGACAGCTTGGGCTACCTAGACCCTGTCTCAAAACAGCAATTTAAAGCAAATGACTACATGCTGTGGAATATTCTGTTAAACTGTGTGAATATGTTGCTGTGATTGGTTTAATAAAGAAGTTGACTGGCCAGTAGCTGAACAGGATACAATTAGGCAGGAAAGCCAAACTGAGAATGATGGGTTGAGGAAGGGCAGAGTCGGGTGTCACCAGCAGATGCAGAGGGACCAGGGGATGAATGTGACATGATAATAAAGGCACTCCCATGTGGTAGAATATGGGTTAACTTAAAATGTAAGAGCTAGTTGCTAATAAGCCTGAGCTGTTAGCCAAGCATTTACAATTAATATAAGCCTCAGAGTGGTTATTTGGAACAGAGTGGTCCCTAGGAAAGGAAAACTGCCTACAACTACAGGTCAGGTTTTAGTGTGAGAGCAAATGTTTATGTTACTCTGAAAGACCGCCGACATCCCCTTCCTCAGCAGCTACCAAAGCTCCGAGACAAGGTCAAAAGTTAGAAAAGACCTTTAGGAGCCTGCTCACACTGTCAGCTGAGCAACAGCCGGATATCATGACACTGTGTGAGTGGCTTACCCTCCTGATGGTGGCATGTCTGGGGGACAACAATGAAAGACTATTGCCAGCAAGAACAGTTGCACATTTAGAACTCAAGGTGTGGAACTACAAATCCGTATCACTTTCCTTACCATCATTACGTAAGTTTTAAAAACCATCACAGGTGGAAGACGACCTGCCTGAGTGGAGCTAGACACAGATGCGGTTCACGGGTGCCATTCCCCCTGGTTAGGGGGAGAATCCAGCACTTCCCTTCAACCAGACAGAAAAGAGGTTTGTAAAGGTGCAAAACAATGATGTTCTCCCCTGAAAATTATCTTTTTCAGAGAAAAAGATTGTATCTTTTCCAAAAGATACAATATTTTAAGAATTCACTGGCTGTAGTGATGGATTTCATAAATACAATCTACTGAGGTGTCTCAAGTGCCTTAACTATATCCATTCCCCTCCTCCTTTCCTTTAACAATCCCTTCCCCTTTCCACTAGAAGTTTCCACTCTAGTCTCAAAACACACACACACACACACACACACACACACACACACACACACACACACACACGTGTCACATGATCTTATGTATATATAAAATTTATGGTCTATGTTGAGAGCATTCATTGATATTTTTCTGACTTGTTTTGCTTAATATAGTGAACAAAACAACCCCCTGAACAGTTAGACAAACGAAATGACAATCTCTCAAAAGAAGCACAAAAGGACAGTGAACATATGAAGAAATTTCAACACCCTTGGCCATCAGAGAAACACCAATCAAAACTACACTGACATCCCATCTCACTCCCTGGGAATGGCTGTCATGAAAAGCAAAAAGTGTGTCAGTAACATGCACAGACAACTGATGGGTCTTTGTAGGGGGAGGGTGTTTTAGTCATTTTTCAATTGCTGTGGTAAGATACCATATCCAAGGCAACTTACAGAACAGATAGTCTATTGGAGGCTTACATTTTCAAAGGGCGGGTCCATGACCATCATGGCAGGGAGTAGGGCAGCCGCAGGTAGGTATGGTTCTGGAGCAGTGCCTGTGTGCTTATATCCTAATCCACAAGCACAAGGCAGAGAGAGCCAACTGGGAACAGGAGACTTTGAAACTTCAAAGCCAGTTCCCAGTGGCATGCCTCCTCTTATAAGGCCACACCTCCTAACCCTTCCCAAACAGTTCCACCAAACATTCAAATACATGAGCCAACTGGACCTATTTTCATTCAAACTACTAGAGAGTCGGTTTTCTTTACGAGTGTGTGGCTCCTGATAGACCCATCCTGCTCTAGTAGATGGGCGCATACTCAGGAGTATATAAATAACACAGACTGGAATGTGTTATTAAAATAAAGACACAAAGTTGAGGGCTAGGGTGGTAGGGTGGATCTGAGAGGTGCTAAGAAAAGGAGTTGGGGTGAATATGATCAAAAGTCATTGTATGAAATTCTCAAAGAAATAAACTAAAAATATTTTTAATTAAAAAATTAAAATCTCTCTTTTAGATGCTAAGTTTTAATACAGTAAATGCCAGTCAAGTAACCCCCATACCCACAAACCCTGGGGAGTTTTCCAGACCAGACAGGAACTGAAACCAAGTGCTGAAGTAATGCCTAGAGGGTAGCTGTCTGGAACACTTGGATTCCACACGCCTACTGCTCCCCTACCCAGCACCCCTGGGCACCTGACTCTGAATTCTATTACTTTCCAAATACTGCTTGGCCCTTTTCGTTGTATTAAGAAAGTATCCGAGGCAGCGGAGACCTCGAGGGTCTATCAGGCAGCGCCTTCTCTTAGCCCCCTTTCTCTCTCAGCCCTCCTCTGGCTCCCAGGCTGCCTCACAGGCAATGACAGAACAGGCTCAGGCTGCTGCAGCAGTGTCCTGGCAGGCATGTGTCCATGTCTAGTTCCCTTCTAGAATGTTCCTGGGGTCTCCTCCAACCCTTTGCCACCACTTCCCTGGCATTTCAGTGGTGCAGGAAGTCACAGTGCCCTGTGTACCACATGCCTCACTGGCTTGGCTTTCATCCTTTCAAATGAGTCCTACACAATATCAGGGGTAGAGCAAAGTTTGCCTCCAACAAAGTCCTCCCTTCCTGCAGGAAGCCATGCACCGCACATGGCCTTTCTCTTTGACACAGACATGTACTTTGTCTCAGTCACTTTTAAAAGGGCCTTCGAGATCAAAGATCTCCACGCAACACCTGTTCTAACACTCTCCTCAATGGCTACTGCCCATTCTGTCAGATTTTTATTTTGTGCAGGTGTTTTTCCCCAGTGAGATTATAGCATTAAACCAAACAAAACTATGAGTCTCTGTGTTCACGTGACTCTCCATGTTCATGCAGTTATATGGCTTTTTTCACAGCACATTTTCAGAGATAGTGGAGTTAAATCCCCAGCTGCCACTGTGCTGACTTACAAATGGTCTTTTGATAGTCTTTTACTAACAGTAAACTGAATGACTCTAAGGGATTAATGCAGAAAAAGGGAAGCAAGCATATTAAGAGGTGTCTGTGTCACAAGTGGAACACACCTGGCATTAGCCACTGTGCCTGCTGGTGCCCTCACACATGGTCGAAGAAAGAGTGCAGCTTGAATGGATTTCCAAGGCTGAAACGTGTTCTAACTGCTTCATAAAAACATAAAAATTGAACATATGAATGAATGCACATGGTGCTTCAATACATGTTTACATTGCATAATGCTTACACCACATTAAACGGATCACTCTCCTCACATTGACCGTTTCTTATTGGGAGACACTTGAAATTCCGTTTTTAAAGTTTGTGGAAAGATCAGCTGGATGGTGGTGGTAGCCTTTAACCCCAGCACTTGGGAGGCAGAGGCGGGTGCATCTCTGTGAGTTTGAGGCCAGCCTGGTCTAAAGAATGAGTGCCAGGACAGGCTCCAAAGCAAACAGAGAAACCCTGTCCTAAGGTAGGAAGGAAGGAAGGAAGGAAGGAAGGAAGGAAGGAAGGAAGGAAGGAAGGAAAGTTTGGAAAAGATCAGAATACTATCATTGTCTACCACAGTGCTGCTGGGTAATAGTGTGCCAGGACTTCTTGCTGTAGTCTATTTGTAACCCATTGTCACCCTTTGTCACACCCCTTTCCCCAGCCTCTGGTAACCCCCCCCCCCACTTCTGTGCCGCTTTTTATAGGTTCCACACTCAGATCCTGCCCTGTCTGGCTTGTTCACTTAATTCAAGGGTCTCTATTTTGTGAATGGCAGGATTCCATTTTCTTTCGTGTGACTGAACAGTGTCCCATGGCACACGTGTATAACGCTGCCTGTGTCCATTTAGCAGCAGATAGACATGCTTTCCATTTCTTTGTTGTGCCACAACAAACACGTCTCTTTGATAGAGCATGTTCCTTTCCACATACACCCAGCACATATGTATATGCTGGATCACGTGACAGCTTTTTTTCCTTTATCATTAACCATTATGTAAATCAGGACCACAGTGATACACCATTTCACCACCTTAACAATGGCATTGTCAAGATGACACAAGATATGGCCTGGTGAATTGTGGGAAGGGAAGTAAAAAAGAACAGCCACTATGGAAACAATTTGGAGGTTCAGAATGCTGATCTCCTTCCAAGGTCTTTGAGTAAAGAAAAGTGAAGTAGGCTAAGTACAAGGTAAAGGAGCAAAAAGTCACCACATAAGTATCTCAGCACACGGCCCACAACAGTGTAAGAACAGAAATAAAATGGGTTTTCTAGGTCTGTCTCCACATTTGTCTCTGCCTGGCTCCCTGGCAGGCAGATAGTGAAGCAACTCTAAAAGTCACAGGGAGACACCAAACATCTGGGTAGTCAAAATGACCCTGGACAAAAACAATTCCGGAGACATCATATTGTTTGCCTTTAAGACATATTACAAAATGACAGCAATCAAAACAACATACTACCAGCATTACAGCAGACATAAGGATGAATGGGCAGAATAGAGAGCTCATAAGTCAATCCATACACAAGTGTCTTTGGAAAATGTGCTGACACAGAAAAATGATAGGCTTGTTAGCAAGCCGTATTTGCAAAACTGGCTATCCACATGTTGAATGAAAATAGAGCTTCACCTAACATGATACAAAAGTCAATTCAAATTTAAGGGAAGACTTAAATGTTAGACCTAGAGTATAAAATTACCAGATGAAAATGTAGAGACAAAGCCCCTTTGGCATTAGTCTGAGAAGTGGCATTTTTTAGGATGAGCCCCATGGTGTTGTAAAAATGCATTGTAAGTAAGATTTTATTGTGTCCATACTTCCAAAGAAGCCTGGGACAGAGTGAAGTCATGATCCGAGGAAATAGGAGATATTTACAAGCCACGCATCTGAGAAGTGTTAACATCCAAAAAGATGTAACCAATGAATAACAAAATACAAAGTCAAACAAACACAACCAAATTAAATAATGGGCAAAGGTTTTGAATATATGTTGCTCCAAAGAAAACACACAAGTAGCCAACAGGTCTAAGGAACAATGCTCAATGCCACTAATCATCCTGGAAATGCAAGCCAGACCACAGGGGAATGTCGTCTCACTGCTGTCAGAATGGCTGTCACCAAGAGTGTGCAAGATAAGACATGTTGCTCAGGGTGTGGAGAAAAAAGAGATGCCTGGGCACCATCCTGGCAACAACAGCAGGAAGCTCTGCAGAAACAACAAGCAGAAGCACTGTGTAACCCAGGGATCCTGCTTCCTGTACACACAGGAAGGAAATGAACATGAACTGTGTACTCCATGTTTATTAAGGCACCAATCATCACAGCTTAAGATATGGAAACAACTTGGTCCCTGCCTGTGGATGGATTAAAAACAAACAAACAAACAAACAAACAAAATAAAACCAAACCAAAACAAAACAAAAAACGATGTGCACAGGAAGACATTATTCAGCATTTGAAAAATAAGGAGATCTGTCTGCTGTGACCATAGGGATCAACTCACAGGACACATATATGGAATCCAAGAAAGAATTCATGACATCAGAATGGTCTTATAGGGGAGATGTCCCATCATTCAGGATGAATGGGAGCTGGGTGTGTGGTGTACAGCATGGTAGGTGTCACTGCAATGTACTTTGGGCACTGGAACAGGAAACAAGAATGCATACATCCTTACAGCTCTCTTTGGGGTGACAGTGTGAGGTGGAAATCTGACATCAGTGCTACTATTTTACCCCACAGTGTCGTTGTTAAGTTTAAAGATGGCAGCTTGTAGTTATCAGTGGCTCTTCGATAAAGCAGGCAAGATGCTGTGGTTTAAAACAGCGGGGAGGGGTGGAGAGAGATGCTACCTTTCCCCAGCAGTGCTTGTGGGAGGGCCACTTGTAAGCCCTGTGACCTTTCACGTCTGCAACACAAAGCAGCAGCAGTGACCAAGGCGTTTCTGTCTTGCCACTGCACAGCGTCCTGTGCTTACTCTGACCCTCCACTAGCCAGGCTGGAGGCAGAACTGAACCCACAATGAGAGACTTAGTGGTTTGCCCCTCTGGTTTAGCCAGCTGTGATCATCCTTCCAAAGAGGGTGAGGATCCCGCCTTGGTAACTTTTGGGTGGGACATAGGGTGGCTGTGGCTCCAGGCTGGAGACACAGTTCCCATTCAGTACTTTAAGCATCTAGATGGGAAGAAGCCAAGGACCCACTCACTGTTCCACAAACCAAATTCCTTTTTCTGAGTGGGGCTCACCAACAGGGTTTCATTTGTAAAAAGGATACTGTCCTCTGGTGCCACTATATGTTTGGGAACAACAGAATTATAACGTCATGATCTGTATATAAATATATTTTCCCCTTTTTCTGCC
Source organism: Cricetiscus sungorus (assembly GCA_030556225.1). Taxonomy (NCBI): domain Eukaryota; kingdom Metazoa; phylum Chordata; class Mammalia; order Rodentia; family Cricetidae; genus Cricetiscus; species Cricetiscus sungorus. Next base: position 36,429,963 of record JANBXA010000731.1, on the reverse strand, counting down.
CTGCAGCCTTTTTGCCAAAGTAGGTGCCTGTTAATCACTTAGCAAAGCAGAGCAAAGACCACATGCAAACACTGTAGCTGCGCTGTGTCTGCATAAAAAGACACCTAACAACGCCTCACAACGCCAGCTTGTAGAACTTCGCTTTTCTGAAAATTGGGTATTTCACACTGAACTGCCTTCCCTGGCCCTTGCTCTTTGGAATCAGAGTCTTCCTATGTAGCTAAGGTTGGGCTGGAAAGTGCCAGTCTCCAGACTCACCATTCCTAGTGATGGGATTACAGAGGTTTACCACTCAATGCACTGAGGTTGCCCCATGGTAGAATCTGTTACAGATTCAGCCTCTTGTCTCTTCAAGGCCCCTGGGTAATACAAGCACTGAACATATAAAAAGAAATGAAATGGATGGATTCTCCTTTGGAGGCAAAGGAGGAGCCCTCAAGAGACCAGAGGGAGTAACAGCAGGGTGAGGGCTGGGGATAGGCATCCCTTTGTGTGTGTGAGGGTGGTTGATGTGAGTGTGTACTTGTGTGCACACCCTGTGCACGTGTGGAAGGCCAGAGGAGAGCATCAGTGTCTCACTGAATCTCAAGTTCTCTATTGAGGTTAGGTTGGCTGTCCAGCAAGCTCCAGCAAAATTCCTGATTCCTCCCATGTACTCCCTCTGCCCCAGCACTGGGGTTATGGATGTCCACAGCAATGCCAATCTTTTTACTAAGCCACGGGGATCCAAACTCAGGTTCTCATGCTGAAGCCGTAAATGCTGTTATGTGCCAAGCCATTTCCCCAGCCTCCAGGACAGGTATTCTAATGCCACCACAGGTCTGCCTACAGGTGACTTGCTGTGCATATAGGACAGTGTACAAGAGTTGGGGGTGATGAGACAAATGATGAACATCTGGCATTTAAGGGACAGCTCAGTCTTGAAAGCCTGTGGGCCCCATGAGTGTGAGACCTCCTTAACCCAGCCTCTCTTGGAAGCAAGACAACATGCCTCCCAAGAGGAAGGACATTTTCACTCCTCTTATCCTGAGTTTCCCCATGTAACTGGGAAGTAACGGTGGGGAAAGGATGGGCACTAGGACAGGGGCACTGTCCAGGGACAGAGCATTCCTTCTGTCTCTGTCCCCTATCACTGAAAGAACTGGGGTGGCAGGGAAAGGCTGTTCCTCTGAGGTTGATCCCCCACCCTGCCTTGTCCCCTCTGCGATCCATGCATGGCTTTTACCTGTCTGTCCAGGGCCTGAAAGGATGCTCCTACCCAAGGGTAAGCCTGGGAGGGGGCATCGGGAAGGAGCCCAGGAAGGGCCCCGGGAGGGAGTGAGAACAAAGAGCTGCTGAGAACAAGCAGAACACTTTGGAAGGGGTGGATGCCGCTGGTCACGTGTCCCAGATAAGGACTTCTGATTTTACAGGCCTGACAGATAATCAAGGCCTTATTATACTGAGTGTCAGCCAGAGGGTAATATTTTCAGAGGGCAACTACTTAAAAAACAATTTCTGTCACACCGGCTGCCCATGCGTCAGGCGTGCCTGCCTCTGCACCACTCGGCTGATTTGGAAATAAATTATGCTGATTGCTCCCGATATGAGGGGAATCCATCATCATGCCCCTTTGAATTCATCTGGCCACCCTGTAATCCACCCTCTTCCTCTGGGGTGTTAATGAGACCCCAAGGCCCTCCCCTGAAGGCCCCGTGCTGGGCTGCCATGGGGGGCTGGGACCCGGGACTCCCAGGGACCAACCCTCAGCTACCACTGTGTCCTCCACTTTGCATGTGATTACTTTGAGCTTAGCCCCTTTCCTGAAGTTCGGGAAAGCTGCCTGCTGTTTCCTAGTTGGGCCTCTCCATCCTTGGGAAGGCAAAGCTGGTTTTCACTTTCTTTCACCACATTTATCGTTCCAAAAATGTCTCTGCTGTGACTGGTTCTGAGCTTGAGAATTAATTGATTGTGAACTCCTCAGGGGCCTGGACCCGTCTTGTGCTTTAAGCCCTGCGGCCGTCTTCTCTGTTTTTCTATCAGTGGTGTTTCCTTCTGTCATATTTGAGGGTCTTGAATTCAACTGGAGTGTTAAGGCTGAATTCTTATTTCATTTTGAGACAAAGGCAAGATAAAATGATAGACACAAAAGTGTTGGAAGAAGGAAGACCCCACGAGTGTCTGTTAGGGATTCTCATCGTGGCTCTGTGCACATGGGCGCTCTGCCGAGAGGGTTGATGGCCTTCATCACACTCTCAAGTGGTCTGTGACCACTGAATAACAAATGGGTGAACTAACTAAATGGGTAAATAAAAATAAATCACCAAATTCTGCAGGCACTCATGGCTGTGTGAATTCAAATGTGAGCTGACAAATGTTCCAATTTTCCTGCTGATCAGAGGCAGGTAGAGGTCAGAATCCAGGTCCCCTCTAATATAGGGCATTCTTCCCATAAAGCTCCAAAGCATCCTAGTGAAACCCCAGACTCCCCACCCCTACCCCCGCTGAAGCTTCATGCTGGATTATGCTGAGTATCGTCTTTCTGGTCCCAGCTCTGCCCAGGGACGGTGTGATGACCCTGGGGTCCCACTCACCCCTCCGTTTGTTCTCTCCACAGAGCCAGCTCTGATGAGCCCTAGTCACTAGCTCATATGTCTGGCCTGGCTCCAATCTTCTGGTTCTGTTAGGACAAGCTGTAGCTGAGAATGGCAGGACATGTGAGACACTGAGCTCTGAGCACAGTGGTTGAGAGTTGGGAATAGCCCTACTTTGGGAATCCCTGAGGCCACTTCTCACAGAGATGGATAGCAGCACCCAGGTTGCAGGATCTGGAAGTCCTTGGACTCTAAGGAAGGACAAGGGGTACCGACGTGATGGGGGTAAGGACTGCCATGAAGGTGAGACTCTGTAACTTGACCTTGGCAGAGAGATGCACTCACTTGAGCCTAACTACATGGCTTCTTTGTGCCTTCCTCGTTACAGAGGTTTCTTCCATAGACCACTGGACTGGGTTTCCCATTTCCACTACAAAGGAGCTGCTGCTTCCCAGGGCCATACTGTGTGTTGGGTGCTGTGTGTTAAGTACTTTGTAGTACTCAGCTCAGCTATGGCCACTCCATCAGTCTGAAAGTCATAGCTATGCCTGTCCTCCTGCCCGGGTTCTGTCTGTCTCTTTTCTCTTTCTCTTTCTCCATCTGTCTGTCTGCCTGCCTCTGTGTCTGTTTCTCTCTCACTCTCCTCTCTCTCTCTATGTGTGTGTGTGTGTGTGTGTGTGTGTGTGTGTGTGTGTGTGTGTGTGTGTGTGTGTTTTCCCACTTTCTCTCCACCTTGCCTTTTGAGAAGCTGAAGTTCTCTGGGTTAGTTAGACTGGCAGTCAGTGAGCCCAGGGATTGCCTTGTCTATGTCTCCCTAGCTCTGGGATAACAGCACACCCCACTTCATCCAGCTTTCATATGGGCGCTAGGGTTTGAACAGATGTTCATGCTTGCTCAGCAAGCCTCTTAGTGAGCCCTTCACAGCCTCCATCCCCAGTTCTTACTGGCTGTACTGGGTGTCTCCAAACAGGGCCTTCTCTCCTCGGGCACTTTTTTTTTTTGACTTGAGGGACAGCAGGCTCTTTTCCACATGGTGGATGAGAAAGAGAAGCTCTGTGAACATGGGGGGGAGACAGCAGGGGTGTTGGCTTCTTTGGTCTTTCTCTTTGGATAGGTCCTTGGGTATCTGGGCCTAGGTGCTCTTTTGACATTGTTCTTTATTTAGAAGAATGCCTTCAAAATGCAATTCTTCCTTTTAAAGCCTGCAGTAGCTTCTTACTGAAACTGGTGCAATAGTGTGTGCCTGGTTACAATGTGTGTGGCAGGGTAACTGGCTGGCTCGCTGGACATGTGCTTTAGTTTGGATGCACGTGTTCTCCACCGTTTCCCACAGATTCTGATGTCCCTAAGCAGTAAGCACCCCAGGCCTAGTTCCTGGTCTCTAAAACTATTCTGTGATATGAGGAAAGGGGACCCTTGGAGAAATGATTAATTCAAGAGGTAGCTCAGAGGGTAAAGGCTCCTGCTACATTAGGCTAGTGACCTGAATTCTATCCCCTGAACCCACAGACACGTATGCATGTGAAATTTGTCATCTTGTAATTTCACATATGTAGAGCTGCATGTAGATTTTATAACCCAACGATGCTGTTGATACTGTGATCATACCTCCTAATTATTCCCATTTTGATGTCCAGAACACGGAGTATGGGTGGAGGTCAGAGAAGTCAATTCCCTCTTTCCATTTGTGGGTTCAAGGACAGAAAGTTTTCCTTGTGAGTGTAAGTTTTGTCCTTGCTGATGTCTAGAAGAGAAAGAAACAAATGTCATACAGACCCTTCTGTTTGCTTGCTAGAGCCCCCCATAACAGGAAGGCACAAGGTGTCTTAGCCCACAGAAACCACCTCACAGTTACAGAGAAATCCATGTTCAAGGTGTGCCAGGGCTGGTTTATTTGTGGCAGGTGGCAGTCCTGTCTGTCTTGTCTTTATGGAACCCTTCTTCTGTGCATGTCTGTTAAAATCTGTAATGTTCAGGTTATATTAGGGCCCACCCTAAAGAACTCATTTCAACTACTGACTTTAAAAAAAGTCCTTATTATCCAACACAAATCCTGAGGCACTAGGGCTTGGGACTTCAACCTTAAAGTATGAGAACAGGGGTGACAGAATCCAGCCCATGCACTACTCAGTTCACATTCTTCAACCTCTTCAAATTCACTTCTAGCACTGTCTTTGTAGACTCCCCAGAATATTTTAGAAAATGATCATGTCGTGTGGTGATAGATTCTATTTAAACCCCAATTTTCCAATCTGATTTTTAAATTTTCTTTTTCTGTCTAATCACGCTGGCTAGAATCACAGGCACAGACTGAACAGACCAGAGAGAGCAGGGCTTGGCCGTCGGTGCTTCGCTCCTGAATTCAGAGGAAGCGTTTAGCCTGTCACATTAAGTCTGATGTCAGCTCAAGGTTCCTCATAAATGCCTTTATCAGCTTGAAGAGGTTCGTCCCCCCCCCTACTTTGATGTATTTGATTTTTAATCATGAATGATTGTTAAATTTTGTCAGATGCTTTTTCTGTGAGATAATCATATAGTTTGGCTTTTAGTCTGTTAATTAGATGAATTACACATGACTTTTTTTTTTGGTAGGGTGGGGTGGGAGGAGATAGGGTCTTGCTATGTAGTCCAGGCTGGCCTTGAACTCAGGCTTCCCAAGGGGTAAATGTTGGGTTGACAGATGTGCACCACCGCACCCAGAACACAGGCACATGACACTCTCGGCATAAGCTGTCACTTTGCATCAGCCTCTTTATGTTGTTGGGTTCGGGTGGTAATTCTCATGATCTGTGGTGGTGACTATAGTGCCCGTTAGGCTCCTCCTGGTGAGGAGTAACAGCTCCGCTCAGCCCTCCTGTCTCCTGGTTTGCACAGCGTTGCTCTTGTTTCTTTCAAGACACTTGAGGAATTCAGGGAGAAGACTTTTGAGCATGGGCTTCACTGTGGAAGGGTTTCTTAGATTTCAAGGGATTCATGTTATTCATTTATTCAAGAGACTCATCTAGTTCATGCCAAATGTCAAATGATTGGCATAAATTGTGTGGTTTGCTGATACCTGTTCAGTTTCCATAGGCTCCTAGCGCTGATGCACCTCTGACCTCCAACCCCCACCCATGTCATCTCCTGCTTCTCCTTTTACCAATTTTGATGATTTTGTTAAGGAACCAGTTTATTTTACTTAATGCTTCCTGTACGGATCTCTATTTGTTTTCATATTTTTTCATCTTGCACTTTGTTATCAATACTTTATGCTTAGATCCTGCTCTGTTTTCAGTTTTTCAGATCATTAACTTGAGATCTATTCATTTTACTTTTCATTTACTTTTGAGCACTTCACACATGTACACACTACATCTTGATCGCACCCACCTCTCACTCTATCGGCAGTTGCCCCGAGGACTCCCAGTCACGTCACCATGACCTTATTTGTTTATTATTTATTCTAATCCACTGTCAATATGTACATGGATGTGGTAATCCACGGGGACTCTTCCTTCCCCAGGTGCCATCAACTCCTGCTAGCTCCTCAGCCAGAGGCGGAGGCTCGGGATTTGCCACACCCTCACCCTGTTTCCGTGCTGGAATTTTTAACTAGCTTCTAATATGGGTAACCACAGCTTCTGTGAATTCATGGGTGCAACAGCCATGTCATGTGCAGGGACAGTATTTCACAGTAGTCCTCCCCGTGAACACATTTCAGGAATCTGTTCTCTTCGCACTGTGGATTCCTGAGATTGGTCTCGGGTCGTCAGCCTCGTGCAGCATCTGCTTTCACCCAGGGAGCCCTCTCCCTTGCCCATGCTTTGTACCTGCTGAAGTTCTACTCACTGAGCACAGACACTTGAGATTGCTTTGTGCTCTTGATGAATTGCTCATGCATCATTAATGACTCTAGTAAAGCAGATACTCATTAGGACCCCATGATTCCTGCCTCCTGGAGCTCATGTCTTGAAGGTAGATAGGGCCCATGACTTACCTCCAGCCACTAGAGTGGCAAAGGTGACAAGAGGAACAGCAGTGTGGCACACAGCACAGAATGTTATTCCCTAAGACCGCAGGAGCCCTCTAGCTTGACTCATATACTTGTCCCCTTTTCTGGTTGTAGAGTTGCAAGAGGCATGTGGGAAACTCACACATCGGGATGGCCCTTTGCATAGCTGTGGAAACAATGCTTGCAATACTGTATAGACACAGCACATTCTGTGCATCTCTTCACCTGTTGATTCGGGTTATTTGCTTGACTGATATGAACACTGGTATGCAAATATCTACTTGAGCCCCTGCCTTCAGGCCTGGGAGTATGCACAGAAGTGTGACTGCAGACTCAAGCAGAAAGTCCATGCTTGGTTTCCCAGGGAACAGATGAGCTGTTGCCCACAGAGGTTGTTCCCTTGTACATTCTCACCAGCAATCTTAAGGGATTCTCATTTTTCCCTGTTGCAGGTTGTTCCATTAACAGTGCCTATACTAGCATCCCAGCAGCTGTAAAGTAGGTCTCACTGTGGTTTTGCATTTGCATTTCCTTGATGATTAGCAATGTCTTTATAAGCTGTTTGTGTATCTTTAGAGAAATGTCTATTAAAGTCATTTGCCTATTTTTAAACTGAGATTTATTATTATTATTGAGCTATAAGATTCTTTACTTATTTTGTATATTAATATCTTGCCAGATGTATGATTTGTAAATATTTTTTCTGCCTCTGTGAGCTGTCCTGTAATACATGGAAGACTTTGATGTATCCTAGTTTATCTACATTCTCTTTTATTTGGTGTTCTTGGTGTCCTATCCAAGAAGTTATTAACAAACTTAATGTTATGAAGGTTTTTTCCCATGTTCCTCTCTTTCATTGTTTTTTCAAACTGATACTTAGACTTTGTTCCATCCAAGTTAAGTTTTATGCAGTGCATGGACAATGGATTGAGTTTAATCTTCCGTGTGTGAATACCTAGTTTTCTCATCAGCCTTTGTTAGAAGCTAGCCTCTCCTTATCAATAGCAGTATATGTCAGAGCTTATTTTGGGCCTCAGTATTCCATCCCATGGTGGATGTTCTATACTTCATGTAGTTACTGCTCCTGTAGGTTCTAGTTCTCCATCTTGTTGGTTTTGTCCAACTCACCTTCAGTCTGCAAAATTTGTCTTCCATAGTATGCCTTCTTTGAATTAATTAGGATATTTGGATTAATTGGGGTATTATCATTTTTAATCTTCTTGCTGCTTTTTACTTGGTTCTCACTGTTGTGTCAATGGTTGCTTTATGGCTCGTCTGTATCATAATGTGTAGGATGGATCCTCACAGCAGTGGCCCTTTGTCTGTTCCTCCTACTGCACTCCACACTCCAGCTGGCACCCATTGTCCTCCTGTGCATGTTTGGTTCCCATAATACCCTCCTCTCAAGGGCTCCTGGCCAGGGATGCTTGCCTAGCAGTTTGCCCATGTGCTTGCTATGGCTGTACACTTTTCTTGTATAGAAATAAAATCTTTCATTGCTTTCCACTTGCAAGAAGAGCTTCCACTAATATTATTGAAGGGTAAGATGATTTCTTGGCTGTGAGGAAGCAGTCTGTGTCCTAGACACCATCTCTACACTGTGCAAGCCTCCATGTTCCTTGGTACTTTATCCTGATTGATCCTCTCGTCTCCCTTTAATTTGTAGGCTTTTATCTTAGCCGTGGGCCCACTTGTCAATAAAGAGAGCATCCTCCTTTGTATGCGGCCCTCTGATGAGCACCCATACCCCTTTTGACATTTTACATTTTTTTTTTTTTGTTGTGAACATCTTTTCCTATGACCTAACAAAATGACTTTTGGACATTCACATCTTAGAGGAGGGGAGATATCTTCCTGCTTTTCAATGGGATCAAGCAAGGTAAATAACCATATTCCTCACCAAATACAGAAACCAAGGATTCCTATTTTAATCAATAGAGAGGCCAGCAAGTGATGGACTGAAGGTAAATTGGAGGTGATACAGTATAGGCAAATTCTAGATGACCTTTGAGGGGCTTAGTGATGAGGGAAACAAGAATTACTCAAAAGTGCATTGTTAGTACTGAGAATTAGTTTGGTGAAGGAGAAAGGGGTTTAGATTCCAGCTTTAAGACTGCTATCTGCCCTGGTTAGAGAGTAAAAGTGTCATGGGTCTCTAGATCTGTGCCTAGGGGGCAGGAATTCTGGGGCTGGAAAGCATTTTTGCAGGGTTAAGAGTGCCAGGTGAGTTTAAGGTGCTGCTTGTATCTGGTTCTGTGTCCAGCTGCCTGCTAACACCATGCTGAGCCACCTTGAGAATCTTCAGTATCTCAGCCCATGACAAGCAAGAAGCCTGCCTGTTGACAGCCTGTCTGTATGGAACTTCCACAAATAAAGCCTTCTTAGGGTGGTCCACGGTGTAGGAAAGTGAATGTCTTTGCTGCCACTATATGTAGGAGGAGTCATACCTTATATTGAATTGTTCTGTGTTTCTCCCACCTCTCTCCTTTCTCCAAGTGTTCTTCCTTCATCTACAAGTTATCTCAAGTTGTCATAATCCTGGAACATTCAGTTGCTGTCATTTATGCCAATGATTCTGGTATTGCTGTTCAGTGCCTTTCCCTAGTCTTGGAAGAAGGAGAATATTGAATGTCTAGCTTCCTACATCTTCAAAGACCCCTGTTGCTGAGATACCCTCTTGCCATATTTTCAACTCATTGCTCAGTTTTTATGATGGTTTAAGATGCAATCCAGTGTGTTAGTTCTATATGTTAGGTGATCAGGTGCTTAGATGAGACAGTATCATTAGCAGCTAAGCCAACAATGAGTTCACAAACATTCACCAAAATGGTGATTTCATGTTGGTCTGGGACCAAGGCTACCAGCAGACTGCACAAATGAGGCTAATGAGAGTGAGCAAACAGGAGAATCATCTCCATGAGCCCTGACCTAACTAACACTCTAGCACACTTGCTACTTCACAGAGGCTGTGACTGGAGTTGAGAGGCCAGCCTTCTCCACTCAGAGCTCCTCTCCTCTCTCTTCTTTCCTCCCCCTCTTTCTCAGGGTCTCACATTGTACCAGAAGCTGACCTGGCACTCACTACATTGTAGCCCATGCTGGGCCTCAACTCAAAAAGTGATTCTTCTGCCTCAGCTCCCATGTCCTGGGATTATAGGTGTGTGCCACCATTCCTGAGTTAGAGTCTTTTCTCTTCCTGGATACAGTTGTAAAGTTTAAAATATGTTTTTTGTGACTGAGCTAATTACAGCTCTCCCTGAGTTCTTAGCAACTGCTTGTCTCTGAGCAGAATAACAATGGCTTTTATGCCCCCCCCCATTTTAAAAGAACAGCACCTGGTAAAGGGAAACACATTCACAGTGAGGCACAAAAAGAACCTGGAAAGAACACAGGAGAGCATGGCCTCCATCCTTACCCTTTCTGTCAGACCTGGGTCATGTCCTCTACGAGGCAGCCTCTATGATCTCCTCAACTCCATCATCAGCCTCCTGGCTTCATGGAGTTGGTGTTCTAGTCTGTGGCCACTCAGAGAAGCTGTGAAAGAACCTCGGTTGAGTGTGTGCCATGTGGAGTGACTCCTCCCTCGGGATGTTCTGTGGCTTGGGGAGCAGAGAACACCAGAGGAAAAGAGAGGGGAGAGAGAATGATACAAATGAAGGAGATATAATTGTCCCTTTTAAGACTTCTACCTAATTTCTGCTTCCCAGGGGTATAGAATAAGTAGTTTTTCCTTCTTATTTAAAAAAAGAATTAATTTGATTTTTCTAATTGGAACACTTTCTACTCGCTGATTGCCAATTGGAGTTAGATCATGAATAAAAGTTTAGGATTACAATTCAAGAGAGTCATGCAGTTAAATAATTAAGTTATCTGCAAGTGAAAAAAGCAAGTCTGATTGAAAGGGGCAAATGAGGTTGGCTGTGCCTTGTGTGCAAAGCCAGTGCAGGGGATACGGGGTGAGATGAGAGTTGATGGGTAAGCAGGTCCCCAGTGGACATTGCCAGCTGACCTCACTGGGCAGACAGTGGCAGAGTCATGAGATGGAAGTCAGACCTGAGAGTATGGGAGCATCCATGGAGATGGATGTTTTTGCAATTGTGCCTATTTCTCTTCCCTTGCTCTGAGCTCTAGACTATGGTGCCAAGAAAACCACAGAGCCAGCCAGACGAAGTCAGTGCTAGGCCTAGCCATTAGTATTAAAGTAACCTTGTGCTGTCCTACCCTTGAAACCTCTCCTGCTCATTGTCTAGAGTAAGCCAGGTCATGTGACTCTGAGAAGACCAGATGGACCAAGACTGAACTCATTAAGGGTTAAGAAGGACCAAGAACCAGGTTGTCAGTGAGGGATATCTTGCCAGCAGCCTCTGTCCACAAGCTGAAGAGGATTCACAGACATATTATAACCAGCTGGGGATGCAGTTCAGATGATAGGGCACTTGCCTGGCATGGATGGCACACTGAGTTTGATCTCTAGCATGACATAAACTGAGTATGGTACTACATGTTTGTAATCCCAGAACTTGGGAGATGGAGGCAGAAACTATCCTCAAGTACATGGTGAGTCTGAGGCCAGCTTGGTTTATATGAGATCCTGTGTTTAGACAAACAGAGAGCAAAAGGAAGTGGTAGGGCAGGGGTGGAGAAATACAAGAGCAGTCCTGGCCAGGTGATGGTCAATGTGTGGTGTTCAGTAGAGGTGAGTAGGAATGCGAACAAGAAAGCTGACAACACACAGCGAAGGGAGAAACCAGTCAGGAACAACCAATCCAGAAGGGATGGCACATCAGCGCAGTGGGGACATCAAAGTCACTTCTCAAATATCCAAAAAGTCAAGAAGGAACACCAGGGAGAGAAGGATACCAATGCAGAACATCTGAACACGAAGCTGTAGTGTTTGAGATGGAGAAATGCCCTGGAAGGATCCATTGGTGGATCAGATACAGCGGGAGAAAGGACTGGGGAAGTTGGACACATGGGAATGGGAACTCCTAGGAGGAGACAGATGTGTGATGCTGTTAAAAGCAGAAGAGGGGGTATAGAGAGAGATGGCTCAGTGGTTAAGAGTGTTCACCGATTCTCCCAAGTCCTTGAGTTTGCTTCCTAGCACTCACATGGCTCACAACCATATAACTCTAGTTCCGAGGGATCCAATGCCATATTATAGCCTTCACTGGCACCTACATACATGTACATTTACACACATACAGCAAAAACATTTAACTTCTTTTTTAAAAGACAAAAGGCAATTCAAGTAACTAAAAGATGAGAGAAAACTACAAAGAAAGTAGAATTCTAGAAAAACAAAGGATAACAGTAGTCAACTTCTGTCTCAAAAAACTAAACAACAACAAAAAACCCAAACAAACAAAAAGATCAGTTAACTTGATATAGAAAGGAGCAGCCACCCTTCCGGATCCTGATATAAGGAAGCAAAGAGCGTTATGAAGAATAAGTTCAAGTCAGGCAAGGCAGGAGAAACCCCAGCACTGGGGATGGGGTGGAGACAGGAGGACCAGGAATTGTCAGCTCTGGCAACATCATGACCATAGGGGCCAGAGCAGGCCATATGGGAATACCTCCAAATAAAACAAAACAAGTTTAGCCCATTTTCTACAAGTAGGATTGGTAAATTCTTAGACCATCAGAACACTATAGATTGACCAATGTAAATCATTCATAAGTATTAAAGAAATTGAAGAAAATTCTCTCTCACACACACCTAAAGAAACTGTTGGGGTGGTTTGTTATGTTGGAAAATTCTCCCTAGCTATAGTATGTCAGTAGCTGGGAGCTTCTACCCCATGCCCCATGCCCCTGAGAAGTTACCAATCCTCTCTCCATTCTCTCCTTTGAAGGGGAGGCGAAAATACCTTCTTGGGTCCTTAGGAGAGAAATGGCCCAGAGGCAGCTCTGGGCACATTTGACTGTACAAATGCTGTTAAGGAGACTGGTGGCTTAGTGTCAGCCCAGTATCAATTCTGTGTGCTGGGGACTATTCAGAGCACCATGCCCACGGTGCAGGTCTTTGCTGTGCTTTCTTTAGAATGTTCGATCTCTTCCAGGGATGTCTGATCTGGTCCAGGAGAATGCTGCAAGGATTGCCTAAGGCTGTGCATTTGTGTTTCTCAGAGTATGGTTACCAGAGCCTCCTACCCTTCAAATGTAACTGAGCCTTCCAAACACATGGGCAGTTCGGACATACTGAGGGGAAGAGACCCACCCTCACGAGCCTTAGAGAGACCCTGACATCTGCTGCCCATGCTGAGCTGGCATCAGCTGTGTGTACTCTTTCGATTGTGTGGGCACTGTTTGGCATGGGAACATGATGCTACTTTTTGCAATGCCCATGGGTTACCTCCATGGGAACTGTTCTCACCTTGCCTCCTTATATTATGTTGTACCTGCCCCTGTTTTCTGTGTCCTCAATTCCTTCTTTAAAGTTACAATAAGGTTCTCTTCAGGTAGGCCCACATCTGAAGAGTGGTGCCTTCTTCCACTTATTCCAGCAACCTCTACCTTCACCGTGCCCCACGAGGATGTCTCTAAGTTAGATCCACTATGCGATTAAAGGACCTTGGCCTCTTACACTGACAATTATAGGAAGAGGTAACTCATACAACCTATGAATTGCAAATATCCTAATAGTGCAACACTTCTGGCCACACAAATTAATAGCATACACACCCCACCTGTTGCAGTACAGTTGGCCTTGCCTACATGCTGTCACCCTTGTGGAGACTTGCCCTCATGGCTCCATTTGAAACTTTGGTCTTTGATACTAATCCTTCCTTCACTATTGTATGAGTTACATTTCTTGATACTGTTAGAAATTTCCAGGCAGAAGCAGCATAAGGACGGGTTTACCTGGGGTTAGAGTCTGCCTTTCTGTGCAGCCCTAGGCCCCATACACAGACAGTGTCCCCTACATTCAGGGTGTATCTTCCCCTTCCCTCCTCTGGAAAGGTCCTCCATACATGCACAGAGCTGTGTCTTCTGGGAGATTTTAACCCCATCAAGTGTACATTGGAGATGAGCTATCACAAAGGTCATGGGGGAGGCGCATATACCTGGAGTGCGTATTGCTCAGTGGTGGGTTTAGGAAGGACAACACTTCTCCTCACTACTAGAGAGCATCTCTCACTATGTCTGGTGCTGACATCAACAATGGCAGAGTAAGACAAACAAGTGAGAAAACGTGCAGGTCAGTTTTGAATAGGATTCGGCCTAGCATCAAAACGAGTGGATGGTAGAGTCGCTTTCAAACCCCGGGGACTTGAAATTAATTCCAGGGTCAGTTTCAGGCTGGCTTTGAGAGTCCTACACTTCCCCACCACCTACTAGGCTATACCTTTTCCCTCTGTGGCCTCCAGCTTGAGAGTCCAGCTTATGGCTTGGAGAGTGATGTCACCATGGACAAGTATTGCCCTGTAGGCGGGAACTCCCAATGTCAGCAATGTTCTGTTTGCTCACAGGATATCCTAGCAGTATAGAAGACATCCTTGAGTAAAATAGGTCAACAGTACTTAAGGCAAGTGATGCTTTAATCAGGCTTTAGTCGTTTCTGATGGATAATGAATAATGCTACATTCACACACACACACACACACACACGTGTGTGTGTGTGTGTGTGTGTGTGTGTGTGTGTGTGTGTGTGTATGCATACTCACATGTGAAGTTGATGTCAGGTGTCTTCCTCTGAGGTGAGGTCTCCTTGAACACACAGCTCACTGACATGGTAATCGATAGAGCTAGCTTGCTTTGGGAATCCCTTGTCTTTGCCGCCAAAGCTCTGATATTACAAGCAGGCCTTCACACCCATTTGGCATTTCTGTGGGTTCTGGGGACCCAAACTTTGGTCTCCATACATTTCTTAATTTCCTTTTAAAGTGGCGTGGACAGCAGAAAACCCAATTGGTAGATTGCTTTTCAAAGACGTAATTATTCATTTTATCTCTCCCTGTTTGATATGTCTGTTAAAATGGGCTGTGGTAAAAGTTCTTCTATTTACTGTAATTTTGTTGCTTTGGAGCACCTTGGGAATTCACAAGCCTGCTGTATTTATAGTTGATCCCCCTGTTTCCATGGATCTCAAACTACTAAAGCAGCAACAACGGGCTGGCACTGCATGCTTTTATGCCCAATGAATTCCCCGACTTTTCTGAAGACCATCATCTACTGCAGGACTTCCCCAAAAGATAAAAAGAAGACAACCACTCAAAAATGTACGGGGATTATGTAATATGTAACGTGAGTCCATGACGATCACTTGAATTAACCGTGGGTGTGGGATGGTGGGCAGGTGAGGCGGCACCAGGGCTGTCTGAACAGGAGGTGATGGGGAAGGACAGTACCAGTCCTTGAACACATCCCCCACATCCAAACTCCGCTCAACTGCTGTCCACGTGAACCCGGAACCCTGGCGGCCTGCTGTTGTTGAGATTTGACTCAGGTCCAGCTTGCACAGCCTGGGGTTCCTGGGTCACTTTCCTGAGAGGTTGTAGTTGTAATCTTCATCTCCCCTGACTGTGCCTGGCATTCCAGCTGGGACCCCCTTCCAGGACAGGGCTCCAGATTCACACTAGGGCTTGGTTTCCCTCCACTGAGACTGTACTGCCAGGTTCCTACTGCCCTGCGCCTCCTGCTGCATTGAAGTGTGGGGACTCACAGACAGTAGCCTTTCACATCTCTCAGGCTCCACTCAGCCATCTTTACTCCCTGAGCTCCCCTCCTCCATCTCTCCACCTGTGGGTCCTTATCAGACACAGGGCATCCCAGTCTCCCTCCTGAAAAGCATCTCTGCAGGCTCATCTTCCATCCCAGGATGTCACTGAACCTCCCTTTCTGCTGAATGTCAAGCCAGCAATCCAACTGTGTGGTACACATTTGAATCTGTAGGCCTGTTCTCTGCCCGAGTTATGAGTTTCCAAAAGAGGGTATTATTTTTTTTCTCATTGTTTC
The DNA here is from genome assembly GCA_030556225.1 of Cricetiscus sungorus. Taxonomy (NCBI): domain Eukaryota; kingdom Metazoa; phylum Chordata; class Mammalia; order Rodentia; family Cricetidae; genus Cricetiscus; species Cricetiscus sungorus. The sequence continues at coordinate 36,414,441 of JANBXA010000731.1, read as the reverse complement.
CTCAATTAATTCCATGCTGTGCATCTTTAAGGAGCTCAAGGATAGTCTGAATAAATCAATAACATTTTATTCCTCTAAACAATTTCTCATTTCAATGACTATAAAAAGTCTTAATAGGAACTGTCATTTCTCCTTCCCTCATTTGTTTTTGTTTATTGAAGCTGTGCTGGGAGGAAGCTGAGGCCACATTCTACATACCCTTGGGAAGCATGCTCAGTAATGAGTAGGTCGTTATTAAAGACAGATGTGGACATGACTGCCTGAAACTAACTACTGAATGAAGTAGTCCACAGTAAGCTTCGTGCTGGCAAAGTAAATTTGGGGGCTGTGGCTGTAGCTCGTTCTCTCTCTCCTTCTTTCTCTCTCTCTCTCTTTTCTTCTTCTTCTTTCTCTCTCTCCTCTCTCTCTCCTTTCTCTCTCTCCTCTCTCTTTCTTCCTCTCTCTCTTTCTCTTTCTCTCTCTCCTCTCTCTCCTTCTCTCTCTTCTTCTCTCTCTTTCTCTCTCTCCTCTCTCTCTTTCTCTCTCTCTCCTTCTCTCTCTCCTCTCTCTCTCTTTCTCTCTCTCCTCTCTCTTTCTCTCTCTTCTCTCTCTCTTTCTCTCTCCTCTGTCCTCTCTCTCTCTCTCTCTCTCTCTCTCTCTCTCTCTCTCTCTCTCTCTCTCTCTCTCTGATTGGAATATTTTACTTCATAAAATCTTCAAACACACTTGTGTGTGTGTGTTGAAAGTATGAGACAGAACATGATAGAATTCAAAGCACACACTCCTAGAGAGAGGAGCTAGATTTCTCCTGAAGAAATTGTGGCCCCAACAGTGTTCTTTATTGCTTCTGAGTGTAAAAATGCTCAGAGTTCAAGCCCACAGAAAGACTACCATTAGACAAATTACAAAGAGTTCATGAGAATACAATAAGTATGAAAAAGAAGCTGAGCTCACTGGGGATCAAACAGCAAAAGATGTGAGCATTTATGATCTTCTTGCGAGTCTGGGACAATGAGTTAGTTCAAAACAGCCAGAACGAATTCTCGTGTCCCACAAAATTACCAGATATACAACTAATGTCATCTTTGGCATTAGTCTCCATTTATTCAACATAAAACCTATTTTCACAGTGATAATTAAAATTTTAAATTTGAAATCAAAGAATTTAACAGTAGACTAAGTTGCTTTTTGGTGGTGAGCTGCAAACACCATCATTCCCTAAGAGAGGGCAGATTCTATAGGCAGATTCTGTAACAGAATTTGCTTTGCATTTCCAATGTGCAAGCCAACCCTCTCTGGCCAACCAGATGCAATCACGTGGTATTTGTGTGTCTATCTGCATAATTTTCAGTTGAGTGTGAATGTGACTTGCAGGACCACAAAGGGACTGAGAAAATCTTTAATTTCATATTCTAACCAGTTGGCCCTATTTGCTTGCTTTGAATCACTCATTTCAATAAGGTGAAAACGTGTGCTAATCCTCCATTCATCAGGCGCCTGGGTGCGTGTGAAATGGATCATGTGGACAAAATAAACCCCAGCCAGACGCAACCTGCCTTTGTCCCCTAAGCTGCTTCGAGGAGACCCTTCACAGGTACCAAGAAGCCATTCCGGCCACTTCACGTGCTTTTGAAGACCCTTCCCTTTTTCTCGATTCGCACATTACTCAGGCACAGAAGAAAAGCTAAAAGCGAACGTCAGATGAAGGGAGAGCTGAAGGAGCCGAACTCATTTTCCACACACAGAGATAATTGGCACGGCAGTAATTTTGGAGAGCTGAATTAAATGAATAAGTTGTGACATGGGAAAAACTGAAAAGGACAGCAGTGCTCTGGCTCACACAGAATCGCTACCTTGGTAAGCATTTTTCTTGAAGACCAATTGATAAAACAGGACAAAAATGTTTTTCCCCATTAATTGCTTTCAAACACTGTCCTGTTAAACACCCAATTAAAAGGCAGAAGTGTGGTCCTCTGTTTGCCTCTAATGACTGTTTTAAGAGGCTGGGGTGGATGGAGAGGAGGGATGGGAGAGGAGGAAAGGAAATAATGGAAGAGTCTAGCATTCTCTTTCATGGGCTGTAGAATAAAAAGATCAATGAAGGAGGTTTATCGCGGCTCCAGCCCACGAGAGCCTCAAACACAACAGAACCGCATACCTCTTCTGAAAGGGGCTTCTTTAGGACTGCCATATCTAAATGCATTTGCACACACCACTAGGCAGCCAGGTTGATGGGTGCACAAGGAAGGGTTTGGTCAGCTCCGAATAGCTGACATTTATTAAGCGATTCCAAATGTATTAGCAGTGTCTAAACATTGCTTTAGGTTGGAGGTAAAAGAGACAAAAATTAAAAAGTAAGCAGAATTGTTTGTGTTTAGGTCACAGCAGGGATTTAAAAAAAACCACAGAACAGGGCTTTAGTGTGGCTGCTATGTCTGGGGAAGGGGCAGGGTGGAGTAAGGGAGGGCCAGGGCACTCTCTGCATACCCACTCAACACTTGCTGCCCCCCCGTTCTCCTTCCCTTCCTTCCTGAGTTCCTTCTCTCTGTCTCTCAACCATGGAATGAGATCAAAGAAAACAGAAAAAAATTATGTTCTTTACTTTGTAGAACATCAAATGATTTGGGAATGATGAGAAGGAGTTGGACAAACTTAGTCTGTTTCTATGAATTCTTCTTGATTCAACTCAGAAACATGACCAGTACCCAAAAGATCTTAAAAGCAATAGCTATCGCATCAAAATTGTCATTTGAAAGCAGCACTTAGTACCTTAGTGATGCAAGTTCGGGAGCTGGGAGAGGTCATCCTTAAACCAACAGAGTCCAGACAGTGTGGTCTGTATGTGACTTAGTGGCTCAGTGTTGTGCAGTATCCCCTGTAGATTTGAATTAGCCAACATCAGTATGTGAAAATAACTAGCATCTCCTGGATCCTGACTGCCTACAGAGTTGCTTTAAAGCACATTTCTTTTATGAATTCATTGATTCGCATAAAAACCTATTGGGGGTATGTGTGAGCCCTAATGTGATTCTTATCTCATAGCTGAAGAATCTGGGGTCCCAAATATAAAATAGAATGTTCACACACACAACCAAAAAGTCCTAGAATTCTTGTTGGATTTTATGCTATCCAAAATGCTCTGCAAGTCATTAATTTATTCTTTTAAAATGATGTGTTTACAAAGATGTTGACTCAGGTCCATTTGGGAGTTTGTAGAGTACAGTGATGGGATGGAAAGAAAGATGGTGGGGACCATCACACTTCACATGGGGCACTTGGTGGCTATTGGAGGTGTTCTCTTCAGGAATTCACCTGAAGGTGTGATAGACGGGATGGGAGAAAAAGACACAGTAGTGTTAATACACAGGACAAACGCCACGCTGCGTTCTAAGAACAGACGAGCATGCCACTCTGCACCAGGGCAGAATGGCCAGTTTACAGCAGAACCAATAGAAAAGGTATGGCTTCACTGGCTCCCAGGTCATTCAGGAAAAGCAGATGCCAGAAACTTGCATAAAGTGTCCTGCAGCATGACCTTGGAAACAGGACAGGGACTGGGGGCCTCTCCATCTTCCGATACTATCCACTTTCTACTTTAAACAGCTTAGATTTGTGTTTCCTCTCTAATACAGGTTCTAAGGCACCATCTTTGGCTTTGTCTTTACAAGAGGGGGTGACAAACAAACACCCACACAGACAAACCTTTGTGAAGTCTGTGCCTCCACACAGATTCAGGGCCACCCACAGTTGGACAGGAAAATGACCAAAGTCTCCAGAATCTGAGAATAGGCAAGTGGAGGATGCCAGAATCAGGAATTCTAGAATTCCAGATCATCTCTCCCCTTTCAATTCTCAATGTCTGTCGTTCACAGAAGTGAGGGTAAGAGACACAGGAAATGGAGCAAAGGACTGTTCCTGGTACCTCTCACTGGCTTCTTGCAAGGCAGACGTGAACGCTGCAAGTACTCAAGAATGGGCCTGCAAGTACTCAAGTGCAGCCATCCGCAGGCACTGGGTCAGACTCTGCTGATAGGATGCTCCTCGCTGTCCATGCTGGGATCTGAGACCTCACCATGCAAATGATCACAGCAGCAGAGACACCCATAACTGGTGACAGCACTGAGTGTCTGCCATCCTGAGACCCTGCATGACTGACAGACCAAGAGGAATAAACTTGCAGTGTATTCATCTGTGACCCTGTGGTTCCTGTTAGGGACAGGGAGAAAGGGGTGCTGGGAACTCTAGGGTGACTGGGTTGAAGTTTGGGTCAGAAGTAATGGGTGGTGAGATAGTTTGTGTGTTAAACTTTGGATTTGTACAGACATTTGACCTTAAGCTAAACCAATACCAAAAAAAAAAAAAAAAAAAAAAAAACTGAGGGATGGTAGACTCATGCAGGCTGAACACCACCCCAGGCTCAGTTGCAACTATCCCTGGCTATGTAATCTGTTATTTATATCACACTGGGGGCATTTGTGCCTGATGCCCTAGAACCGGGCCAGCACTCAGGTGAGTATTTTCCAAATGCCAGTTCCTACCCCTGAAGGACAAGGGGCTCCAGGCAATGAAGCCACATGTAGTGTCTCAGGAGGTGGAGGCCACACTGAAAAGCCATAGGACCAGTACTGGCAGTTAAATGCAGCCCACCAGCATGTGAGGACAAAACAACAGGAGGGCTGGCATACAGGGGGAGCACTGGGAACTGGGGCTCTGGGGCAGCCACAAGCCACGTCACGATGACTTGGAGGGTGACAAGGACTCTTGAGCTCTGGTCTTTCAGTGGTTCATTATTACGAATTATATCCGAAATCATAAATGTGGAGATGAACTGTCTTATTTTTCCCAAATGTGTAAATTTCATATTCAGAATAATTTCTCTGTTTCTTTCTGCATTTTTGTTTGTTAGTTGGTTTTAGTGAAATAACAAATCAGGAGTGGAAAAGCCAGGCATGAGGGAACACCATCCTTATGCTAGTACCTGGAGGTAGAGGCAGGAAGCAGAGGTAGGAAGACCAGAGGTTCAAGCTCATCCTCAGATATATGAGTTTGAGACCAGCTGGACTACATGAGACACTTGTCAGGGATACGAGGTTGAGGTCCCTGCTGACATTCCCACAGCAAGGCTGGGAGCTATATTATATTATATTATATTATATTATATTATATTATATTATATTATAGATCCAGAGGGAGGTGGAGGATGCTGGGTTCTGTATGGCATATGCAGTGGGAAGTAGGGACAAGGAACCTTCCCTAGACAGCCTCAGGCAGAGACAGGGATATACAGGCTTACATCTTCCTAAACTGGTCCAACTGGGTGCAATGGAGAGATAGAAACTGATACTGAAGGAATGAATGTTCCTAAGGCTCAGATCCTCACTAAACACTCTCATTAGTAACCTTCTTTTCCCCAAGAAATCCCAGGCTTTTCATCAAATCACCTGGAATTCCTGTCACACTCAAGACAAATCTTAAGATCAAGCTTATCAACATCACTTGCATCTAAAAAGACCTCATTAAAAAAACTATTTATTAAAGTCCACAGTTCAGAAATACATTTAGGAACTAAATTAACAGAAAAGAAGATGATGGGAAAGGATAATTGCCACAACACGTCTCAGAAAGCGTTATTTAATTTACCATAATAATGAGAATTATGAGCTCTGCACATTTGCAATTTCTTAGCTATTTAGTTTGCCATGAAACATTAAGAGGAAATAAAAGAGGAACAAAAAGAATAATTGAGTACAGAACATTATAATGAACTGTTGATGCCCCATTCCCATTACCAAATTGATCGATACTGGAATTCATTGTCCCGTAACTTACTTACACACCCTTAAAGGGGCCATGTCACTTGCATCATTAAAATTGATAGAGATGTGTGGGGTGCAGGAATGTGGGGACAGGGTGAGGGTGTTGGGTGGGATGGTCCATGAGTGACTGAAGAGCCTAATCATCACAGCATGCTGGCTGACACATGACGTTTCCTATAAACTCAATCTCCTATAAACACAACTTTGTCCCTGCCTCATTGGCTTGGTGGGACTGAATCCTATGGGACCTCAGTATCTTGTGGGTCTCGTTCTATCTCTGCATGAGCATTGCTTGGGGTTAATTGTCAGAGCCCTAATTCACAGGTGCAGACACTTCATGGAAGATTTACATGTAAGTGTCACTTATAAACTATTGGTTCCAAAGTGTGAGGCTGCGTGTTATTGTTTCAAAATATGCTTATAGAAACATGAATCTCTTATTACAAATGATCTTCATCTTAACAATTTATTTGTAATCCAATTACTTTAATTTCAATAAGTTCCCAATACAAGTGGGATTATAAATGAAGGAAAGGCTGTTAGACTGGCCTGTGAGGCACATTTCAACCAAGCATACAGCTACCATCTCAGGGCTGCTCTGACAAGGAGTAGAGATGATGGTGATCATGGATTTCAAACAACAGCAACAACACTCTGAGCTTCAGATTAGTACCATCACCTTTAGCTGGAGGTAGCCTAAAAATGGATCACACTCATAGAGGGGAGAGGTGGTAACACTCGCTAGAAGGGGAGTTTCCAACCCTAACCAAATCCTTGAGAGCTCCAGGCACTGATTTTGATTCTAAGAAATATATCGTGTGTGTGTATGTATGTGTGTGTGTGTGTGTGTGTGTGTGTGTGTGTGTGTGTGTGATTTTTTTTTACCATGTTGGTTAAAAACCAAGCTCTCTTCTTCCTCTTATCTCTTATCTCTTCATCACTGGGTGCAATTTGTCAGGGATTCCTGGACTTCTACTCTTGAAATAAAATGTCTCTGTGGAGATGGACACCTGTTGCTTTACAGATTCTGGTGTTGTCACCTCCAGAAGCTAGTTCTGTGATTGCTTGTTCTGCCAATTCCTGGTCAGTTCCTACTTCACAATTCCCTGGTGTCCTCCCCTTCTAGCTAAACTTGAGCTCCCTTCCAATGATACCCACCTTCCTGCAAACATCCCAGAGACCCTTGCCACTGGTCCCTCTATAGTCACCTGTCTGTTGGACCCTGATTTGCCTTCCTCTATGGCACTGACAGAGAATAACATTGTAACAGGTAGTAATGTCCACTAAAACACACATCTAAAGCTATTTTACAATGTGGGAAGGTATAATGTATTGTCCAGTATAGCCATTACCTTTATTTCATAATTTTGATCAGCATATACATGTGTGACTAAAAGTGAAAGCACTTAAGGAAATGTCATTAGTGCTCCACCCCCTTCCCAGCCCCAAAGACAGCAAACTCCATTTCATTCTCAATGTATTTGTCACCAATTCATGCTCTAATTTTCTGTTAGCCATAATTTCTCCATGTGATGAGCTAGACAGAGGGCCCATCTCCTCCCCTGTCTATCCCTGTCATCTCCAGGAGCCAACCATGTAGAAGGTAGTTTCCCTGTCACACAGCCACTCCCAATTAGTCACTCACGGGCTTATATTAATGATAAATGCTTGGCCAATAGCTCAGACTTATTACTAACTAGCTCTTACATTTTAAGTTTGCCCATATTCCTTATTTACACTGTGCCACATGGCAGTGCCTTTCTTAGAATGGCATGCTCATCTCCTGCTCCCTCTGCATCTGGCTGGCATCTCCAGATTCCACTTCCCTTCTCCTTCCCATTATCCTCAGTTTGGTCACCACACCTATACTTTCTTCCTGGCTAATGGCCAATCAGTATTTTATTATACCAATTCAAGTGACAAACCCTTACAGTGTACAAGAGGATTATTGCACACACAGCACTGCCATCTGCCCAAGTAGGATCGAAGAGAATAGTTCTCTTTTGCCCAGTCCTTCGGTGTGCTGAGAATTCCTCACCATGTGGGTGACCAGCAGTCTACTGTGGGTCCCCAGGTCCCTTGGCTCTCCACCCTCTTGTTTCAAGGGATCTTATCCTCAAGTATCTTGCTCCTGAGCAATTTTGAGGGCTCACATGACTTTCTGTCCCCTCACACATCATTGGCACAAGCACACGGCATTTTAGCTTGATAACATATTCCTTGAAGCATTTCTTGAAAGGCTTCCAACTTGCCAACTCAGCTGTCTCAAGACGTGTGATTCAGGATGCTGTATATGCACTTTTTTCTCCTGTCCTGAGACTTCATTGTCTTTTCTCATTCCTTCCTGTCCCCTCTATTCAGTAATAAGTCATCTGGAATTTTAGTTACAAATTTTGTTGTTTGCTTTTTTCCATTGTCTATTATTTCTCCTCCTCCTTCTCCTTCATGACTAGCTGGACTCTAACTTGAAGTGGATGTGTCATTTAGGATGACCATGAACTTCTGACCCTCCCACTGCTTCCTCCTGTGTGTTAGGATAACAGGGCAGCTCTGCCTTATTGGTTTGATAAGGTTCTGGGAATCAAAGCCAGGGCCCTGTGCATTGGGTCAGCACCTTGTTCACAGGACAACAACCCCCCCCCCCCCCACCACCACGTTCATGGTCTTAGTATGTTTCTATAGTTATTTTCCTTTGGGCTTCTCAACTATGTTCTCAACAATTTAGTCTATGTCTGAGTTTTTGAGCTGTTTTGTTACTTTCCACACCTCTAATAAGTATTTTCTTTCAAGTTCTCTGTATTGTTTGCTGGCATATAGTCACCAAGAGTTTCTTCAGAAAGCTTTAACCATTGGGAAATTTTTTGAGATCGGCTTTCAAAAACAACTTTGTCATGCCCTTGTGCTTGTATAAAAATTGAACAGGCACCACATTCCAGCTCCCAGATATAAACTTTGAAGGCATTATCTCATGTCCATGTGTGGGTACTGCTAGTAATGAGCTTGGGGACATTCTGATCATGGAGGGACTACAAGTGTGGGGTATGAGGTGGGCTTCACCCGCCTGGATCTCAGAGTTGTGTCTGGTCTGATACATACAGCAGCCCAGGACTCTCCAGCTGATGAAGAGCCTTCACTTAGACCCGCCTTCTCTTGTGTCTTTGACATATCTCCCTGTTAGCCCAATAGTCTTGCATCTCAGCAGTTCTTTACTTGTCTTTGATTCTGTTTACATTGTCTTCTGGGAAGGAAACCCCTGTCGTTTAGATTTTCTTAATCTGGCAAGAAACAAGCAAACTAAGGCTGGGCATTCATAATTAAGAACCAGCCTCTGTGTGTGATTTACCTGGGAGCTGGGTGGTGGACCCCTCAAAAAGCCAAAAGAGTAAAACATCTCACTGCACATTGTAGCCGTGGAAAATGGGCTACTACCTAATAGCTTAGATGTGACCCCGAGTTTACTAGCTCTGCCTGCCATTGAAAGCTCCCATTGAGGTCTTTCTTTTTTCACTCATACTTCTGATGCATGAGATTCTTGGTAAATTATTTTTCACGTCAGCTGCTCTTTTGTATGCGTGAACAACCTCTCTTGGTTCTGCATGGCTTGTCAGCATTGGACTCTCTTTTGTTACCCATTTAGTACTTCCTCTTTGACAACACCTTTTTTTCTTATTTTGAGTTTGGTATTTTTCTTCATATTGTTATTTTTTTTTTCCCTCAAGTGTGGAGTCATTCTCCCCCTCAGAGAAGGCAAGCTTCCTAGCTGGATTGGGGACAGGTAAGGGCATCTCTTCATCCTATGGGAATGGGCCCATCTTGGAGACAGTGTGAAGCTCCAGATCTGTTTGACAGGAACAACTCCAGTCTCCACAGGCTCGCGTGTTTAAACACCTGGTACCCAGGTGGTGACACTGTTTAGAGAGGGTGTGGGTCTGGCTGATAGAGGCCGGCCACTGGGGCTGGGCTTGCCCTGGTTTCACTGCACACAAGCATGAGGCTGCCCCCACATGACCCCCTCCCTGCATGATACACAGTGAATCTCTGAACAGAAATATTAATCCAATACAAATCCTTCCTCCTAAGACACTTCTGTCAGGAATTTTGTTACAATGGCTGACAAAAAGTAACTAATGTTGCCATCAAAAACAGGCAGATAGGGTAGTAAGTTCCTGCTGCTCTGAGTGGGGAACGACTGCCGGTAACAATGTGTTAGTGGACAGAGAACTAACTAGAAAAGTCAAGGGTTACCAGAAGCAAATAAGCGGTTCAGGAAACGGAGAAGCCAATTAGTTTGATTTACTCATGATTCACAGTGTGCATGCTCTGAGGGTCACATTGGGCTCTCTGTGGATAAATAATTAGCATGTGTCAAATTAAAGATAGTAAGAAGTTTTTCTTCAGTCCCCTTCCTTGTGAACAACCTTGGTTGTGTCTCTGTGCAAGCTGGTAGAGGTTGGCTTTCCCCATTCTGGTGTCACACAATGCTGCCTTGATACCTCTCAGACTTCTTTTGTACTCCGAGGGAGACGGCTGCTTCCAAAAGCTGCAGTGACCGCCCCAACTGTGCCTCTGCCTTTGCGTGCAAAACAAGGAGAATCATTTAGTAGTGAATCTGATTGATCAAATACTATTTAAATTTCAAAATTTACAAAACTGGTGAGATTCCCTCTTAGTGTTGCCCGTCCAGACAGGCTAGTCCAAACACAGATTCCAGGTTCAGTGGACCACCAGGCCACAAAAAGTAAGGAAGAGAGTAACAGAAGACAGTCCACAGCCTCCTCTGGCCTAGAGTGTATATACACAGGAGTGGAATACATACCACCCCCCCCCCATGCATGCATACATCCTCTCTCCACACAAAAGAGATTTAAAATACTTCCATCGCAAGCCTGGATGTGAGTACTTCACATATAGTGGGTGTAGTTTACAAGCTTATGAATGCTTCACATTGCCAAGTACTTTTAAGATTTGATTTTTATTTGTGTGTATACATACTATGTGCATGTGTTTGTGTGTGTGTATTCCCACACACGTGTGCCATGTGTGTGGGTACTCAAGAAGGCCTGAACAGGATACCAGATCCTCTGGAGCTGGAATGAAAGGCAGTTGTGAGACATCATGTGCATTCTGGGAACTGAACACGGGTCCTCTGCAAGAGTTCTCTTCGCCAAGCCTCTCTCCAGCTCCACTGCTGGGACTTTAGTCTTCATCAGTCCCTGAGGTAAAACATTTTAAAAATGTTTTACCTAAAAGAATATATTTGATTGCAGTTATCCATACACTAAAACCTGGCAGTTAGATTGAACTTTGTCTCATGTGAACATTGGGCATCCAGGCCCACTGGTGACACCCATGACATTTCCTCCTCTGGACCTCAAAGACGGGAATTTATCTTCAACCTACTCTATCCCTGATGAACTGTTACAAGGTTTTAAACAACAGACAAAAAGACAACAGCAACATGTCCTTACAGTGTCCCTTTCTACAGACACTTTAAAGAGGGTTGGCCCACATCCTGTGCTGGTGGATTTTTGAGAGCCTTGATTTATGCATGCCAAGGACAGAAAAGAATTGCCGGGAATCACAAGTGGAGAGACTGAATGGAGAAGAAAGTGCCTCGCCTCGCCAGCCAAACAATGCAGAAAGGACTGCAAGCTCAAGGAGGCTTCTTGTCACTTGGGTGATTGACACTGTCACTCCTCTCTGTTCATTTAATTTTAAAGGGGAACTCTAGGGTGATCAGGAAACATCCTTAATTGTTTTAGTTCCTGTGATGGAGGTAAACATTTACAGTTGTAGGAGGACCCGTGTGGCTGGAGGCCACTGGATGCTGCAAGTAGGAAACTTGGCACTGGTTCACATACACAAGGGATGCAGGGGTTGGGGTATGTAAGATAAAGGTGTGCTGCTGTCTTTGAGGCATGAGCTCTGTGGATGCTACCTAGGTGGGTGGGACACTGGAAGAGAGACCACGTCTGCACCTGGGGAGGGATGTACCCTTATGGCTTGTACAGGCCTTCGTATGTCTTGTACAGGTCTTTGTATATTGAGATTGGCCTCGATGTCCCAGTCAATCAGTGTCTATTGCACAGTGCAGGTGTCTTAGAAATGATAGGGACACATGTTTCATAGCTATAGATGCTGGTGACCAAGATTCTGTTGGGGTCTTTTTTCTGGGCTTATGATGTTTTTTAACAGGCACTAATTCCATTCAAGAGGTCCCAGCATTGCAACTTCACCCACCCTCACGAGCTCTCCCCCAGTACCATCTTCTGGGTTTCAATTTGGGAGCACATAAGTATTCATATGGAACATGTAAGTCTTGTGGCTATAAATCCTGCCAGACCACAGTCACTGGGGGAAGACGGGAACCAGGAGCAGATATGCCGGCAATTCCCTGGCCTGCATTTAGAAAGAGATAGGGAAATCTCTGGGGAGACAGAAATTCCTGCGCCCAAGGGAGACAACACCACCATTCTGTAACCTCCTTTGTATCACAGGCCATGTGGTAGCTTCATGAGCTTCACTTAGTGAGTGACTTTGGGCATGTTCCTTGTGTGTTTGGGACTCAGTATCTTCCACTCTAAAGTGTACCCAAGCATACCACCTCCTCAGAACAAAGAGAAGAGGAGTGGGATGGAGCCGGTAGGTGGGAAGCAGTAGCTCATGGCCTGTCCTGTGTCATCATTCTGGTTGTTAGACTCCTCTACCTTCCCCTGCCTTTCCTCTGCTAGTCTCCCTACCACAAACAGGTTCACAAGTCTGCATCAACTGTTCCTACAGGAAGCCACACGCCTCAAGAGGTCTTTTGCTTCTGATTACAAGCTGCCTTCCCCTTCCTCTTACACACCTGTATTTCCAAGCTGTCCTTGGATTAGAAGTCACAGACATAAAGCTTAGGGACTATTATGGGGAGCAGAGTGTGGCTGGCACTCTCCTTGCAAGTTTTAGAATGATGGGTGTAGTTGCTAGAGACACACTCCTTTAATACCAGCTCCCAGGAGGCAGAGGCAGGCTAATCTCTGTGAGATTGAGGCCATCCTGGTCTACAGAGCCTGTTCTAGGACAGCTAGGGCTACACAACATAGTGTAACCTGTCTCATGAAATGAAGGAAGGAAGGAGGGAAGGAAGGAAAGAAGAAAGGAAGAAAGGAAGAAAGGAAGAAAGGCAGGCAGAAAAACAGATAGTCAGACAGATGCCTACAGATGCCTAGACAGACTCCATCAAGGGCTTGAGGGTCCCAGATCCTTGTCATGCTTATGGGCCATAGCTCAAACTCTCCAGGCCATCTAGTAAACGGGTCTGCACATGGGGATCACTAGGATCTGCACTGTCCTGTGATCCAGATGGAGTCCCTAGTGTCCTCATGCCACAGACATGTGCTCCTGCCTCTGCTTCAGATGCCATGATGGAAAAATCATACCTCAGTTCACATTTACTGTGCTGTTGTACCCCATCTGTGCATCCTGTCCATCATGTGAGATGAGCCTTCCAATAAAGTAGCAAAAGAACGCATCTAGCATATGGATGAAGTTGTAATCATTGCCACACCCCAAGTGTCTGGGTAAGAGTTGGACTTGTCCCAAGGATGATGCCCATTCACCTAATTTGCAGCAAAGATACCAGCTTCCAGCAGGGCCTCTCCAATCCTGCTCCCTCCCACCCCATCACACCATGTATGCCGAGAGCACACCGCACAAGCTTAGATTTCCTTTTGGAACATTCTTGGTTTCTGGTTTGTAGGTAACATCCCTGAGATACAAGGAACAGAGTTCCTTCATCTGCCTCCTTCCTGGTCCTGGTTAGAGGCATGGTTTCTATCTGAATGGAAGTCTAAGTACTGGTTGACTTCACTGAAGGGGAAGGGAACAGATGGCACTAGGTGCTACAACAGTGGGCACACACTGCCACAATGCCACCCTCTCTGGGGTGCAGGTGACATGGCAGAGCAATAGAAGAGGCTTGCTTCTTTATCCGTCAGGTCCAGCAACACCCAGAAATCAGAGCAACCAGCAAGTGTGCCTCTTTCCCAGTAAGAAAGACTAACACTGGGGTGATCATTTGAACTTCTGAGCTCAAGCTGCCATCCGCTGCAGCTGCGCTTTCACAGAAAAGCTGCAGGCTGTGAGCAGACTGCAGGCTGTGAGCACCATTGCATTTCTCTGGCCCACACACTGCACACTAACAGTTCTCCCGGGAAACCCTCCCCAGCCGGTTCACCCTTTGCAAGGCTGCTGGTGACCAAGGCACCACACACTGTGATGCTTGTCAGAGGCTCGCCCAAGGGGCCCTTTCTATATCCTCATGGCCACTATCTCTCTTGTATGACCATGATGGCACCTGCAGATCATCACACCCAGAGGCTGAGGATCCACCAGAGAGAAGGTTCAGATCCTGTCACAGGAAGAAAGAGACCAGCTCCTCGCCTGTACCTCCTTGGACCTAAGATTGGGAGGTGGAGATCCAGCACCTGGAGAGTGGATTTGCAGTTTGGATTCCTGCAGCAGGTGCTTGGAAGTGAGGTGAGGCCACAGGGGATGAATCCCACAGGAAGCTAGAAACCGCCTCCAAGGTGCATGCAAATCCTGGGCTGCACACAAATCCCGGGCTGTGGGTGTGAAGTGGTTTCCAGGAACCCAAGAGTGGGAAGAGGAGAATATTATTTTTCACTTCTTTCTCTTTTAAACTTTGTGTTCAGTACTTGCCGATATGTTTTTATACAACCAAATTGGATTACTTCAACGTTTGGTCTAGTAGCCGGATTTAAAGGGTGTTGTGGTACAGTCACACATAAATATGTGGAAAGTATGTTCTTGACACAGGAGCATCCTTGCACGGTGTTAGTAAAACTAACTTGCATATGGGTTTTTAAGAACCCAGACAACATACAAAATTATTCGCACCACAATCAAGCCTAGAGTAGCTAAGAACCTGCTCTCTGTGTGTTTGGGGACAGCTTCACTTGTCTTTCTAGGTTGGTTAATCACATCCATGATGGTGCTGTCGTTGAGTTCAGACACACAGAGATGCTTCCCTCCTTTGGGATATGACAGCATCCAGCCAATATAAATGTTAGCTAAGCATTCAAAGCTAAGCATTCAACACATATTAAATTACATATTTTCTTATAAATTAATTTTTATTTTAAATTGCCCTCAGGAAAATAGAATTAAATACTTTTAAAGATGTGTATGTAGGTAGATTTAATTACGAATTTCATTTAAGGCTGTAACAAGGACACATGCAAATATTTCTCAGAGAGAGGGGTAGTGGGGTTGGCTGTGGTAATGGCCACTCTTGAGTGTGGGTTATTGACTGACATGGTTTGTGACATCAAAGTTTTACATGTTGCTCTAACCTCTAGTACCTTAGAATTGACATTTCTTGGGAATAGGACCATTGGAAAGTGGCTAGTTAAATTAATATTGGGTCATTAGCATGGACTGGACCAGTGTGATGGTGTATTTCTTTATTAATTGCTTTTCTATTGCTGTGATAAAACACTATGACCAAGGAAATTTATAGGAGGAAGGGTTCATTTGGTTTACAGTTCCAGAGGGATAGGAGTCCCTCACTATCACAGCAGGGAAGGGTGGCAGCAGGCAGGCTAGTTTAGAACTAGAATCAAGTCCTTTAAAGCCCAAAACACAGGTAACCGTAGGGAACAAAGAGGCGCTGAGCAGCAATGGAAAGCACTGGAAGACACTGGAGGTCTCCACCCAGTTCAAGAGAGCCACTTGGGTGGGTATAGAGACACTGGAGGTCTCCACCCAGTTCAAGAGAGCCACTTGGGTGGGTATAGAGACACTGGAGGTCTCCGCCCAGTTCAAGAGAGCCACTTGGGTGGGTATAGAGACACTGAAGGTCTTCATCTAGGACAGGAGGGACTCTTGGGTGGGTATGGAGGTACCAAAGGTTTTCATAAAGGACAAGAAAGGCATCTGGATGGATACGAAGGCACTGAAGGTCTTCATCTGGGATGGTCTATAGTGATGATGAAACTAGCTATCACATCATCACATATGGTGTGTGTGGTTTGTTATTACAGCATAGCTGACCAATAGAAGAACTAATACATTTTGTGTTTTCCTGTTTTTTGATCCTTGTTTTAGCTTAGCTTCTACAGTTTAAGATGACTCCTGTTATTTGAATATTACAGAAAGACAGAGGCATGGCTTATTTTAAGCCTCTCGAATTAAAATACTGTTCTCCGCAGTCAAATGGATGGAACTGGAAGAAACCATCTTGAGTAAAGTAACACAGTCACAGAAAGACAAGCATGGTATGTACTCACTCATATATGGATTTTAGACATAGAGCAAAGGATAACCAGTCTACAATCCACACCTCCAGAGAAGCTAGGAAACAAGGAGGACCCTAGAGAGACATACATGGTCCCACAGAGAAGGGAAAGGGACAAGATCTACTGAGCAAATTGGGACCACAGGGGGAGGGGGAGGGAGATAGGAAACAGAGAATGAAAGAAGAGGAGGAGGGAGGAGAACATGAGGGATCAGGAAGACTGAGTCGAGGAAAAGACAGAGGAGAGCAAGAAGAGAAATACCGTAATAGGCTTAAAGAGAAATCTCGCACTAGGGAAATGTCCAGAGATCCACAAGGATGACCCAAGCTAAGAATCTAAGCAATAGTGGAGAGGCCACCTTAAATACTCTTCCCTTATAATGAGAATGATGACTACCTTAAATGCCATCCTAGAGCCTTCATCCAGTAGCTGATGGAAGTAGAAGTAGAGATCCACAGCTAAACACTGAGCTGAACTCTTGAAATCCAGTTGTAGAGAGGGATGAGAGATGAGCAAAGGGCTCAAGACCGTGTTGGAGAAACCCACAGAAACAGCTGATCTAACCAAGTGAGAGCACACGGATCCTAGTCATAAAGCTAGGGAACCAGCATTGGACAGAATCAAGCCCTCTGAATGTGGGTGCCAGTTAGGAGGCCTGGGCAGTCTATGAGACCTCTGACAGTGGAACCAGTATTTATCACTAGTGCATACATGGACTTTGGGAGCCCATTCCTCATGGAGGTATACTCTCTCAGCCCAGATATACACGGAGGAGGGCCTAGGCTCTCCCCCAAATGATGTGACAGACTTGATGATCCCCCATGGAAGGCCTCACCCTTTTTGGGAAGTGGATGTGGGGTGGGATGGGGGGAGATTAGTGGGGGAGCATGGGAGGATGGGAGGGAGAGGGAACTGGAATCAATATGTAAAATAAAATTGCTTCTAAATTAAATAAGTAGAAAATAATACTAAAATAATTACTGTTCTCAATAGTATCATAAAGGCTGAATCAAAAGGAACCTTGTAGGCAAGCCAGTCCTCCCCGTGTTAGAGACACCTCTGGCCTCTGGTAAGGTGCTCTCAGTGCCAGAGTGGGTGGCCTCACTGTGACACAATCCCAACATGTTGAAAGTCCCACTCTGAGAGAGGCACTTGATGCTGCCATAGGGACATCAGCTACAAATGAGACTGTGTGTTTGTTTTCCACAGCAATGTAACAAATTACTGCAGAAAAGCTGCTGAAGACGGCCCACCTTTGTCCTGTCACCATTTCTGCATGCCAGCAGATCCCAGCAGGATGAGCTGTTTCTCTGTTGGGACCCCAGGAGCCATACAACCAAGGGTGTGGCCCAGCTTGTGTGCCTATGGTAAGAGTTCATATTCTTTCAGCTGTAAAACTCATGGCCTTGCCTCTTGGCAGCCAGTGAGAGAATCCCAGGCTGTGTCTGGCCTCACCTGGAGAGGCTGGTACCCCCAGGCAGTCTGCATTTTCACTGATGGAAAGTCTGTTCGCTGGGGACTCCAATTACATCTTTGAAATCCCTTAGCTTGCTGCAGACACAACCTAATTTTGAGAATAGTTTTATTCCTAGTTTGAGAGATAGTGCTGCATAGGTCTGTAGACACAAGGAGAGTAACATGGGCCCTCATTGCATCCTACCAGCTACACCTGCCCTCAGGCTCTGTCTCTGGAGGGTGGGTTTCCTAAACAGAGACAGGCAAGCATCCTTATCAAACTGTGAGTGGCAAACTTTAGCCCAGTTCTATGTTGGTGGATTTTACATCTACCTATGATTCTGCTGAATGTTTCTGCTCAGCCTGTCCCAGTCACAGGATTTAGGCTTATCATTCCCCAGCCCTGGAGTTGTTATATCTGGCCAGCCCAGGTCTCTGGAGTGTTTGCTATGGGCTGCTCATCCATGTTCTGTAGATCTGACACAACATGAATGCTGACGTGCACACCACTCAGAGAGAGAAGTGCTTCATGTACCTTGACTTGGGCTCTGTGGCGAGGGTAGAGGTGTATGAGGTCTGTGGAGCCATGCCCCTGAATTTTACTGAATGGACATTGTTCAAGTGAGTGAACAATGGTTTCTTCAGACCCAAGGCAGGTCATTGCAAAGTTCTGAGAATACAAAGAAGATGCCCCAGATGACAGTGGACAAGGAACATGGAAGAGTGTCTTTTGGGTGGGTGGCTGTGGTAGACAAGACAGGAAGCTTGTGTTCCTTCAGTGACCTCATGGTACTGTAGATGCCAGGATTTGGAGGACAATGCTGATTTGCTTTTCCAGATTTCATGGAGCACAGACTGCATCTAGATCCCCCCAGTGCTGCTTGGCATGCTCATCTTCGAGAAAGGAGAGGGGGTCTCAGAGTGAGGCTGTACTGACTTTGGCTAGGGAGGGGGCATGGGGAACAGGGTAGTGTGTGCTGGCTGTCAGGGAGGTCTCTTTTATAGGCTTCTGGATGTTTCTTTTACCTTGAGGAATAGTATTGCAAGTCCCTGTACAAAGGCAGAAAGCTCTGGTTGCCATGGCAATAGCCAATCTAAGGAAGCTGTGACCTACATCATGACTGAGAAAAATAGTACCTTGTCTGTGTCACCACAGACACTGCTTCCCGGATCAGGCGAGGCCACGTCCGTCACCTAGAGTGAACCCTCTCACCTCAGGAGGGAAGCAACACTTTTGCCTACTGCAGAAACTTCAAGGGACAACACAGGTCATGAAAACTGCTGCTGCAGAGTTGCAGACCCTGCGGAGTCAGCGGGACTTGGCTCTGCACAGGAACCAGGGTTCTGCAGAAGGCCCTTCAGACCCCAGCCTCTCCTGCAGACATGGAGAGGGCTGCTGGGAAGGGGGACATGAAACACAGGGCCTGGGTTGCTGCAAGCCATCTCTGCCTGCTCATTCTCTCACAGTATGCCTGCTGCACGTGGTACACAGCACTCATGCCACCCACACACTATACACTATGCACACAACACATATGTACACATACCCCATGCAGACACCATGCACACTGTGCCATCTACTACCACACACCAGGCATACACATGCATACATACCAGACACACACCACAAATACATGTACCAGGTACATACATCACATATCAAATATAGATACTGATGATGTGCATACACCACACACATTGTACATATAATACATATTGGACATAACTCACATCATCACTATCTTACATAGACACTGTACAACATCTTAGATGTATGTACAGACTAAGCATGCTACTCACTTTGTACAATTTCATACACACACTGTGCACACAACACATAGCTTGAACAGCCTAATATAACATTCCTTATACATGCACACTACTTCTGTATGCACATACTGAACACACACACACAGACACACACACACACACACATTCTTCCTCTTTGGAAAGCTTTGTTACTACAGTGATGAAGTGACATGTGTCTGTCAGTTCTAGTTAAGTTCTCAACAGAATGATTAGATATTATTACATTTTCTGCTCTAGCCAGGAATGCTGGGGGGAAGATGCCAACATGCCAAGAAAGCTCTCTGTGAGTGTGGCCTCCAGCAGGTCTGCCGGTGTGCAATGAGAAGGATGGAGAAGGAGCCAGGCTAACTCTTTTCCTCCCGGCATCCTCACACGTGTGTGTGTGTGTGTGTGTGTGTGTGTGTGTGTGTGTGTGTGTGGGTTGCTACTCTGGCAGCTTGAACCCTATAGCCTCCCTATAAAGAGTCCCATACATCTCCTTGGCTTTAAGCAGTAGCCTCCTCCAATGACCAGGCTTGGAAACAGGCCAGAAGCATAACAACACATTGTGAAATGGATGTGTCCCCAGTTGCCTTTGCTATCCCCTTTCTTCCTCATTTGGGACATCCAGGTGTCTGGGGACAATTGAGGACAGGCAGGGAATCAAGGTTGCTGTGTGCTTCTGTCAGGGACATTGACGGAAGCTTGAGGCCTTTGAGAAGCAATGCTAAAATTGTTTGCCTCTGGAGGCCACCTGGTCTCTCTTACATCTGCTGGGAGTCTGGCTCCGAGTCTCGGCAGCACTGGTAATTCACACCGGACTCGGTGCAGTGTCAACATTAGTGACATGGCAGCTCAGGCAGTCCCTGGGGCTCTATGCACATCCCGTCAGCCAGAAAGTCTGCCACCATCCTCAGAAGGTTGCCCGGGACCCAGGTCCTTAAAAGGATCAAGTCACAGTACCTGGCTCCGTCTTCAGCCCAGAGTCTGGTCCCCACAGCATCAGAAGCAGCACGTAACCCAGCATGTTGTGCTTTGGGCTGACGCTCTCAGCCTACACAGCTGCTTCCCTCTCTTTTATTTCTCTGTTCAAACAGCAGGCCTGGATGCTTGGGACTCTGTGTAAAAATAGAAACACTGTCTCCAATTATTTTCTTGTTATTTCTAAAGTAATGAGAGCCTGGATTTAGTTTTTCCACCTAGCCAGTTTGAAGCAGGCGCAGCATTTCCACTGGACTGCTATGCTGCTTCTGTCCAGCCCGGCCATGACAGTCCCCCATTTTTTCTTTAGCAGGTGAGGACATTGGTCTGGCTATTCTCTTTCCGCCTCTGGAGGCTTACATGTCCAGTGCTCTGCCTTTCAGAGTTCCTCAGAGACAGGGGCTAACATCAAAGTCTCCTGTGATCCAGTCTCATACATGTTTCTGCTAAGGAAATATGTGTTGTATCACAGACTTGGCAATATTCCTTTTGCTGTTGGGGGATGGGAGGTAGGAAGCAGAATCATGGACTCGCTCTTGTCTCCTCTGGCTGACTGTGAAAAAACTCAAAACCCTGACTGTTGGTGTCCACCCACTGCCTAAAGAGGCTGGGCTCCAGCAGGCTCAGGGGAAATGGTCATCCCTGAGAGACCCATTCATCTGGGATGTTATCACTAAAACTGTCCAGAGAAAATGAGTGTCAAAGACTAGGAGTTGGTGAGCACTTTGGATGGTCTGCTGGAGCCTGCTATCGAGACTTTAATTTCTTTTTTTCAACTTTTTACATTTTATAGACATAAACACAATCAGGCCATCTAGCCCAGTGAGTCCACTGTATCTGGGATGCTGGATGCTAGAGCTCTGACATATCCCCATACAAATGAGGACGTGTTGGGAAAGGTCTGACCCTGTCTCCCATGAGGTTGGCGTCAGAGGGAGGGGGCTGAGAGAGATTGACCCACAGCAGGAAAGGGTGAGGCTATGAAACTGTCATCCACACCAGTTCAGTGGTGATCATGATGAGTCCTGCTGCCACTGCAGTGGTCACCCTGGGCATCGTGGGTCTGGGAAAAGTGATGAGAGGCTTCACTTATAGTCTGGTTTCTGCCACCAAGATGATGGGGATTCTGACCACTGAGATCAGGAGACTTCTAGCATGTGTGTGGCTAGGGCAGGCTGTGTGACAGATGGCATGTATTCCCCACAGGGCTGTTATGGAATGGAAGGCTTTCATTGTGAAGGTGCATAGAACCTTTTCCGGGACCCAGCCAGGACTGTGTAAGTGACACTGGGAACATGAGTGTGATCTTCTGTCACTGGCACAGCTAGCCTCAGTGTTCATGCCACCATCAATCAGTGTTACTATGGCTTCTGGCTGTGGCCATGCCACTGAGTCAGAATGAGTGTTAGCATCTGTGTTCTGGTTGTGTGAAAGAGATCAGTGGTGAGGCGGGTGGAGTTATTCTTGGTCTATTGTTTTCATTAGCGTCTAGTTGTTAGAGATGTCACAGAAGGCAGTGGCACCCCCATCCTGTGTCTCTCCAGCCCGGCCTCTCTTTATCTGCTGTGGCATCCCGTCTCTTTCTTTCTGTGCACTTCCATCCTAGAACATTCTTCTGGAGGTCCTCACTAGTCCCACATTCCCGAATACATCATGGGATGAGTGTTGGATGTCTGAGTAGTAATAGGGGTTCTTAGTAATAGGGGTTCTAGATTCTTAGCAATACATTGGTTCTGGTAGCTGCAGCTTCTTGGACCCATCCAACTACAGGGGCTTCCTCTCTGAACACATATTGCCAGGCCCCATGCAGACCTGCTTTGTGGATGAAGCCTCCTTCTGGTGTCCCTGATGCCAGATGTAGGGTGGTCATTAGGGAAGGCCTGAGCCCTATACACACAGTCCTCTCCCGTTGCCTGTCTATTCTATTCTTATGCTTTGTGGTTAGGATGAGCTGTGTCCCATATGCCGGCCGGTAGTTGGCATTCTGATGCAGTTTGTAATCAGGCTATGGCTTCACTCATTACTGGCTCTTGAAGGGATTCTTCTGACTCAGCAAGAACTGTCAGATGGCAGGCCACCCCTCCCACTCTGTCCAGAAGCCCAGCAACAGGGAAGCGACCATTAGCATCCTGGCGCCTGAGAGAGCAGGAAAATGTCACTGGGCTCCACGTTCCCAAATTTCCCTGTTCCTTTAAGCCGGTGGCACCTACTTGCATCTGAGTGTTGGAACCCCAGAGCTCTAAAATATATTGAGCACTGTCATCTTAGTCTGCCTTTGTAAGGTAGGCTGTAGTCAGAGACAAGACTGAGAATGAGAGCAGCTACATGCAGTTACATAATTTAAATCCTTGGGAGATGGAGAGGATGTATCACAATTCAGTTAGAAGCACTGAAGTGTGTATGCACATGTGTGGGGTATATGGATGCATGTGTAGTGCGTGAATGCATGTGTGTATGTGTACATGTGTGTGTGCATGTGTGCATGTGCATGTGTGTGTCTGTGTGTGTGGATCCAGCCAAAGAAAAGCATTCAGCACTGTAAAGAGACACTGGAAGAAGAGGTGGGGTATAAAACAAAGTCTTCTATGATTTTCAAAAATGTTTATAGTATTTTATTTTATGTGCATGGGTGTTTTGCCTGCATGTATGTCTGCCTACCACATGTGAACTTAGTATGCTCAGAGGCCTGAGGAGAGCATTGCATACACCGGAACTCGAGTTACAGATAGTTGTGAGTTGCCACATGGGTGCAGGGAATTGAACCCAGCTCCTCTGAAGGTTCATTCAGTACTCTTAGCTGTTGGCCAAAACTATACCAGAAAAATACTTTAAAAGCTGAGTGTTGCTTGCCTTGCTGGCTCTTATCTCTGCCTCCCAAATTATTTTTCCTTCCCCATGTTCCTCCCTCTTGGTGTCATATAGCCAAGACTAGCCTCAAACTCAGTATGTAGCCAAGGATGACCTTGAACTTCTGACCCACTTGCTTCACATGCCTGTGCTCTGGGATTGCAGCATTGTGCCCAGTTCATACAGTATTGGGAATCAAACACAGAGCTTCCTGAGTTCCAGGCAAGCATTCTGCAAACTGCTCTGCATTCCCAGCCCTACTAGTTTCTCCATTTCTGAGTAGAATGCCAGCTCTACGCCTTCCCCACTGCTGGGTTTTAGAAGTATATAACCGGCTTGCTTTCACAGGTGGGCTGGAGTTTACTCCATTACCCCTGGAGTTCCTTCCTGTCTCAGCCAACTTGGTATTTATTTATTTATTATTTAGTTATGGAGGTGATTTCATTTTCATTTAGGGTAGCCTTTAAAAATATTTTATTCTTTGTAAATTTTATATACACATGTATGAAATGTGTCTTGATCATATCTACCCAATATCCTCTATATTTCCCCTTCCAATTTCCACCAAATTTTCCTCAATACTCTCCTTTCCAATTTCATGTCTTTTTGCTTTTAAAATACATATAGATCAGTTATTGTCGCCAACATGTGCAGAGATGAGGATAGGTAACTTGCTGGTGCATACCCTCAAATAAAAGTGCCTCTCCATCAACTGCCAATAGCTTATGCATAAGAGGTGGAGCTCTTCCACATCTGGAATTTTTCAACTAGTTTCATCTTGTGTAGGTACATATAAGTGCTGTGAGTTCACGTGTGCAATATCCATGTCATGTACCGAGAAGAGCATTTCACAGCACCCTGCTCACTCCTCTAGTTTTAATATATTGGCCAACCTGGTATTTAAATGAGACTGGCGACTTGAAATGCTGATCTGGGCACTCTTAGTACTTCAAATGAGCACATTTTCCAGGCAAGAAGGACATGCATTTTGGGGAATTAAAGGCAAAATGCTGTAGCTCAAAGTTCAGATGCTGAAATCTGGTTCCCAGCACGCTGAGACCAAGAGATGGAGCTTCCTAGTAATGTCTCAGTCACAGAATGGGGCCCTCATGCGTGAGGTTAGTGCCCTTTTAAAGGAACACAGGAAAACTCATTTGTGTCCATTCTCCTCAATCCTCAATGTCTAGTCTTTCCTTCTTCCTGGCTCCCATCTGATGCAGTTCCCTTTAGACACACAGGGCCTTTCTCCCCTGGGCATAGGCAGATGTCACTGTAAGACATCTGTAAGACACTGTAAGATGTCCCTTTCTCCCATACATACCCTGAGCTACTTATCATTTCCCCAGCAGCTGCTGATAACATGCTCATTCTCTCGTCTCTGACAGTCCACAAATGCCCCCACCTGGCTCTGCCCCCCCTTCTTGTTAACCCAGTGCAGTCAGCTATCTATTCCCCCACTATCTCAGGGAAATTGCACTGCTTCAAGTCACCAAAAGACTCCAACTTTTCCGATTCAGTCTGTTCCCTGGTCAACGATGGAGGCCTCCCTCCATGAGCAAGTCTCCTTGATGGGCTCTCTTTACCTTGTGGTGCCTTACAAAATACTGTTCAGACTGCTTTGGTGTAGTTTTCTTCTGTACACCTTCATGCTCTCAGATTCTACTGGGGGGTGTAGCTGGGGAGGAACCAGATCACATTCTGAGTCCTGACATCTACCAGTGTCTAGGGCTGCTCATTGTCTGGATTCCTAGTCCTTTGTATATATGGCATGTTCTGAAATTCTGACAGAACAGAACCCTAACCCCCTCTGATCCTCTCTGCTTCTGCTGTTCGCTGCCCCAAGTCTGAATGTAGACTCCAGCCCCAAAGAAGCAGTGCTTTCTGCTGGGCATCAGGAGAGATCTGATGCACCATGGTGGTCATTGGTCCAGTTACTCCTGGTACTGGCAGAACTGGGCCCAGGTCTTCTACTTCTCAGGTCCCACCTCAGAGCCATCCTTGACTTCTGTCCTTCACACCTTTTAGGTAGTTCACCTGCAGCTCCTGTAGACTGTACCCTCAGAGCACACCCAGGCCTGACTGCTCACAATCACGTTGTCACGGTCATGGGGTGCAAACCACTATCCATCCTTCATGCAGAGACAAGGGGCCTCTCCTGCCAATCAGCAGTTGAGTCTTTGTGGACATCATTGTGTGTGTCTATTCTTTTGCTTCTGACTCAGTCTCTTGGGGTGAGTTCATGTTTATTGGAATTTTATTTGTGGCCATTTCCCCAAGGTTGGATAGGAAATTGGATGTACTTTGCTTCTTTTGGGCTGGGGGCCAACTAAGCACAGAGCACTATAAAGCAGATGTCAACTTGAGCCTCCATGGACCACTAGACCCTGTTTTTCCTAAGCACATCACATGAAGACCTCCAATGAGGACTTTGCAGGGAGTTACCCTCAAATCTATACTTTAGTCTTGCCTTGAACTTTGTGCCCCACACATTCTACCCATAAGAGACCATGAGAGCAAATGCCAAGTCCATGTAACTTATCCAGTTGGCTTGTCTTATTTGTCTTCTCTGTCATTGTTGACAGGCATGTCCATTGACCCCATTCACTGAACCACCAGTCAATCCTGATCAAGAACCTCCCCTGCCCCGTTCTTCTGCTGCATAGAGTCGTGTGTGTGTGTGTATGTGTGTGTGTGTGTGTGTGTGTGTGTGTGTGTGTGTGTGTGTGTGTGTAACAGGCTCTCCCATTGAACTCACTAAGTAGGCTAGGCTGGTAGGTCAGTAAGCTCCAGAGATTTACCTATCTCTGCCTCCCAAGTGCTGGGATTTCAAGTGTGTGCCACTACATCCAACTTTTGTATGTGGGTTCTGGGCCTCAAGCTCAGATTCTTGTACTTGCAAGGCAAACACCTTACTGAGTCATCTCCCCTGTGGACCACTTTGTATACCCCTCTGGACCCACAGTGTCTCTACTCTGGGTCCTCTACTATCTTTTATTGCTGGCTCAGCCTAAATTCATTCCTTGAGCTGGACCCTGTCTCCTGGTTCTCCTCAGGCCTATCCAGTGCCACATGTGAGCAGAGCATGGTGCTGCCTGCATGACCCCTGAGTTTGGTGAGGAGGGCTCTGGTCTGCACTGAAGTTCTGAAGACAGAATGAGGGCCTGATTCCAATTCACAGACATGCAGCCCTCTGCTTGACAGGCGCTGCCAATGGAAGCCAATATGCAAGGAAGACAAGGCAGCCACACATGGCATCCTCCCAGTGTCCCCAGCTCTTTTCAGCCTCGTTGTACTGCTGCATTTTTTCTGTGCTGTGGGGGGAAGATGAAGAAAGAAAAACTTTGATTATGTTTTTTTTATAAAATAGATAAAGAAAAATGAGGAGAGGAAAGTCCTACACATTAAAAGTGGGGCATGGTATGAAAGTGTGTGTGTGTGTGGGTGTGTGTGTGTGTGTTTCATGGGAGGGCCTTGCCTCCCTAATTTAGGTCATATAGCCTACATTTTTGTTATCAGCAGGCCTCAAAGGCTGGCACTGTTTAGACAGCTCTTCAGGGTTGATTGGCACTTGGAGTCCCTCCAGTGCCAACACCTGACAATGGACATGCACACGCCTTATTATTATGCCCAACTGTGTTATTTTTAAGTAACTTCTCAGACAAGTCCATGTGTGGCCATGCCATGAGGATGGAGGAGTGAACGGGCAGCATCTTCTCCTCCAGCAGGCATGACCCTCATAAGTGGATAGGAGAGTCCTCAACATTGCAGACGGGACTGCCCCAGGCTCCGTGCCACCAACTGGGCTCCTTTGATTCGTGTGCTGCGGTCCCCATTTCTCCATCCTCTATACACATTCCTTGCTTCTTTAGGATGCTTATGTGACTTTTGATTTTGTTTATTTTTGTTTTTGTCTTTTTCTGAGAAGGATCTCGTGGATACTTGGCTGGCCCTAACTTGCTGTGTGGCCAGGATAACCTTAAATTTCTTGTCTACAGCGACTTTCCTCCAGAGTACTGAGATTATAGGAGTTCACCACAAGGTTCAGCTTCCGGTCATGCTGGGCTTTGAACCCCAGTCTTCCTGAATGCAAGCAAGGTCAGCACTCTGCCACCTGAGCTGCATCCCCAGGCCTCCAGATAACTTTGTCATGTATTTTCCTGACACTCCAGGAATGTCCTGGCCTTTGTCAGGAACCTGAGTTGGGACATGGCTCGTGCTCTGTGAAATCCAAGCCTCACAGCAGCAGGCAAACTGGGTGACCTACAGTGTACATCGAACAGAGATAAGAGTTTCCTCATGGATGTCATCTTCTCCAGTGCATGGAAACCAGCTCATTTCTTCCTATGGCTCACACATCTCAGGAGCCTGGTAGTTGTGTTTAAGAAATAGGCCTGCCACAGTCCCAAGTGTCACTTGACTGGGTTAATAAGTTGTAACAGTAAGTGCCCACAGCATGTTTCTGGGGATAAATAATTAGGCATTGCTTGGCTGGCTTTGGTTTGGGGTCTTACAAGCCTTTCGCCAGGTTTCAGCTGCCAATATCGTCTCTAGGCTCAGCTGGTGAAGGATCTGGCTCCCAGTGCTACCCTGCACTCTAGTCCCTGACAGCTCACTCTTCAGGGAGCACTGGCCACCAAGTCAATAGGAAGGGAATGCCACCAGTGAACAATCAGCCTGGCCTGTGTGACCAAGTCCCTGCCATGGGCATCCACCAGCTTTGCCGTGCCTTATTTATTAAAGCACGTCACTGGGTGTTGTGGCCACTCAGAACAGAGATCCACAGAATTGGCCCACAGAGGTTCATGTGAGAAAGTAGCTGTCAGCATGACCTCTGGTACATCTTGTCTCCAAGGGAGATGGCAGCACTTTCAGGCCTGTCACTCGTCAGCTGCTCCTTCTGTACCCAGCAAGGGTGGGCAGCTGCCCCTGTCCTACCAGTCCCTTCTGCCCAGAAGCAGTTAAGACAAGGAAGGAAACCTAGGAGCTTCAGGCAAGCTGGGAACACTGTTCACCATCAGAGACTCTATAGCTTCCAGACAACGCTGGGGCCTTAGCACCTGGCTGCATTGTATGCGCCCCCATAATCCCTATAAAGCCCCATATCTTTAATTATGCAGCCACAGAAACTCTTAAAATGGGTGATGAGGTGGAGATAATTAATGACTTCACACACCCACTCATTTGCCCCTGAAATCATTGGCCAGCAGTGGCCAAGTGCTCCCGCAGGCTGCAGACTGCCTGCAACTCTGCCCAGGCCGGAACCCCCACCCCACCCCGGGACTCTGCAGTCCCCAGATCTGTCATCCGCCCCTTGCCTGTGTGGAGCCTCTGATCCTGCTCTCTCCGGGAAAGGCACTGGAACATCTTTGGAGGGACACAGTCACCACTCAGCCGCCAGTCAAACACATGTCCAGGAGTGGAAGTGGACACAGGCTATCGCCATGCGCAGCCATGGTGAAGGTTAAAGGTCAGGGTTTGTCAGAGAGCCTTGTGTCCTCACAACCATAAAGTGTCATAAGGCTTTTTATAGTCAGTAACTTTGCTTTGGTCCTTGAGAGCACTGTCATGAAAACTTCAGCCAATTCCTTACCTAGCCAGAAAGTATGAGAAAGAGTGTGTGAGAGCATATATATGCATTGAAGGGCGTATGTGAGGGAGTGAGTGTGTGTCTGTGGGAGTGTGTACGGGTGTTATGAGAAAGAGTTGTGAAGAAGTGTGAGTGTGTTAGTCTACGAGAGAATGTGTCTGGGAGTGCATAGGAAGTGTATGCGTGTGTGTGTGTGTGTGTGTGAGAGAGAGAGAGAGAAAGAGAGAGAGAAGAGACAGAGACAGAGAGAGACAAAGAGAGAGGAGAGACAGAGAGAGACAAAGAGAGAGAGACAAAGAGAGAGAGGAGAGACAGAGAGAGAGGGAGGGAGGGAGGGAGGCAAGGAGGGAGAGAGGAAGGGAGAGAGGGAGGGAGAGAGGGAGGGAGGGAGGGAGGGAGGGAGTCTGATAGTGTTGAGGGACTGTGCCTGTGTGAGTGTAGGAGAAGCATGTCTGAGTGTACAGGGAGTGTGTATGTGTGTATGAGAATTGCGAGGGTATGTATGAGAGAGGGCACATGTGAGGAAGTCAGTGTGTAAAGGATTGTGAGTCTATGAGAAAGTGTGTTGTGAGGGTGCATAGGGAGTGTATCTGTGTGTGAGTCTATGGGAAAGTGGATGCATCTGTGAAAGAGTGTACAAGGAGACCCACATGTGTGTGACTGAGAGCTGTGAGGCAGTGTGTCCCTGAGAGAGACGCACATGTGTGTGACTGAGAGCTGTGAGGCAGTGTGAGGCAGAGTGTAGAGGGAACGTGTGTGATTGTACAAGGGGGTGCATGTATGTTCACGAGAGAGTGAGTATAGAGGGTAGTGTGGGAATCTACGAGAATGTGTGTGTCTGTGAGAGTGTACAGGAGTGTGTGTGTGTGAGAGTGTACAAGAGTGTGTGTGTCTGTGAGAGTGTACAGGAGTGTGTGTGTCTGTGAGAGTATGCAGGAGTGTGTGTGAGAGAGTATACAGGAGTGTGTATGTGAGAGTATACAGGAGTGTGTGTCTGTGAGAGTGTACAGGAGTGTGTGTGAGAGAGTATACAGGAGTGTGTGTGTGTGCGAGTGTACAGGAGTGTGTGTGAGAGAGTGTACAGGAGTGTGTGTCTGTGCGAGTGTACAGGAGTGTGTGTGTGTGTGTGAGAGTGTACAGGAGTGTGTGTCCGTGAGAGTGTACAGGAGTGTGTGTGTGAGAGTGTACAGGAGTGTGTGTCCGTGAGAGTGTACAGGAGTGTGTGTCTGTGCGAGTGTACAGGAGTGTGTGTGTGAGAGTGTACAGGAGTGTGTGTCCGTGAGAGTGTACAGGAGTGTGTGTCTGTGCGAGTGTACAGGAGTGTGTGTGTGAGAGTGTACAGGAGTGTGTGTCCGTGAGAGTGTACAGGAGTGTGTGTCCGTGAGAGTGTACAGGAGTGTGTGTGTGTGTGAGAGAGTATACAGGAGTGTGTGTGTGTGTGAGAGTGTACAGGAGTGTGTGTGAGAGAGTATCAGGAGTGTGTGTGTGTGTAGAGTGTACAGGAGTGTGTGTGTGAGAGTGTACAGGAGTGTGTGTCCGTGAGAGTGTACAGGAGTGTGTGTCTGTGCGAGTGTACAGGAGTGTGTGTGTGCGAGTGTACAGGAGTGTGTGTCCGTGAGAGTGTACAGGAGTGTGTGTCTGTGCGAGTGTACAGGAGTGTGTGTGTGAGAGTGTACAGGAGTGTGTGTCCGTGAGAGTGTACAGGAGTGTGTGTCCGTGAGAGTGTACAGGAGTGTGTGTGTGTGTGCGAGTGTACAGGAGTGTGTGTCCGTGAGAGTGTACAGGAGTGTGTGTGAGAGAGTATACAGGAGTGTGTGTGTGTGAGAGTATACAGGAGTGTGTGTGTGAGAGTGTACAGGAGTGTGTGTGTGAGAGTGTACAGGAGTGTGTGTGTCTGTGAGAGTGTACAGGAGTGTGTGTGTGCGAGTGTACAGGAGTGTGTGTGTCTGTGAGAGTGTACAGGAGTGTGTGTGTGCGAGTGTACAGGAGTGTGTGTGTGTGAGAGTGTACAGGAGTGTGTGTGTGTGAGAGAGTATACAGGAGTGTGTGTGTGAGAGAGAGTATACAGGAGTGTGTGTGTGTGTGCGAGTGTACAGGAGTGTGTGTCCGTGAGAGTGTACAGGAGTGTGTGTGTGAGAGAGTGTACAGGAGTGTGTACAAGCGTGTGTGTGAAGGAATGTGGAAGGAGTAGGGTGAGACTATGTGTCTTTGATAGTGGACAAAGGAGACAGTGTAAGGGAGTGAGAGGGAATGAATGTGTGTGTGTGTGTGTGTGTGTGTGTGTGTGAGCGAGGACATGTGTGTGTAAGTGAGGATGTGTGTGTGTGTGTAAGCGATGATGTGTGTGTGTGTGTAAGCGAGGATGTGTGTGTGTGTAAGCGAGGATGTGTGTGTGTGTGTAAGCGAGGATGTGTGTGTGTGTGTGTGTAAGCGAGGATGTGTGTGTGTGTGTGTGTGTGTGTGTGTAAGGGAGGATGTGTGTATGTGTGTGTGAGAGAGAAAGAGATCAAGAGAAAAATATATAGAGAAATAGTCAATTCCTCAACCAGAAGAAATACCCAAGAACAAGGGGATAGGAGAGAATGGAAAGGAGGAGAAATAAAATTCACACGTGCTGGCATTATCTGCTTTGACCTGCCTCAAAAATCACCCAGCAGGACTCGCTGCTGCCCAGCTGCTGACAGCATGGAGCCTCAGAGTCCCTTGAGCATTAGCTGCTGGGAGTTGACAGGGTTCCAATTAGACATCCATAGCAAGGCAAGTGAGAGCATCACTACTATAGTTAAAAAATGATGCAGCAGAGCATCACTACTATAGTTAAAAACTGATGCAGCAATAGGAGAAAAAACCCAGGCCAAGCAGCGCTCCCTTTTCCTCAGCCTCCCGAGTGCTAGGATGGCAGGTATGTCCTGTCACTTCTGTTCACTTTTTATCTCCAGCTGTTGATGTGAACCTCAAGCTTGGTACTTGGAAGCCAAGAACATTTGAAAACCCCTCCTCAGTGGCAAGTAAGCACACGGCACTCTAGTCTCCACTTTGCCCAGGACCCTTCCCATGAACTGCTCCTTGACTCTCTGTGGTTGCTGGCTGGACAGCCCAGCCATGATCTGCAGACTCTAACAGTTTTTAATGTGCCTTACGTTATAGTCCTGTTCATCCCTTCGTTCTGACTTCAAAAAGCCACATCACAGCTGTCCCTATTGCCCCTTTCCAATATTTAAACGGCCCAATTGTGCCTGAGGTGTTTGAAACTTTGTAACTTTGCTTGGCCACTGTGGACTCAGGACTCTGAACCATCGGGAACTGGATGGATCCCATTACCCTGTCACTTGGAGGCCCTGCTTCTGAGCACATTACAAGCAGAGAGAAGTCCGCCCAGCAGGCTGCATGGCTCTTCCTCTTTCTGCTCACACTTGCTCTGTTGCAGATCAAGATGGAGGTCTGTGCCAAAGGCTGATTGTGGAACCATCAATGCTCCTGGGGAGGTGAGGCTGCCCTTGAAGTGTGAATGAGGCTGAGCCTGTTCATGGCTGCCTCCTAAGCCTGAGCACCAGCTGTGTGCAAGCTAGAGACAAGAAGTCTCTGCCTCTAGGAGAGTCTAGTAATCAGGGAACTCTATATCATGGCCAAGGGTGTTATTTGGACATATTGTTGGGCTTGGGGCTGGCTCTTCTCTGGGTGAGTGCTTAAAAAGGGTCATTAACTGGGTGTAGGAGTTGGTGAGGGCTCCGTGACCCAGGACCGCAGACTGGGTGGTGCTTAGCAACAAAGATCTCATGTCTCCTGGTCTTACAAGGAAGCCCAAAGTCAAGGTGTCACAGAGCTGGCCCTCTGAGGCCTCTCTCTTTGGCTTGTGTCTTTTCCCTCTGCTCTTGCATAGGTGGTCTTCTCTGTGGGCTCTGATTCCCCCTGCTTATAAGTGGACAGTGGTAAGGTTGGGTTGAGACTCCCCTCACCTTACCAGCCGTCATCAAGAGTAGGGGTGATATCCAGCTCTGCCCATAACACCAGGCTTTGTCAAATTGAGTAGAGTTGTACAGGCAGGGGAGAGGTGATGCTTGTGGAACAACAAACAACCAAGCAACAGGAGGGACAGAGGCAGGACAGGCCGTCCATGAGGTGCCTTGCTGCCTGGCAAGCATGGCTGTCCCACTCAGATCCCGAATCCCACTGTAGCTAAGGAAGGCCTGAGCCTGGGCCTCTGATAAGGAAGGAGCATTTCCTTCTGCAACCAAGGCATCTTTCAGAGGAAAACTTAATAAATAGGTTCAACACATTTTGATACCCATTTATGAAAACATACTAAAACAAAAATTAAAGGTAAAACATTTATTATATCAACATGTAATCTGTTTACCATGGAGACTAATGACAGTCTTCAAACCTGTCATTTTTTAGGCCAAAGTCAATACCAACATTAAAGAGGGAGGAAAATGATCAATCCAGGTGTTTCCTCCAATGGGATGAGCTCAGCAGGACCTATCCAACATCTCAAGTTGTTTAGGGGATGCCCCAGTGGGGACTCCAAGTCTGGTGGGAGGGTTGGGTGATCTGAGGAACCCTGAGAGCTGTCTGCCATGCTAGAATTCCTTACAGCTCACCCTCCTCTGACACTAGTATGCTTTTTAATTTTAAAACACTGATGTATTAACAGCTTACAGCTTCAACAGCTATGTGTCCAGCATAGGGATGGGCAGGAGTTATGTCCCCCAGCAAGCTTGGAGCCCTGTCTCTCACAGTAGTGTCTTCTTCTCATCTGAACTCCGAGGAAACATCATACCACACATGTGTGTCATATGCTGTGGTTATGTGTACTGCTCACATCAGGTGTATGCATTGCCACACATCTGGGCATAGACTTACAGAGCTCCTCTGCTAGAGGAGGGCAAAGAGAGAGGAATGACAGAGAGAGGGAGAGAGGGGGAGAGAGAGACAGAGAAACAGGAAAATAGAGAGAGGAGTGTCTGGATTCAGGTTTTCTTGGCCTCCTTCCTCCCACAGCTGGAATGACTGGGGTTGAAATGTCAAAGCTCTGATCTCAGGAGTTGGTCTTAATACACACATCACTTGCCTGTTTTGACAGATTCACACTGTTAATAGTGATTAATGGAGACAGCACAGGATTGAAGTGTCTCGTTTTTACCCCACCCTCTGCAGCTAACGGCCCCAGCACATGACGGTGTCAATGTGTGACTCCCTGAGAGCTAACAACTGATCCTAATACTGTTGGGGCCTGATGTCAGGTCCCGCCTGGGACCCGTGCAGGCTGAAGATCCCACCCAGGTGGCCTAGGTGAGAGGTGGCTGAGCTGCAGGGTCAGTGCTGGAGAAGAAGAGGGAGAAAGTCTATGGGAGAATAATCAGGAGCCCAGAGGCAGCCAGGAGAGAAACTCTGAGAACAAGAGAGCAGGTGCCAGGAGCAGTTGGAAGCCATTTGTGAACTGCAAGGGAGGCCAGAGCTATAATGCAAATGAGGTCACAGCAAGGCTCTTCTGGAGACTTCCACTTGGCATCTGCCTTTGGAGCCAAGCCCTCAGAGTCCCTTGCCTACCTTATACAGTTGTCTTTTTGGCTGCCCACTGCAGAAGCTTGCACACTCTGGAGACAGGGGCCTCCTGGCAGCATTGTTCCTTCAGCTGTCTTTAATCCCCACTCTCTGCATATCAGTTTATCTCCAAGTTAAGGCCACAAAAGATAGGCAGACAGAATGCAAACACCCTGGGTTCCACTGCTCGCACCCAACCTGAAGAACACCGGGACGACAGCTAACAATGGCCATGAAGGAAGCCCAGAGGGACGCTGCACCCTACAACTTGGGGGCTGGGTGGACCCCCCAGATTCCTGGCACAGACTTAGAGACACAGTGTGTGTACTCACAAGGCTGGGCAAAGAGGAAGCTGACAGACATCAGCTTGAAAACCAATCTCCTCATGAACTCAGCAAACCTCAGAGCCCCAGAGTCACTGAGTAACAGGTGGTACTGTCCCTACCATGTTCCCAGAAGGACTGAGTAGGGTGAAACAGTCTAAATCAGTGTTGCTCAGTACATGGCTACTGAAAGCTGAGGATTTTAAAAGTCTGATAAAATTATAACATCGGGCATTATTGATTTGCTGTTAGATGCTGCCTTTCTAGCATGTACCTGAAGTTGGAGAATATTTATCAAATATGCAAATGATATGAAATTAGCATATCCTGTATTTAATTCAGTCTCAACAAGATTTTAAGAGCTTTAAAGACTGCTATGTCTTTATGCACACATTCTACTTTAAGCAGTTTACACTGCGGAATAATCAGAGATTCCCAAAGTGCTTTATGGAGCTAAGTGTTTGCTGTCTGCAAAAGGGGCATAGGTGGTCCATCCATCCAGCAGCAAGGGTATGCTTAAACACACCATGCCATGTTTCTAGAACAAACCAAGACATTCTATAACAAGGCTTGAGAGGAGGGAGAGAGAAATTTAGACACCACTGTCTTGAGGAAAAGCTGTTATTGTATGAGCTATGAAGACTGTTTGCAGTTCTTTGCTTTTTCCTTTTTAATTTCTTTATGAACAGAGGGGAAGTACACTGCAGTGAGAAGCCCCAGAATCAGCCCTGCAGAACTCTGCAGCTGGGTCCAGGAACAGTGGTTTGGTAAGAAAGAAAACAGGAGGAAAAGAGTTTGTAAAATTTATCTTCCAAGGGCTTTTGTTTTAACAGCCCATTGACTTCAACATGAATTATCAAGAAGATACATTGTTTAAGATTTTTTTTCAGAGCTCTCTTTTCTTCTGTCTGTCTTGATGACCCTGACAGTTGAGGACATATTTCAAAGTTTGCCTTGTCTCTGGTCCTAGCTTGAGGAAGGCACTGATTATGTTGGCTGTGACAGTGGATGGGTGCCCTGAAAGGGAGACCCATGAAGCCTGTGATGGTGCCCTCCCATGCGCGCAGGGTTTTCTGTGCTTGGTTGGAAGAACCAAGCTTCTTTCACAAGACTCCAGTGGGAAGAGAGACAGAAGGAAAGTACCACAGGGTAGTTTGCTCAGAATGCCAGGAGCAGCTGGTGCCCACCCATCAGGGAAAGGGGCTTGATCCTTCTCCTAGAGGTGTGTGGTTACTTTCTACACCTTTCTCCCAGTGTCAATTAGTATCTAGACCCCTCATCATCTTTACCACATCAAATGGCTGTCTGCATTATCCCCGTACCCTTGCTTCCTGACTTCCCAGCATAGCCGGTGGCAGCTTAACTACAGGTCCACAGCAGGAGAGGGGTGTGAGAAGTCACTGAAGGCTCTGCTCACTCGTGGGCAGATGACCTTGGGTTAAATCTACTTTGCATGAATGAACAGAGTGAGTGCTGTTAGAACAGAAACCAGCATTTGACAGAAACTATCGATCAGTATACTGTGTAGGAAATACATGAAACTAACAATATAAAATGATTTTTCCTTGTTTGTGAAACTTGCTGTAATGGTAACTTTACGCCACTTTGTATCTTTGTGTGTGTGCCATATTGGAGGGCAGCATGGAGACGGTGTGAAGCCAGAGGATGACCTTGATGTTGACCCTCTACTTCTACTTTGTTTGAGGCAGGGTCTCTTGTCTGCCACTGCATGCAGCAGGGTAGCTGGCCTCCGTGTTCTTGGGGATTTTTCTGCTTCCAACTTCCATCTGCCATAGGAACAGTGAGCAATGGCCACCACCAGGTCTGGCCTCACTTGGGTTCTGAATGTCCTGAATAAAGGGAGAATTTGGTCAAGGTATGTTTTCACACACACACACATGCATGCATGCACACACTCACACATGTGAAATAGTAAAATAACAAATTAATCAAATTATTTGTGTCATGCTATTCCGGACAAAAGTCAGATAGTAGCCAAGATAGCATCATCCACTCACATTTGAATTTAACACCATCAAAACAGGATCATCTTCTAGCAAGCTAAAACAGAAAATTTGAGAGTATTAAGAGACATTCTTGGGATCTTGAAAGATTCTGTATTCCCCATTCTCTTGTAATCACAGATCTCTGTTCCTGAGATGGCGACAGCTCAAACCCTCAGTCCTCACAGGCCAAGTATGCCTGAGTGTTTAGGATGTGTTTCTCTCCTTCATCCCTCTGTAGACTTGAAAACCAGCCAATTTGTCCCATATTTTTAAGGTCCCTTCAGAACGGATTCCTGATGCATTGGCTCTGTGTTCCTGGATATGTACAGCATTGAAACCTCGTTGAGTGGCTGTTTTTGTTTGCTACTATGTACACTAGGCTGGCTAGTCCTGGGAACTTCTAGGGATGTTCCTGTCTCTGACACCAAGATTACAGACCTGGCCACCAGGCCTGTCTTTGCATGGATTCTAGATATCAAAACTAAGGTCCTCATGCCTGCATATAAAGTGCTTTTTTTTCTCAATTTCATCTATGTGTGTATACATATATAAAAACACATACATGTACAGTCTACTTTGACCAAAGGTCTCCCCTGGCCTCATGGGTTGAATAGTGGAGACTAAATTTTATAAGCACAGTTCACAAGAACATTTGATTCTCAGTAAGTTCTGTTTCCACATGAAATCTCACATTGGAAAGAACTCAGACACAAGCATGGGGTCATCAAAACAGCTAGTTCCTCATCAGATTGTACTCCCAACAGGACAGACATTCCTTGGGCTTGGACAGATGGAACCCTAGGGGAGCCTCATTCCGTCCATGAGGGAGGTACAGGCAGCACCCATCTAGGGCTGTATTGTCTGTTTGAGAGGCTCAGTGGATTGGGAGACGCTCAGGAGGGGATGCAGGGCACATAATTTATGCAACAGGCCCAGGCAGTGTAGAGCAGCCCTCAGCATCCAGCTCTGGAGCCCTTCTGCAAGGAGACATGAATATTCACACTAAGAAGAATAAATAAAGGCTAAAAATAGCCTCATGTCAGCTCAGGACAGGATTCGCACACCAAATAAGCAAGGATCGGTGCTTAGAGCATCTTAGGTCTGAAGTTGGGTTTGGGAGTGAGGACAGTGGACTGACAGGCTGCATGCCATAGCATGGGATGACAATGAATGAGAGATTGTGGGCCTGTTTCTACCTAAGCAGCTGGCAGGGCGACTTGAGCCAAAAGGCAGGGCTTCTTTCTGACCTCCTGTCTTCAGTGAGCTATGAGAGCCTTAGGGACACAGCCGAGACCACTTGATCCTGCAGGTGCTCAGGAGGACACTGTGGAGTCACAGGCATGACCTCCAGGTAGCTGTAGGGTCCCTTAGGGAAAAAAAACCTCAACATCTATTTTAGTTTTAATGTGAAAATGTTTCTTAATCTCTGATTGCTTGTAGGGCTTAGCACAAAATGCTAAGTGGCACTGTATTTATTGGCAGACATTTCTGGATGGCACGGTTAGCTGCGTGAGAGAGGCCAAGGAGAGTTTGAATGCATTTTACTGCATCAAGACTTCTTAAGCCATAGCCTAGAGATGAAATAAGTAGGAGAATGCTGAAGTATGTTATCTAAATCAATAAGAATGCCCTGCTTTAAACAGGGAGTGTGATGTTAGGGGATCTCAGGGCGTGGATATTGTCTCTCAGCAAGCTTTCTTCCACTCGCCCAGGCCATCCTGGCTCAGCAACCCAGGCCACAGACAATGTTCATCTGAGAAGGATGGTCACTGGTGGTCTCCTCTGTGCTTGGAAAGGGGCCTTGACTGCAGCAGGAAGGTCATACATACATGTGTGCTGATCTGATGTGTGAATCTTCCCTCCACAGCCAATGAGACCTCCAGGAAGGTGTCATAGTTCTATCTGCTGAACTACCATGTAGTTCATCCTAGAAGGCTTTCAACTTTGGAGCACTGGCCAACCAGATGAGCCACTCCCTGGATCCAAGCCTTTATATCATAATAGTCAAATAAAGTTTTGGGCTGAGTTTAGTTACCAAAGCTGACTCCTATTCTGCTGATCCAATACTTACTATAAAAAGGAATGAACGAACACCACCACCAATGACAGCAATGATGGTCAAATTCACGTTGCAGTTTCACAGATGTGTGTGTGTGTGTGTGTGAGAGAGAGAGAGAGAGAGACAGAGAGACAGAGAGACAGAGTCAGAGAGAGACAGAGAGAGAATGTGTAGGATAGGAGTCAACCTTGAGTGTTTTTCAGAGCTGTCTACCTTGTTTATCAAGATGGAGTTTCCCACTGGCCTGGAGTTTGTCAAGTCAGATAGGGTGCCTGGCCAGCAAGCCCTGGTGATCTGCTTGTCTTGCCTCCCCAGTGCCAGGGTTACAGGCATTCCACAGTTTGTTCTGTTTGCTGTGGCATTTTACCCACCTGCCCATGAGAAAATTTCTGCGCCATTTGCCTGTGACTTCTCCCTGCTGACTGCCAGTAACAGTCACACACTATGGGAATCAGAGACCATGCCAGCGATCTAGAGAGCAGCTTCCACGGCACCTTACCCAGCTCTTCTATCCTCTGCATTCTACCACTCGCAAAATTCAGAACCTATTTCCCACTGCCATAGCTTCTCACATCAACTTCCGTCCTTCTGTGCAGCAGAAGGGGCAGGACTGCAACATAGTAGGGTTGTGTAAAGATTACATAGGGACAAAAGTGGACTTTCACAGCCAAAGAGACGTTGACATTACTTTGCCATCATGGAGAAGTTCAGTTACCATTCATAATGTACCATCGAACAATCCAGTTCTGACGATGGCGAGACGTGACTATTTCAAGATGGCTAGTCACTGATAAATCACAGAAAATGTTTTCTTTCCCTTTTAGAGGAGAAAGGGTTTATTTTGGCTCACAGCTCCAGGTCACAATCCATTGTTGTGGGGGAAGTCATGATGGTGGGAGCCCGAGACAACAGGTTACATACATCACACCTACAATCAGGAGCAGAGGGAGGATGGATGCTTGCTTGCATACATCTCACTTCCTCTTTTGTAACAATCCAGGACCCACACCCAAGGAATGGTGCCACACACTTCTAGCCCGACTCTATGCACATCAGTTTATAATTAAAACAATCCTCACAGTCGTGCCCACAGGCCGAACTAACCTAGACAATTCCTCATTGAGATCAGGTTATCCCATAATATGTCAAATTGGCACAGCTAACCATCACAACTCCACCTCTTGCTAACTTATGCAAACACATTGCTCTAAGCCATAACCATCCATTCTTTGTCCCAAAAATGCTACATTTAGCTCCTAATGTAAGAATACAGTCACACTTTAAAAGTTCAAAGTCCCTTAATTGGGAGCTTCCCATAAAATAAAAAAAAAGTTGTGTACTTTCAACACAAAAAAGCACAGAATGTATTCTGACTTCAAAAGGAGGAGGAGGCCTCATCAAATGAACAGTTACACTTTAGCAAAATCAGAATCTTCAGAGAAACAATTCCTGCAGGTTCATGCCCAGAACCTGACACTGATGATGTAATCAACTGGGCTCCAAAAGACACTGGTAGGCTCATCCCTCTAACTCTGCCACCTGCAGCAGCTTCTCTCAGCTATTAGGACAGCTTCTCTCCACCCATATCCATGGCTGTCCTTGGCAGGCATCCCACAGTTCCAGCATCTCCAATAGCCCAGTGTCCCCATTGCAACTGAGGCTTAGCCTTCATAGCTTCTTGCAAAGGCCTCTTGGATGGCCATCATCAGCTCTGTCACACAGGGCTGAGCCCCAGTTACTCTCCATGACCCCTTCAGTCTTGTGCTATCAGAACCGGGACGACTCAGACAATGTTTATGACATGGCCAAACACTATTGCTAGCTCAAGAGGCTGCCTGGACCCGGTGAACCACAGCTATGTGCGGACCTGGAGAGACACGTTCCTATGCAGTTCAGGCCCTAACCCCAGGAACAGGAAACTCCTCCAGCTTTGCATTTTGTACTTTAAATAAATTTAGATCCTCATAGAGTGAAGCCTGTGGCAGCTGGGGTCCCCTCTTTACCCTTCCTGCTGGCCCACTGTTCTTTCTCCTCAGCGATCAGTTGATCCCTTTAATAGTTACAAATGCTTTCTCAATGCTAGGCTGAATGTTCTCCCATCTCAAAGTTTCCTCTGCAAATCAGTCCATCACCTCTTGATTCAGCTTCTCTGTTTCTCAGGATAGGGGCAGAATGAAGTTACATTCCCAGCCAAAGTGTCACGTGAATGTCACCAAGCCCAGTTCCCAACAGAGTCCTAATTACTGCCACACCTTCAGATTACTGCCACATCATAAGCCACACCTTCAGAGATTGTCTTTTCCTCATCACTGCTATCTTCCAAGCTCCTGCTATAATAGCTCAGTGCACTCTGCTTCAAGAATTCAATGGGCTTGCTAGCCCATTGTACAAACTCTTCCACATTCTTTCTACAAAATTGGTCCAAGGCTGGAAAGCTACATGGTCAGGCTTGCTACAGTAACAATCCTACTTCTGGTGCCAGTTTCTCTCCTAATTTTGTTTCCCTGTGCTGTGATTATAGATACCCCACAAAACCAACTCACAGGGGAAAGGTTTATTTTTGCACACGTTTTGAGGTTATAGTCCATGATTGTGAGAAGTCCTGGCAGTGGGAGGTTCAGACTGCTGGTAACATCATATCTACAAACAAGAACAGACAGAATGCATGCAGGCTTCTAAGTCGTAAGTGACTTTTAACCAAATAATTTAAGTCTACTTAGAGCTGGTGTATAAGTTCAGACTTAACCTAGGAGAAATTAGAGTATGGTATAGATTGGTGCTAAATTCAAAATAGAAGTAAGAAATGTAATAAAATATTAATCTCTCTGCCTTATTTTCAATTATTCAGCAAAATGTCACTTTCAGCTCATCTTTAGGAAATTTTTTTTCTGGAAGAGTTAGTAATATGTTTCATCTACAAACAAAGCATGTGGGTGTTGTATGTTACAAACTGGCTGCCTTTGTATGTCGTGTCAGCAATTACAATTATCCCCACATTCATGGGGGATGCATCCCTAGAACTCCAGCACATGCCTGAAAACACAAACAGAGTCAAACACCACATATACTATACATATTTACAATAAAGACACATAAATTAGGCACAGTAAAGGGTGGGCAACAGTGACTACACATTACAGAACATGGTAACAAACATGGTGTCCTTCTCCCTCAAATAACGCCATGTACTGAACGGTGGGGGATGGTATGTTAGTGTGATGGGACGAAGTGAGCTCAGTGCCTGGACATTGTGGCATAGCATGAGGCTATTACTGACTCTGAGGATGCATCAGCAAGGGGACCACAGAAGCCAGCCGATTGCTGTGACTGATGGTGCAGAAAGTGGAACCACAGATGAGGATGGACCACTGCACTGCCATCTTGCTGGTCCCCAGTGTGGAGGCGCCTGGAGTATAAAGAGATGTACAGATGCTTCTCCATACAGAGCCACCATGACACATACAGGGCTCATGTCTACAGCAACAGGTCTGAAGTCTAAACAAACACACAGCTCTGCCTCACTGTGAAAATTGTGCAGCCATGCCAAACTCACACCAGGGAGCCTGGAGTCTTGGCCAGTCACACAGGCAAGCCACTGGGGCATAGGATGTTTCACGTATCCACATAGAGAACCTGAGGGGAATCAGGTAGACAGCAACCTTCTACCTCTCCTGGTCTCTTGGCTATTGACGGTGGTCATGGGGGTGGGGGCGTATGTGGTTTCTTGTCTTTTGTCTGGTGAGTGTACACAGAACTTGGCTAAGGTAAAGCAAAAGAGGACACTTGCAATGGAACTGCCTGTGAGTCTGTCCTGGTTTCTTGGTCATATAGGGTAAATCACGGCCCTCAGCAAAGTTTATGCACCATTTGTGGTGTAGCCAAAGGAATTCAGTTTGAGGCTGTGAGTTTTGTTTACCTTTTAGATATTAGAGGTTTTCCATTGTTAAATGTTATTAACTCATACTTCCATTCAAAACGTTGCTCCCTGACAAACACTAAGTTATCGATGACAAGACCAACGCTCCTGAGATTCAGATAAATATCAGACTTAACGGAGCACTTGGGTATCCTAACGGAGAGGGGCAATTGACCTCCATCGTTACCCTTCCCTCGCACAAAGGGCCCAGGAATCCATCACTTTCCTGGGATGCTGTTAGCAGTGTTTCCCTAAGAAAGGGAAAGAATCAGGTCTTAATGCCCTCGGAAACACCCTGGTTATTCACGAGTTAACTGACAGGTCCCATAAATAAATTATGGATGCGTTTTTAGAGCACTTTGCTCACAACGAGAATGGCAGAGAATATCACACG
Source organism: Cricetiscus sungorus (assembly GCA_030556225.1). NCBI lineage: Eukaryota > Metazoa > Chordata > Mammalia > Rodentia > Cricetidae > Cricetiscus > Cricetiscus sungorus. Next base: position 36,371,445 of record JANBXA010000731.1, on the reverse strand, counting down.
GCTGTCAGGTCCCATTAAAGCCAGCGACTCGCCATGCTCTGTGGGGAGAACAGGCAAACTCTACTGTTTGTCTTGTATTAAAACATATTTTACTGATTGGCGGGTTGGAAAGGAAATATACCCACACCTGTGTTCTTGTCTCTGAAGTAGCGCTCTTCTGATGGCGCGTTTCTCTTACACTGTGTGTGCCTCAGTCAGGAACATATTTCATGGACATAAATATCATCCATTAGGGCCTTTAAAAGTGAAGATAATATCATTTTTAATGTGGATTCCATTATGGAAAAAGCTGCCCAGGATGGGGGTTCCGTCTCTGCGCCATCTGCTCGTCTTGGCTGGATCCTCTGCAGCTCCTAATGTGGAGGGCGGCCCCGCCCCTTGGAGCCCTAACCTTCAGGTCCCTCACTGTGGGAGCCAGGCTATGTGTTTGGGCAATTGCACAAAGGAAGTGATTTAGGACATTACAGGCTGAGAAGAGGAAGGAAAAATCAATAACCATCTCCATCAGATGGAAGCCTTGTCACCAAGGTTGTGCACTAGACCGCCTTCCCTGGCTTCCTATTTCTCTATTGTGAGACCTCTAGAAAACACCCACATGCTAGTCAGGCCAGTGTTCAACATGGGCTTGAGTCATCTGAGCCTCAAGAACATAGATTATCCCCCAGAATTTCTGATCCTCAGGTTCACACACCTCTCCATTTTCCTGCTTACTTTGGTTCTTGTACATTCCTGCAAATTCATCATTATTCACCCAGCACCCACTGCACGCCAGGCATTAATGCTCTCTACCCTTCATTCCATCATTTTCCAAGCCAAGGTTTAATAAGACAGATTGTATCTTTCTCCAGTTATCTTCCATTGCATGTATCAACTGGTCTGTGATAGGGGTAAGTTTTTCAGACATTAAAAAAAAAATGAAATTTCAATGTATCCAATACAGCTTATAATCTTTTCATTCATCTTCCATTATTCAATATCTGTGGAGTCTCGAGCTTCCCAAAGCCATTCTGTGGGGAAAAGCTGTCCTGAATAGCATAACATCAGGTCCTAGGTGGAAACAGAAGGAAACAAACCTAACAATGGTTATTTAGACCAGAGGGATCTGGTGGGGACATCACTTGGTCAGGGCCAAGGATCAGCTCATGCAGCAATACCCTGAGAGTCCTCTGCGAACCTGGGTGTGACACACAGTTAGTAGAGTACTTGCTTAGCTAGCATGAAGTCCTTGTTTGGGTCTTTACACAACTTACACTGAGTGTTGGTGGTGTACCAACCAACTAACTCTTGAAGGTGGAGACAGGAGGATTAGAATTTCAAGCCCATGCTTGGCCTCAGAGCAAGTGTAAGGGGGGCCTGCTTGTACTGTGTGAGACCCTATCTCACAGTAACAAAGAAAAATCCTGGAAGAGTCTGACTAAAGTTGTTGAGTGTCAGAGTCCCAAACAGTCTAAAAGGTGTGTCTCCATCCTGCCCCTCAGCTTGGAGGAACAATGCCCTGATTCAAAAGACTGATAGGAAGCATAGGTCAGAACCTCAAGTTAGGGATCCTGAGTCATCCCCAAACAGACTTGATGCCTGCATTCAAAGTCAGAAAGCACTCATCCCTCAGGCAACAGAAGCTGGAAGCCTAGCACAGGGCTCTGTGTGTGACCTGGGACTCGCCTACTTCTCCCGTAGCTTCTTTCCTGTGGAATTCTCTTCCTCACAGGGAAAGCAAGCAGGTTGACTCTAAGAGCAAGGAGACGGGTGATCTGCAGCAGAGAATGTGATTTCTCCTCTGATTTTGGCCTTTCTCCAAAGATGATGAGTCTCCCAAGGGCTGTTTTCTCTGGGCACAGGCCAAAGCAGAGAAAGCAGAACCTTTCGTGTATGGCCTTTGCTTTGCCAAGGCAAAGTTGAAAGTGCAGTCTCCTCTTCCAGTTTCTGGGGTCCAGGAAAATCCCATTGGCCTTGCTTAGGCTCTTGTAATAGTTGATGCCCCAAAGGGCCTTGTCAGAAGCTAACTACAGGCCTGGGAGTGTAAAATGCTTCCTGCAGGTGCCTTCCTAATCAGTGAGGCTTATTGCAGCTTCTTGGGACAACCAGGAACTAAGATCCCTTCTGCGCTGTCTGCAGTGGGGAAGCTGGGAACTAAAGGCCAGCTCCTTTGATGAGTATGACGGCCCTTGCTTCTCTCCATCATATGTACCCTAGGTGTTAGGCTGGTTTGGATTCCAAGAGCCACAGAAACAGGCTTGAACTGACTAGAAAGTAGAAAAAATAAAAGAAATAAGCAGTCCATAAGAAGGGCTTCAGAAATTCAGGCCACTTTAGCAGCAGCTCATGGAACTGTGTCTCAGTGGCACTGTTGGGCTCAAACTGTCTTCTTATCCTGTGCTATTGGCATGCAGATTCACAGGAGAGAGTCACACCTCTCTGTCTCCATCACGGCTCACTCGGTGGGTGCACCACCATGTCAGCTGCCTTTCTGCCTGAGACACATCTGCCTGGAAGAACATCTGACGGAAGTGATGTACAGCCATGCATACAGCCCATCCTTGGCCCCAAACACATAGCTCATGCCTCATGTCGGTGTCCCCAACACAACACAGCTCTGCCTCTGCTCTATGCAAATAGTCTCATGTTCTAACTTCTGGGAGAAATGTCCCAATTCACATTATAACCGCCTTACCACAGCTGATGGGTGGGGTCTCAGCTCTGGGTCTGGTCTCTCTGGTTGATGGCATTCCGCCAAACTCCAGCTCAATCCTGCTATAATCTGTGCTGACCTCCAGGGTGCATGGCATATTTTGCCTGCACTGGCATACAGTATGTTTTTTAATAGAAAGCAGAAAGTGGAAACACCATTCTCACTGTGCAAACAAAGGAGGTAAAACCCCCAGGCAGCCTCACAGCTACAGTGGGGTTTTCTGGCATATCCATCCTCCTCCCTCCACTCTGCTCACCATTTTTGCATGCTAGCCTTGGCTCTTGTGGTGTCTGGTTGCTTGAGGACAATGTTTTTTCTCCATTCCTTGAACACGTTAGCACAAAGGAGACTTCTAGGGAACCTCACATTCCACACCATGCTTCTATTTCCAAATGGGGTTATCATTTGTCTTTTCTCATCAGTGAGTTCACCCCCCACTAATCTCTGATCAAGTTCAGTGGCTGAACCTGACTGAATGTATATAAAACATACATCCTTAGAGAAAACTCCTCTCTGGGACACTGAAGCCTCCAGAAACTAAAGGCTTCCTATTGTAGGATCAGGAGAAAAAGGAACATATCCCAGAAAAGTTAACACTATAATTACTACCTCATGTCCTACCACTGTGGCTTGTGCTACCAAAACAAAAATTAAGAGGAAAGGATCTGGGGCAAAATGCCCTATAAATACAAAATACCCTGGATGTAGGGGTTCCCATTGTTTCCCAGCCTTCTTAATGCTCATCTGATTTCCATGTCCTTCATGAAGGTATTCCTGAAGGGGAGTCCCCAATAACTGACTGGAGAATTCTGAGCATGAAATGATGATCATGTTCAAAGCACTCTGGGGCAGTAAGCAGGGTACCATTTCCATTAAGACCCCAGGTAAGACCCTTTAAGCAGAGTCTCTATGTTGGCTATCTTTAGAATCAGGTTATCCTCCATCCCAATGACAATAAGGAATGTCAAGGCAGAGACAGCCATCTCCAGCTGATGTGAGCATGTGTAGAATAGAGTTCACACCTTGCCAATGGATGTTAGGGAAGCACAACAAATGCCAGGGAATATTCAGCTTGCCCCATTGAAACCCAAAGACTGGCCTAGAACCCATCAAGAGCCCAGTGTTGTTCCCACTGGAGTGACAGCATGCTCTGGGAAACCTCTTTCCTTTTATGGTCACCTTCATGTTGGAAGCATTTTGATGTCAACTTTGCTATTTCAAAATAGTGGTCAATATGACTGCTCCCACATGCAATGTTTCCTCTGTCTGCTTCTCTAAGCACAGGAAGACCAGAACAAAAAAAGACAGTTTGCAAACATGACTGCAAACTGCTACTTCCTGCAGGAAGCAAAGTTAGGAGTCAGGGTGAAACCAGACCATGGACAGCCACCTATTGTACCTATGTCTGATCTGGCAAGGCCTCCTCATTCTGACTCTCTTTGCTGCTCTCTTTGTGTGTCATTAAATTCAACCTAGATGATGGGAGATGTCATTATATAAATATGTTTCTCTTATTGGTTAATGAATAAAGCACTGTTGGTCAATAGGAAAGTAAGATAGGTGGGGCTAGGAGACAAGAAGGATTCAGGGGAGAGGTAGGGGAAGTTTTGAGATGTAGGACCACCAACAGGGTAGAACTCCGGGCCCTCTCTCTGGTAAGATAAGACCACGTGGAAATACTTAGATTAATATAAATGGGTTAATATTTAAGACAGAGCTAGCCAATGAGAAATGCTAGTAACAGGTCAACAGCATTATATCTAATATGGCGTTTCTGAGTGTTATCTGGGGCTTGCGCGGCTGTGGGACCAGGCTGGTGAGAAAACATACTCATAACAAAATAGCGCCCAATACGATGAGCAAACACACAGGCTGAGTTTGGAGGATGGCAGGTGAGGGACACCTCCCAAGGGACCTTGCTTCTGAACACTGTAAGCCTCCCTCCACATAAACACACTCATTGTGAAGACCACATGGTGGTTACCCTACTGAGGGGATGGCTATCTCTATTTCTGTGGTGGCACCTGCCTTAAATGAAATCATTACTTCCTATTTAGGAAATGAAGGCAGAGGGGACAAAAGAACAAGACTCTACAGAATACATTGGAAACTGGCACCTAAATCAAGGGAACTCATTTAAGGGAAAGAAACATGCTAGGGGCTAGCTGTCTGGGGTGGAGTGGATGAGTACATCAAACACCATCCAACGCTGCCTCTTCTCTCTGGTTTGTGGAATTGTGTTGACAAATGACTGTGTCGGTAACGCTGCTTTTCTCATACTTCATAAGGAACAGGGATTAATGACAACGCAACATGTGTTTCCTTCATTTAACAAATATTTACTGACATATATCCATACATTTAGCAACATGTTTCATACAGAAATTTTCATGCAAGTATGTCACATGCTTGATAGTTTTCATCCCCTAGGAATCCCCTTTCTCCACTTCCATATCGGCCTTGGTTTCCTTTCTTCTCCATTCAGTTTTGTTTCTACTTTTGTGATACATATATGACTGAGTTTAGCTGTCTATCCCAAACCTAGGATCCACAAATGAGGGAGGACATGGTATCTGTCACCCCAAGCCTCACTGCTTCACACTACGATCACTCTTTGCATCCATATGTGTTTGTTTAACTGCATCTTAATTGTTTAGTGACCTAGAAGAGTAGGCTGGCCTGGAGATTGTTTTGATCTCCACAAGTCTCCTGAACTCTTCACTGACACCTCAGGAAATAATTTTCTGCTGACTTCTTTATCCCACGAGGATTTACATGACTCTCTATTGGTTTCCATCTGTGCAGTATTCAGGAGCTTGGGGGCAATTTGAAATATGTTCTAGAAGGATTGGAAAGCAGGGATTTCCCACTGCACACCACGGAGGCTCTTCAGGGACCTTCAGAGGACCAGAGAGTGATGCTCAGATGTGAGTACTGTTAAGAAATGCAAGGGGGGACTCCTGGCAGGGGAGAAGGTAATGTGAACTGACAGACCAGGCAGTTAACATACAGGGCTCGTTCTACCAGGAGACCCACTCGGGGTTGAATTCCACATGGATTGAGGCAACTTGCAGAAAACCCAGACTGTTCTGCTGAAAAGGACTTCCGAGGTCAAGTCACATTAGGCAGATTAGAGCTTATTCAGTGTTTACACACAGGTCTTGCCATTCAGCCATGCATGTGCCGAGGTGTGTTTGTGTGCTCGGCCATTGGAAAAGAGTTGTGCTCTTTGTTTAAGCCAGATGTGGGTGCGGTGCAGGTGCAGGTGCAGGGGTGGGCAGTTACCTGGTGCATGGATGGTGGATGGGCTCCCATGCCTGAGATGGTATAGTGTTTCCATGGTGTGTGTGGTGGTGGGACTTCACATAGACCCTAGGTTGGTGACGTAGCCTTGGGCAGCCCTGACTTGAGTATTTCCCATTTTATAGGCTTCCTGCATTTCTATTGTTGTTTATGTAAATGAGGTGCTTGAAAAGCAGCCATGTTTGTTTATTTATTTCTGTAGACAGCAGTCTTGAGCATCGTGGAGACATACATGGTTATGTACCCAGAAGATTAAAGGATGGGGTAAGTGTGGAATGATCCTATCTATGAGATCCTAGGTACAGAGGTGGTAAGGAATTCAAGACCAAGGAGGTACTTGTGATGTCCAGCCTGGTTGACAGACCACCTGGACAGACCTTTTCTAGGCATGAAAGTAACTGAATCCTGCTGGCTTGCCCAATGTGTCAAGGGAACCTACCCAACTGGTTTATGTAAATAAGAACATGGGAGATGGCCCTTACTTATGTAAATTACCCAGCCAAGAGAAGTCAAACAAATGACCACAAGCAAGGTGGACTCAGTTGAAGACACTCACGCAAGAAATGCCAGGATTTGCTTCTAGCTTGGGACATGCAGGTAGACCTTTTGTTTTCTTCTCATGGAGAAATACCACCCTAGTGCTAGAAGCACCTGAGACCCCAGAGTACTGCTGGCCTCCTGAAACCCTCCCTTGCCCAGCATTGTCTTGCCTGTGTGTCCAGGCTCAGGGTCTCAAATCAATGGTTGTCCCAACCTGACCTCCAAAATTACACTTCAGATGTGTAGCTTCCCACAGGCAACCCCGCAGGTCTCAGAAGCTGAGCAGGGCTTTAAATCCCAGGGATCAATGGGGAGACACTGAGCGGCATCTCACAGGGTGGTGGGAAGACTAGCAGTGATGTTTTCCTTTCATGTGTGGAGGGTAAGCGATGCTGTGTGTCCCCCTTCCTGAGGAGTTAGCAAAATAGCCAGAGCCCCCAGAGTTTCACAGGGGAAAACAAAGACACAATTACAGACAGCCATAATCCCCATAAACAGTTATTTGATAAAATTACCAAGATACACAGATTGTTCAACCCACCAGACTATTAAAGGCCTAGGCTTTTGAAGGGAGAGACAGACAATGGGATAGATTCAGACCATGAGGTAAATAGAAACGGTCATTTTCCTTCACATTGGCACATATCGCATGTATGCATGGGAACTGTGAGATAGGCTAGTGAAAAACATTCATTAAGAAAATAGCTTTTATCTGGAGGGTGTGAAGAAGTGCACAGGGCTCCGCCTCCCCTGTCTTTCAAATCTCTTCTGAGGACAAGCTCTATTCCAACCCCGAGAGATGCATTGTCCCCACCAGGTCCTGACAGAGGACAAGGGAGCCATGTGATGCAGAGCCTTTGGATGAGCAGTGGCTGGGGAAAGTGCGATAGCCTGACGCCATAGGACATCTGCTGTGGACAGAGCTGTGTCTAGTTGTTGTGAGACTTTCTTCCCTGGGGACATAGAAACAAGGTCTACTCCCTCCTCTTAAGGGGTCAACAGCAAACCAAAGCATGATTTTGCTAAAGCTCACCGCAGGGAACCAATGAGTTCACTAGGCTCCCTTACAGAGTGTGAACAAGGGGTTATCTGGCACAGGTGTTGAGTACCCTGAAGTTGCCATGGATGCCAGCTTCCCCATAGCTGCATAGTTCATCTTCTCCAGCCTGGATATTCTAGCCCATCTCCAAGACCACAGAGGCCATGAGCAGTCAGGACAGGGTTGCACATGGATGTCTAGAAAGTGTTTCTGGAACCCCAAGTGAGTGTTCAATGACCCTCCCTTCTTTCCATCTCTGTGAGAAAAAGTCAACAGTCAACAAGCCAAGCAGTGATGGTCTCTTTAAAACACAAAAGAAAGAAAAACTTAAAATTAAGAAGTTTTTGTTAGCCTTGCTATAGAAATTTTGCCAGCAAAGCCAGCTCTGGGTTTTCATCTTTTCCAGTCTGACTCACTGCTCTGGGCAGAGGACACGGACCTGCAAAGTCCTCCCTTGTATTAACTGGACTCTTGATATGTCAGACAAGTGAGTGAGCTGATGACAGGCTCATGGCTTCGCAGTCCTGTGTGGACAGTCACCACATCTCCTTGGAGATGGGCCTGTGAGTGCTTCTCAGACATCCCCAAGGGCCACACACGTTCCTGTTGTTTGCATCTTTGCCGCAATGATTCGTAAATGCAGTTTGTTTTAAAGTTGGCCATCTAATGAGAGTCTGGCCTTCTGTCTCTGGGGAACCAGACTTTCAGGGTGGGCAAAAGGCTGAAACACATTCATATAGGAGACCTCAGGTACAAAGATGATAAGGAACCTTTAGATCTTCCTTCCATGACTCATGACACCTGGCCTGGGGGGACTGACTGGGCAGACCCAGCCTTAGCTAGCTGTCTTTTCTTCAGGCATGAAACTGACTGTACCCTGTTGGCTTCTGCCCAACACGAATGACAGTGATGATGGTGACAATGTACTCTCTATCCTCTTTCCTTTCATAAAACCCCAAACATTCTCATTGGAATCTGCAGCTGAATTTACTGGAATTTGAGCTTGAGAAATTGGGTCTGACTGTAAACAAGTCAGAACATTACCAGCCCCCTGATGTATGCTGGATAAACTGTCCCCACGGGGAACCCAGGCATCGTGACCTTGGGAGTTATAGCACACCTATGGTTTCCCCAGAGAATGGGGTTGAGGGAGGCTGGACCTCTAAGCAGATGCGGGTAATAGAGTGTGGCTTGCTCTATACCAAGGTCATGTAAGTACTCTGAGTGTTTCTGTGACTTGGACTGGCTCATAAGATCCCTTCAAAGGGTACTCACAAGCAAGCTGCATATGGTGCTCACCACACGGGCCACTGCCTACTTTGAGATGTGCTGTAGGAAGCCACTGCCTAAGATTCACTGTTCCTGGCTCCGGTGGCAGGGCATGTTATGTTCAGAAGGGCGTGATTTGATCCAGGCGAGGTCCATGTAAAAACAAGTCATATAATAACAGGCCTCTGGTTTCTTTCTCAGATATCAGCGGCTCTTTAAGCCAGCTTCCTGAAGGTGTTAACTTTGGGATGAAAGGTGAGGGGAAGACACAGCCTTTCATCTCTTACCTCTGGAGGCTCTGCGTGCCCACTGCAAATTAATATGCCCTTGTTTGATTTTTGCCCCAAATGCATAACAAACATCTTCTAGAGGCAACCAACCCCACGGAGAGGATTTAACGCTGTGTTTCAGGATCTGCCGAGCTCGAGGACAAAGCGACATGGTGCTGCCATTCAGGCTCTGCGGATTCTTGGGCTCCTCGACATCCGCTGGCCACATACAGTTAATGAAAGCCACCTTCCTAAGTGATCTGGGTGTTTGCAGTAGACACATTATTTTGCTGTAGTATGGTGACTGGATCGTGCCGCCTACAGGACTCTTCTTGTGGGTAGGTTGACTTTGGGTCTTTTGTCCTTTATTATCCATTCCACACACTGTTCTGGATCTGCTTCCCACAAGACAAAGGCTTCCCTGAGCAGTCTTCATCCCCAGGGATTTTCTGTCTTGGTTTTGATTTTTTTTCTGGAAGGTTTGAGGAAATTCTCCTCTTAACCATTTTGGGTTGGCTAAAAGAAAAACCACCCTTTTCTATTTATAACTCCTTTGCTCACCACATATCAAAATATGCCTGAACAAATAAATGTCACCACAGAACCATTTGCCAGCCTCAGAATGGAGCATTGACGGCTCAAGAGGCTTGTCTTGTGACTTGGCAACTGCGAGACAAAGCGCATTGCCCCAGACCCGGCAGCTGCGACCCGACTGTCCTGCACCGTGCTGTCCTGCACCCCTGCTGGGGAGACTGGGCAGCCTTCAAGGAATCTTTGACTATCTCTTCATAGGAAACTAACCCAGGAGACCATTAACATACACAATCTAGGTGTTACATCAAAATGTGTTTGCAAGAAGACCAGGTGGGGAGTTTCCCTCATGACTGAAGAGATGAGCTCATTGATGTTAAGGTGACCTGTACATAGAACACCCAGCTGAGGTGACAGGGTCTGTCTCAACCCTAATGTGCCAAGGACAAGAGCCGTAAAACTGAGGAGGACATGATTTCCTACAAGTGAGTCCTAATGGATGATATCAGCAAAAGGGAAACTGATTGTACAGGCCAAGCTTCCCATGATCCTCTCTGCTCCAACAAAGGAAGGTTACAGGAAGAAAGAGGAGTCAACAGCTCATGGAGGATTGTTTAGAGCAAGTCTAGGGACTTGTGAGAGAGCTATGTGAGGTGATTGGGTAGAAGGACTTCAACCTGACTGCCCCTGTCACCTCAACTAGACTTATACAAGGAGAGGGAAAATCCTATGATCATGGCTCAGGACAGTTTGCCAGCTATATAACATCACTGTTTTATAAGTCATTTGACACTCATTACAGGCTCCACGGTGCCATCCACAAGCTACCAAAATAGATGAAAACATCCCCTGAAATGACATCAGTTCTCTGCCTTCCCCACGAGGTAGCAGGGAAGACAAGGACAGCAGTGCTCAGCAGCCCAGACAGGGAAGTCACACTTGCACATGGCACTTTGTTAAGGTGAATTTGCCTTTACCAAGTCAGGAAGTAGGTGAGGACCTAGGGACTCCCATCATGCAATGGGCCAGCACACAGCTGAGGTGCCCAGGGCACTGTACCTCAAGAACTACCTGGAATCCTCAGCAGGTGGCACTGACATTCTTAGAGACTGGGGTCTTTGTCTTCTGAAGTTGGGAGCTTTCAGGGTTCTCAAATTGAGGTTGTGGGGTTCTGAAGCTGGGGCCAAGTGCAACACTCAGGACATCCTTCCAAGGATATGACCCCCAAAGCTCAGGTGTCTCAGGAATTCCCATTGTCACTGGGTTCTTGGGACCACCCACTTGAAAACAGCCTGAAACACATTGTCCGCAGGTGGCACAGGCACATCAGGAGATGTCCCAGAACTCAGGAATAAGTTATAGGCTGGAAATTTGGGAACCAGAAGGGGAAGCTGATGACCCTCCACCGTCCCAGGGAGCTGGATTTGGATCCCTTTCCCATCACGACTGCTGGAAGGAATCCAGTTATAAAAAAGACCCAATGGAAATAGCTACTGGATGTGAACAGTCACCTTCTGGAATAAGTGTGGCATTGAGTGGAGCGGGGATTTTCTTTCCCTGAAATGATTTGACATTTCAAATGGGGGATACCTTCAGACAACACTCCAGCAGCTGGGGACTGGGGTGACTCATAGGGCAGCTGGTGGGTTGGGTATAGCGTACCTATCCCACATCACATCACTGTGGGACAGGTCACTCTCCTCTATTTCCTTTTTCCTCATTTCCTGCCTTCCTATTATTCTCTACTTGTCTACACTCTTCCAGTTTCCTAGGATAGTTTCTCTCCATCACTGAATTCTCTCAACCAGCTGAAAACCAGAATCAATGCCTCTCCTCTGATGTCCTCAACATTCAGGGAACAGAACAGGTGGCCCATACTCTGATGAGCCAATAAGTGCAATATCTGCAAGTGTTCCCCAGTGGGATGTTTGCTCAGTATAACCTGACCCTACTTCTACTAGATCCAAGGTCAGGTCCTTTGGGGAACAAACTTGGAGTAGATGCTTCCCTGGCAAGCGTGGGACATGGTCAGAGCCAGACATTGCTACCCAAGCAGTAGCCATGAGCCAAGAATATGGCCAGTGCATCTTCCTGACCCTGTTCTTGCGGAGCTTGACTGACATCTGTATTTCATAGGTCACCATATGATAAGCCTAGGTTTATTCTCATAGATCACCTATGCACATGCTGGTTCCATTAAGCACAAGGTACCCAGAGAAGTATCCTGGAGACACTAAGAACTGATCACCATAAGCATGCTGACAATGACCAAAACTAAACGCATGCTTGAGCACTGGTTTGTGCCAGAAAAAGGCTGCCCCTTTTCTAAATTAACACATGGTGTGTATCAGCAGGCTTCCCCTGGTGCCACCATCTCCCACACCAGCATTTGACCAGCAGGCATAACTGGGAGCACTGCTCCATGGATGGATATTGCTCTAGGCACTGGGCACATGGGGTCTCTAAAGAAGGGGACTCCCCTGGAGTCAGCCAGAGATGGAAATAGAGATTGCAGGCATGGCTGAGGTATAGGACAGAGCTTCCCTCAGCTTCAACAAGGATCCAACAATAAATGTGCTTAGGGACTAGTGTTATGGAGGTCACAGCTACTGCATTTACTGTGGGCTGAACCCCAGAGCCTTCTGGGACTGAAGATAGAGTGGTTTGTAAGTGCATGTTCTGTCTGCATAGGGGGAAAACAGAGGTTTCCACAGTGCAAAGGACTCCTCACTGCACAGATGTCACCATGTCCTGTGTCACCATGTCACCTCTGTGCTTAGGGATTGAAAAATTAAATTCTAAGAAGCACAAATGAGACAGTTCATCCCTTAAAGATGCAGTAGGCTAGGCTCAAACTCAAGAACTTATTTAAATAGGGTTTGTGATCTTGTGTTAGTTTGTGTCCTGCATCCTAAACTATATCCCACTTCTGAAGGGATGGATGGACACTCTGTGTTCTGAGTCCCACCAAGGTCAGCATTTTGTAAAAGGCGGGATGGAAGGCCATCCAGGCAGCAGAGCCATTGCTAGGGGAGCTAGCCTGTTTAGCAGGCAGTGCACACACACTGACAGCATTGCTAAAGATCTCATGACACAGAGAGCCACCCATAATCACTAGTGCATAAGGCAGGCCACGAGCCAGAGGATGTAGTGACCATGAGAGGTGTGAGAAGCATGGCAATGCTCTGCCAAGGCCCAAAGCTCCAACCCTGGCCACCCATCACAGGCTTCCCAGAGCCTCGCAGTGTGTGCCCAATGGCTGCAATGCTTGTGGAGCAGGACTTGCAAGTATCACATTGGTCACAGCACTGTAAACCTTCCCCTTGTCTCTGTGACATAGTGTCCTTCATGTTCCCCTCCAACAGTAAAGGTCAGAGAGGTTGGGGGAGTGTTAGGGTCTGAAGATCTGGGGCTGGGAGCAAAGGTGGTGGCTTAATTTTAGCTTTGGTAATGGTGTCGCCTATAGGATCATTTGGAGAGAAACGAAGGAGATTCTGAGAAGGAGAGGAAACGCAATAGCAAAGGAGTGTGGCAGAGCAGAGGGCTAGGGGCTGGAGAGGGCTAGGGGCTGGAGAGAGGGCTTGGGCCAGAGAGGGCTTGGGGCAAAGAAGGCTAGGGGCTGGAGAGGGCTTGGGGCAGAGAGGGCTTGGGGATGGAAAGAGCTTAGAGCTAGAGAGGGCTTAGGGCTAGAGAGGGCTTGAGGGTGGACAGGTCAGCAGAGTCTGGTGATGAAGATCTTGGTGGACTTGGGTGAGAAGAAATTTCTGCTGCCTGGGGTTGAGCAATGGGTCACGGTCCATATCAGTGTCTGGACTGCCGGGCAGGTCGGGGCTACTTGGTTGTCTGGTTGTGTATGTGGTGTTGATACTGGACTGAGACAGCAGCTGAACCTTACCTCTTGTGCCTCAGTTTTCTTCTCTGAAGGATGGTACAGTAATAGTGTGCCCCTCAGAGTCCTGTCCTGAGGATTAACAATGCTGTACCATGAGTGACACATGGCCCTGTGTGGTGAAGATTAGCATTTACCTGTCTCTAAAGGTGGTGAATCCTAGTGACATGGACCTTGGCAAATTCTGCTGCTTAAAGATCCCGGAGGACTCACCAGCTTCAAGTATAGGAAACCATTTTGGTTCTATAGCAGGGGACATTCATGATTTCTGTGGGCTGGGGAGGGATAGGGCTCCTGTTACACACTATGAACAGGTTTCAGATAAAGGCAGAGAAAAAGGAAAGAACGTGTGGAGTGTGTGGCAGCACACATTCACCTGGCATGTGTGTTGTGCATATGTGTAACAGTGCATATGTGTATACAGCATGTATGCAATGTGCTTGCCATGGAAATGTGGTATATGTATGTATAACAGTGCATGTGCCTATACAAAGTGTTCGAAGTTACATATTTGCCACAGGCATGTGGTGTAAATGTGTATAACAGAGGATGTATGTGATTTGTGTGTAGCAGTGTGTGGCGGTGTGTGTGAGTGTGTGCATATGTATGTGTGCATGCGCGAAATACATGTACAATGTGTGCATAAAATAGTTCATGTGTGAGGACATGGAACAGTGAGTATGCAGTGTATGTGGAATACATGTATAGTGTGTAGGTAGAACAGTGCGTGTGGAGATAAGGTGTAAGTATGTGTAATAGTTGTATGTACAGTGGGTGTGCTCAGTGCATGTGTATGCCATGCATCTTTGAGGGATGTGTATGAATGTGTGTTGCATGTTTGCATGATTTGAATGTGCATGTAGTCTGTGTTTCCCATGTTCATGTTTTGCCTTTATTGTGGCTTCCAGCATGTGTCTAAGCAGAAGCTTCCTAAGCCTGATGCCTGGTTGGGTTTAGGATCTGGCCCAGTCCGTGTGCTCCCACAGTCCACTCTGACTACTCTGGCCCACTCCTCCCAGCCTCTGTTACACATTGGCTGCAAGACAACCGAGAGGTCAAGTTTACAGTGATCCATAATTATGGAGAACCATGGCTTCCATGCCAAAGTAACAAGATTAATACCTTTTTGACAGAATTTAATAATATGGTTTTATAATATTTAATTTTGTGCAGAAAATGACTCACAGTAGGAAGCCATTTTTTTCCTTTACTAACCTAAACATGATTGCTTTAAAACAATTTATTTCATATTGCCTAACACAAAGAGTTTATTATGTAGACTTATTGTGGTCCGGTTCTTGCAGGCCTTTGAGGAGTGGATTAACTTCATGTGGGCATTCAAGTAATTCCGACAAGCAGAGCTGTCCGCCTACTGAGCCTGAGGACACTTAGCTCTGGTATATCTTAATTTAAGGACCAGCGACAGAGAAACACGTTGCTTTTGTTCAGATGGCAAGTATCCTTGTCGCTGCTCCCTCGTGCCCAGGCAGACAGTTTGCCTGCCTTGTCAACCTCAGCTCATGCTGCAGCTTATGTACGAAATGACCTAATTACTCCCCTCAGCACTCCAGACAGCTGTCGACATTCACTAGAAAATTCCTAGCAGGGTCTTCCTGCTAAAATCCTGGTGGCAAAACTGATGGAAATGAGTTATCTGTAGAATCTTCTCTGAAGAATTGTGACTTGGTGAGAGGAGGTGGGGGAGGGACTCAACTTCCCTCAAAGGGCAAAGTTGGCAGTGCCATTGGACCCACATAGGTAGACATGTAAAATGATTTGGGGATTATGGAACTGTGTATATGGCATGCCCCCAAGGGTGAAACAGACTCTCTAGGCTCCAGATGGCCAAGTGGCCTTGTTCCCTCACTGCCACCTCGCTGCTCACAGTGGCTTCTGTCTGGTTCCCCAGGGCCTTACATGAATGAGACACACAGGTACCTGATCATAAGGGGCTGATCCCAGAGGTAGGCAAGGGACATGGAGGCATGCCCCCTATGCTCTGAGCCAGAGTTGTCCAGGGTAATATTTGGAGGAGACTCATGTCTGACTTTTCATCCCTGTCCATCTTTGGTCCTGCACTGGTGTAGAGCTCAGCTCTTGGATAGGCTCAGACACTGCCAATTTAGAGGGAACACTCTTGTATCCAGCTAAGGGAGAAGGAGGCTGCCAGGATTTCTGGGTGAGCGACCTCCAGGGCACAGCTGTGTCTTTCATTTGGAGTGCTGGGAACACAACCTATGACCTAGGGCATATGTGGCAATCGCTGTGGCAAAGGCTATGCTTGTGCCCTTGAGGAAGGCACAGGAAAGTGTGGTGACCAGAAAGGATCACTGATATCAGAGACGAGGGCCACTGAAGGACTGCTGGCAGGGGCCAGGTGGTGTGGAAGGGTTTAGGGTGGTGATCTCAGTTACCCCCAAAGGCCCTATGGTTTGAATTATATTGGTTTTACCAGGAGGGATACATAGAGAAGGTCACTTGCATAGTGATGAGATTACGTTTTAACTGAGGCAGCTTCATTCTAAGAAGGATAAAATAACTAGGGCAATAATCACATCGAGCCATCTCTACGCTTGAACTTCAGTCTCCCAGGAGGGTGCTGAGCCGTGGCAGAGAGGATGCTGTGCTGCTCCCGCCAGGCCCCTCAATCCCCAGCAAGAGGACCATTCAGTCTCCAGTCTGTAGGAACACTGGGTCCCAAGAACTTCCTGTCTCCAGACTTATTCCAGCAGAAGGAGCTGCTTGCCTGAGTAGAGAGCTCTCCCTGGGGGCTTCTGTTCTCTGACTGCTGGTAGACCATTGCCCAAGTCAGGCTTTGCCTTGGTGCCTGCAGCCTGCCCTGGGGTCAAAGAAGAATGTACACACATTCTTTAACACCTCCTGCCTTGGCTTCAGGCCACTTTCTTTCACTACCTGTGGAGTCCCTTCACCAAGAGCTAACTACACTGCCAACAGCAATGGCAGGAACGGTACCTTGCAACAACTGTAAGTGTTGAATACCAGAAGCCAAGTGGACACAGTTACTACAGAGGGCGTAAAGGGTGGAGTAGTATCAGGAAATGAAGGAAGACCTATACAAGGAAGGAGAAAGTGGAGTCTAAGGAGGAAGGCTTGGGTAGCACCCACAGGGGAGCCAGAATGAAGTGTACATGTCTTTAGGGGGATTTCACACTGACAACTTAAAGTAGGCCTCTAATTCCAAAAGGTCACATTAGCTGCAACAATTGCCTGAGTGTTGACCCAATGGAACATGACAGTAAAGGTTGAGGTGGTCCAGCAGAAATCACATGTGTGCTAGGCATAGGTCCCTCTTCTCAGGGATAATCTGCTGTCTAATGCTGGCATCGTGATGGCAGCAGAAGCTGGTGCTGTGTTTCACCAGGGCTAACCAGCCATGCACTGACCATCTGGTTATGCTGTTCTTCTTGCAGAAGGAAAGAACACCAATCCATCTGGACTGGAAGGAATACCTATCCTGATGGGATTGTCTCCCCACGCTGCAGCCCCTGACTAAAAGACTCATAGAAGGCCAGCGGTAAGCATAAGGCCATGGCAAGCCCTGTCCTTCCCAGAGGCTGTGAACCTGATTCACAATATGATGGGCATGCAATATCATCAACCTGATCTATAATACGATGAGCATGCAGTACCTCCCTGAGCACATCTGGGCATTCTGCAAAGCTCTGATACCAAAAGACCTATGTGTCAGTTGCCATATGGAAAGAATATGATGGTCAGAGGATCTAACCACCAGGGGATAATCTCCTGGGCCAGTAGAGTCTGGAAGAAGTGGGAAAAAGTCTGCAACAGCTCAGGCTTTTCACTAGTGAACTTGAACCATCCCGCCTCATCTGAACCTTTGAAAAGACAGGGCCATCACTTTTGGAGTGTTGGGCTTTCTCTGTTCATGGTGACAGCTTCACAAATCTCCCTGTCATTATCTTATACACAGGCACTTAGCCTGAACAAAGAAACTCTGCTGTTTGGGGAAAACAGTAGTTTTTGTCTGGGATATTGCTGGACACACGCTGTGCCCCTATTGCCCTGGACACAATGGCATGCACACAATATGCAGTGTTCCCAGTTAAGAAAGGTGCTAATTGTAGCCATTCGGTGACCAAGGGGACAGAGCCTCCATCTCTGTATAAGGCCAGTCAGGCATCTTCTTCCCCAGGGCACAGAAACTCACTGCCTTTTCCAACGACCACACCTTGATGTTTCACAAAGACAGTACTATGCTCTGAAATTGTGGCCTTGTGTGTAACAGCTCTATTGATGGTACCACACTACCATGGACAATGCTGAGGACCTTGTGGTGGGTGGCATTTTATAGTTAATGAACAACTTTAAATAACCCCCTCCATAGTTTTTTAAATGCGCTCCCAAAAAGTCCTTGAAATTTTGCATAATGGTTTTGGAGTTTGGGGAACTGGAAGGTTCCTGGGTACGGTCAAGAAAATCCTACCCTTGCCTCACCCTGACAGTGCCACTGTCCTTTGCTGTAGTGGGATATTCACTTTGTCTGCTTCTGTGGCCCTGACCACACCCATTGAGGGGTGGAGCCAGGGGCAGAAGTGACCTGTGGAACTAGGTCTGAGAAGGAGGCTCTCTTTCTGGCGGTATGTGGAGAGAGGAGCATCAGGTTCCAACTGCTGTGTTCATCTGTCTGTGTTTGTGAGTTGTTTCTCCCTGAATAAACATCTATTCGGCCTATATGGTTATCCTGACCCTTATTAAACCGCTTTATGTGTAAAGATTCCTAGAAATTCCTCTAGAGTGCAGATTTTCCGGTGATGCCACTGTCAAGATTTCCTTACGGACTGAAGATGAGGTTTCCAGGCCTGGACTGAAGATGAGGTTTCCAGGCCTACTAGAGCTGGACGCAGGAGGACAGTTTCTTGGTCTTCTGCTCCCAGGTAACTCCCTATAATTTCTCTGAGCTCAGATAATGACCACTCCACCCCTTCATGGTGCTACTATGTCACTTGTCACTAGGTGTCACAGGGCTTGACCACTGATGCTGCATCCATCCTCGGTTCATAGTTCCTGGTGGCTGAAGCAGGAGATGGGCCCAGTCAGATAAGTGAGGGGGACAGGGCTGAGCAAAGGGGTATCTGCAGGTATCATCAGGCAGTTTTAGTTTTCAGATTATGTCTGATTGTTCAAATAAAGCTTTCTTATTTTTGGCTAAAAATGAAAGATCATGAACAAAGATAAACACCACATGATTTCTCTCATCTGTGGATCTCAGATTTTACATAGATATATAAACCATATGATACGAAAGTGAAAGGGGACTGGAAAAGGAATGAGCCAAAGGGCCAGAGGGGAGAAAGAGGACATGGGGTGTGAGTGTTGTCAAAGTGCATGGTAATGATATACCTGAAAGAAACACATTACATACAATGAATTATATATGCCAATAAAAGTAATACTAATTTAAAGGACAAAAAGACCACGTGCACTTAAAGTAATTTCATCACCAGAAAGTATTTACCAGTGACTATGAATCAGTAACAGCCACGGGTTGTAGTAACACCGACAGCCCACTCTTGCTGGCAGGCAACACGAGGAGCAGTCCCAGAGCACTGTTTATCCAGGGTTTACTGTGTGCCAGGTGCTGTTCTCACTGCTGAGTCATAGTAGCTTCATGGAGTCTCCATGATCACTCTGAGAGAAACACTCAAGAACTCCACTTTGCAAATGAGAAACCGAGGCACAGGAGCCAAGTCATCTGCCCAAAGCCACAAAGCCAGGACGCTGGTCCAAGCAATGGCTATCTTCTGGACAATTGCAATGTCCAAGCAGCTGTGCTGGTGCTCAATCGGTCCATCGCTGTCTATCTGAAGAACAATGCATTCGGAGACAGAGGAACAGTAGACTCCCTGGCTTGCCTATCAGGGTATTCTAGTCTACTTTTTATTGCTTTGATAACCATCATGACCAAAGGCAACTTGGAGAGGAAAGGGTTTATTTGGCCACAGTCTGTCACTGAGGTAAGTCAGGGCAGGAAGTCAAGGTAGGACCTGAACGCAGAAACCACGGAGGGATGCTGTTTAATGGCTTGCTGTCTGACTTTCTCAGCTAGCATTCTCATAACTCCAAAGCCCACCCATCAAGGTATAGTGCCACCCAGTGTGCTGGACCCACCCACATCAATCATCACTTAATTCATCACAGACATGGCCACAGGCCAATCTGATGGAGGCGATTCTTCAATGGAGTTTCCCTCTTCCAAAATCTAGGTTGTGTCAAGTTGACGATAAAAACTAACCAGCACACAGGACATCTTCTTTAAAGAGGAGGCTCCCCTCCGGAGTGGAACCCAGAGCCTTCCACATACTGGGCAAATCCCCTGAAGCTTGCATTTCAACCAAATCCTTGGTTTTGAGACAGGATCTTTCTATATAACTCAGGCTGGTTTGGAACTAGCTGCAGAGTTAGCTTTGAAATCATGATCTGTCTTCCTCCTCCTCCTGAGTGCAGAGATTACAGATATGCATCCCCACAGCCAGTAAGAATGGAGCATGTGTGTATGTGTGCTTGTATATATTGTCATGTATGTATGTATATATATATATATATATACACATATATATGTATGTGTGTGATTGTGTTGTATATATGAGTATATGTTTGTATGTGAATATATGTAATTATGTGTATGAGTGTGTGTACTTATATGTATGCCTGTTTACATGTGTGTATGTGTGTGCCATGTATGAATATGGTTATATGTGTTCCTGTGTGATTGTATGCATATGTATGTGTGCATTGTGAATATGTGTTTGTATGTGTATAAGTGTAATGAGCATGTGTTTATGTGTGCTTACATGAGTGACTATATATGTGTATTTCCGTGTGTGATTATATAGTTGTGTCTGCATTCTGTGTATGAATATATTTGTGCGTATATTCATATGTAACATGTTGTGTGTATGAGTGTGTGCTTATGTATACCCGAAAGTGTGCTCATGCAATCATGTGTGGAGGACGGAGGTCAACACTGGGTATTTTCCTCAGCCATTCCTCTGTCTTACATTTTGAGAGTACAGTCTCTCACTGTTTCAGCTAGACTATGTGGCCAGCAATCCCCCCACCCCTTGGATCTGTCTGTTTCTGTGTCCCCCATGGCACAGAAACTGGTGCTTCCCTCTTTGTCCAGTTTTTACACAGGTGCTGGAGATCCTAACTTAAGTCTTCATGCTTACACAGTAACAGCCATTGCCCCAGCCCCAGCAAAAATGGAATGTCAAGAGCAGGTATATCACACTGCTCCTGTCAAGTCTTCAGAGCCAGCCTGTGGGTGGGGACTGTGGTGCGGCTAAAAGAGCATCTCAGTGCACAGAAAACTAGAGGCAAGTGCACAGACCAGGCAGCCTCGCTCCAAAGCCCGGGGAACAGAGTGACAGCATGGCTTATGGCTGTGCAAATGTGAAAAATGGGCTGTGTCATGATGGCAGATCACAGTAAGCAGTGCAAGGTGCAGCCACCACCTCTGCCTTCTCTCAGCTGATGTTGTCACATTCGTTGGAAACACTGTTTGGTATGCCATGAGCAGAAGAAGCAGCTGGAATTGTAGCTCTGCTGCTGGCTTCACAGAGCCAGTCCAGCACAGTAGCAGCTATATATTCAGTTACTGCCCAGCCTCTGTCCGCAGACTCTGTGCAGTCTGACATCTGTGGCATGGCTGTCATCTCCTAATTGCGATGTTTCCTCTTGGAAGAAAGTAGGGTAGTTCATGAGATTCACAAGGAAGTTCTATGGACTGGAGAGAAGGAGGGCTCACAGGGTCCCTCCCCAAGGTTATGTGAGCAGTATCTGCTAGGGAGGAGAGTCTGGTGGGACAGCCTACATACCACCCTGAGAACTGCAGTGATGCCTATTTGAAAGTTGTCACCCAGGCTGGGTGGATTTGTGGTGATGTAACTGCCTTTGAGTCACCCATGCTCCTGTAAGAACGCCCTCACTCACACTCTTGTATGTAACCCCAATAGACGAGCCATTGGCCACCCAAACTAGACTTGGGTGGGATTGTTTCTTTGGTCTGTTGTCAGTACCCTGTCTGAGGTGAACAGGAACTTTTCTTAAATCTTCCCAGGCAAAGTCATTCAATAGCATATATCTGTTAGCCTTCATGTTTCCTCCTCTGGATGGTGGGCCCCTGTCTGTTTTGAGGGCACAGAGAAGGCACCCCATCTACAAAGAGGAGGCAGCCACACCTATCACCATCTGCCTTAATTAGACTCAGCAGCTTCTGGAGCTGTGAGATACTCACTTCTGCATGGAGACTGGAGGCCAGTGATGGCATCTCAACCGTGGGGTTGCATGGAGAGGGGGAAAGACATACTGAACTGTATTGCAAACCCATGTACCTCAGTGTCTCCCCATGGTCCCCTAATAAAACCCAGACAAACCAAAGCCCTGCTCGATGTGAGTGTATCCCGTGGTGAGGAACCAGGAATAGGACCTGACTCACAGCCTTGGAGAAGACTCTGAACCTGGTGTGGATTCTGTGAAGAGAAGGTGCAGGTCCCGGGCACCACTTGGGAGTGGACAGATCACAGGAACAAAAGATGAGAAGTGGAATGCTGTCAGGTGAGCCTGGGGGACACTCATAGGACACAGGGTGAGGGAGGAGGGAGGGAGGAGCGCTGGCTCTCATAGCTGGGTGTCATTCAGGAGATGGTGACAACTTCAACAAGGACATACGTCATGGGAAGTAATCTCAAATTAATATTAGGAGACGTCCACATGCATGTGGAATGCAAACTAGACACTCTCCTGGATTCTGACAGTGTGCACACTGTACTCCTTTTGATGTGAAGGTATGATTGCTATCTCTGCCATCTGTGTGTATGTGTGTGTATGTGTGTGTGCGTGCACATGAATGAGAGAGAGATGTAATCATGTGTGTATGATGTGTAGTCAAAATTAGTTTCATTCAGCCATAAAGAACAACAAAATTATGTTGCTTGAAGAAAATAAACACAACTAAATACTAGCGTATTAAGATACTTTATTATCTTAACATTTGCTGTTGATTTATTGAATAGTAGTCTATTTTGGAGTAGTACTAGAGAGTGAGTCCAGGGCCTTGTGCATACTAGGTATGTGATTTGATACTGAGCTACATTCCCAGAGCTATAAGATCTATATATCTATATTTTTCTCCTTCTATATTGCACGTAGCTTTCATTAGAAATTGCTGCTATAACTTCAGATGAGTGTCCACTGATGCCCTTGACTTGCTGAGGTGATGGATGACACACCCCTGTCTCCTTTATATTCTGCTGTTCCTGACATCTGCAAGGTCATGGTCTCCTAGTCCCTCAATGTCATGGTAACGTTTTATATGTAATTTTGGCAATTTTGTTTTAAAGTGAGAGTAGTCTGTAATTTTTCTATTGCTTTTTATTGGGTTTTCTATTAAAAGTCACGTTCCTTTGTAAAAATCAGTTTTTCCATAACCTGAAATAGTTTCATACAGTAATACCACACATTTGTCAAATCTCCATTCAAGTTCTGTATGGTACAATTGTACTGTTGTTCCTTGCTATTTTTAGTTAAAATATGGCTTGAAGTCATATTGTAAGATAAACTTGTAATGATTTGGCTCAAGGAAGACAGGACGGTCAGCATGCTCACGAGGCACGCCTAACCACACAGGGGTTATAGTTCATGTGAGAGACTTGCAGCGTGGGGTTTGGGGGCCGGGATGTGGAGGACTGGCCCAGTCTGATTTGAGAGGCCAATCCTAGTGCTATGGTAGGACAAGGAAGGGAACATGGAAGTGACCTCCAGCTGTCCTTCAGCCCTGGCATAAATGGCTGTCCAGGACAGCATGTGGAACTTTCATTAGAACCAGATGATTTCTCAGGAACAGAGCCTCCATGCTCTTCAGGACGTTGACATGGAGAAGGGGGTGTAAAGGAAGGAAGGGCATGACCACGCAGCATCTCTCCCTTATGTCTATTCCAAAGGTGGCTTTGAACTTGAAGATCAACTTCACAGCAACACCTGTAGTGGAGGGTTCTGTGACAAGCACGTGCTTTAATGATGGCTGTCTCCCTGTGAACCTTCCATGGTACTTAGTCGCTCTAGAGTGCCACCCACCTCTGCGCCCCTGAAGGCCGAGAGTGATAGACCCACCGCTCATCTGTGGCTCTAGCCACAGCACCATTCCTGCTTTCCCACTCTGCACGACCCATTCCTCAGTCTGCTCAAGGCTAGCCTCAGAAAATGGCTCAATTAGGAAGGCTTTCAGGGGCTTCTACTGGGTATTGAGTAAGTGATTTTCTCTTGAAACTACACTCATAGTGAAAGCCTGATACGTGAGACTTCTATCAGTGACCAGATAAGGATGTGCTAAAAGAGCAAGGTGGGAGGGAGCCTGGCCTCTGGGTGCTGGAGGGAAGAAGCCAAAAGATCACAGGAAGCAAGGCACTGCAGCTCGTGCAAGTGTTCTATCCAAATACGTGTTCTCGGTGTGCACACTGCACTGTCTTCTTCCTCTGGCTCTGAAGTGCCAACATCGGCAACTGAGGACTCCGCCCTCCACCACTCCTACCATGCACCCTCTGACTACTCGGACTCCAATAGTGGAGGGATGAGCATTGAGCAAAGCTCTCCCTGGGAATGATGGACTATCACCAAATGGACTTGTTGACATCTTGAGAACTGAGTTTATAAGATCTAAAGCCCCAAAGTAGATCCCATCTGTGTGCATGTGTGCGGGTCTTTGTGTGCAAAGGGGGTGAGCTGCTTTTCAGTTGGCTAGCCTGTCTGTATAGACCAAAGCCACCCAGAAGACATGACAGGTCTGTAAACACAATGAATGGAAGGGCGAGCCACAGAAATGCTGAGTGAAGCATGTGAGTGAGTTTCTGACTCAGGTCTGATCTTGGATGGCCTACAGCCTGGAGCACACCTCCTCCTTAGCATATTTTGTAAAACTCCAGGGACAGAATTAGTGTTGTCAGCCAGGGTCTCTTCCAGTACAGGGAGCCTGAGCCAAGATCTCTGGGCTAAGACTATGGAAACTGTAGCTTAGCCTCACACTCCCACATCTTCTACCTCACCTCTTTATCCAATTATCTCATGGACTTGACTTTGCAGGGCTGAGTCATCTGACTTCTACTAAGGCCTGTCCCCTACCCCTTGTTCAAGTTTTACACTATATCTTCCTTGTTACCTCAGTTTTGATATGCATTGACTGATTGTTTTATGGAAAACAAACTTCACAAGGATCAAAGTCATTCTGGCCGTGTGGCCTTAGACTTGTAGAAAGCACTAGAACACTCATGCCTTTGCTCAAGGGAGGCCTCCTATTAGCAGTAGCTCAGTACATGGATAGACTTCCTGAGATGGCACAGTAACAAAAAGGAGCTCAGCTCTAGCACCATGTCTGCCTCTTGGAGGGACCCTTTCCTCATCACATTGTAAGACCCTGGAAGACATGACAGTTGCCATATTGGGGTCAAGTACCTCCTCAGCTACCCTGGAGTCTTTTGTGCTACTGGTGACCAGCTCCTTATGCCCACACTTGTTCTTCAATCCCTCTGTTCCAAGCAAGATAGAACTACAGAGACACACCCTACATTGTGATGTCCCTCAGCTGGACATATACTTTCTATAAGATCAAAGAAAATGGCTTGAAGGTGTGGCGGGCTCCCAGCCCAGCCTGGGTGGAGCATGAGTCCTTCCCGCCATGCTGGCTCAGGACATGTTTCTTCCAAGCAACTAGACTCAGGACTCTTGAAATCCAACAGAACTGTATCTACAAAGCACCCGAGTTTGCTTGCTAACCAACTGACAGGATTCAAACAAAAGTCGGAACCACCTAGAAATTCTTGAGGTCCTGGGAAAACACTTCATCTCCTTTTTGAATGAAAGCCTGATTCTTCTATTTACAAACAGACAGCTCTGAGTCAAGTGACAAGTTCACTCATCATTGTGACTAAGAAGGAAAGGTAGCCATGACTGGCAGCTCAGGTCCAGGCCCAGCTCCTTGAGCAACGGAACTTGTGATGTTCACACCAAGGGGCACTCATGGCCAGCAGGCCTCTGGCATATGGTTCTGGGGAGCCTTCTGCATGTCACTGCCTTGCTTGTGGGTCCTGCTGGCTCTTCTGAGTGGCAGGGTTATCTTCCCACCAGCACTTCTCTGACTGTGTACACAGCAGCGGTGGCTCTAGCTCTGAACAGACACGTTCTGTTCACAGTGCCACTCACTCCTGGAAGTATGACATCAGTATATGAAGAGATAGGAAGTGCTACTATTTCTAAGGGTTAAAATGGCATGCATACAGGGTGAGGGTGGGTATAGGAATGAACAGAACCACGGGGCTTCAGAACAATTAGTCCCATTCACCCTCCTGCTCAGGTGCCATCTCACCCTCCTCCAGAAGCTCCTTTTAGAGGCAACTGCTCCCCTTTCATATCTGCCCCTCCCTGGAATGTTTTTCCTTGCTGGGTATCGGATGGGCTATCTGCCTCCACATGGGACCTTTGTGGAATACCTCCTGGCATCCCAATTCTCCTTTGTGCATTTGTACCCGTACTCATCAGTTCCCTGCTTCCCTTACACAGGTGTGAGCACAGATGCATGTTGAAAAGCTAAAAAGGAGACAGGTGCGGAGGAATGGGTGTTGAGGAGGGGGTAGGACAATAGGACACATGTGACATGAAGGTAGAAAGAAGGCTATGGTGAGGGAAAGGTGCAATGGGTGGGGATGGGGAGGAGAGGGAGTAAGAAGGATAAACAGAAATAAATTTTGTTTGAAAATACCACAGTGAGACCCAATACTCTGTCTACTAATTTTAACATGAATACACTGAGGTTGGGCAGATGATCCACAGAACAAGGCACTTGCTGCAGGAGTATGAGGACCAGCATTCGGATCCCCAACACTCATATGAGAGCTGGCCAGGCAAGGGGGACCACCTGTAATCCCTGTGCTCACAAACAGAGACAGGAAATGACATGGGGCCAGATGGCTCACTGGACGGGCTGGAGTGATGCTCTCTGTGCTCATCAAGAGATCCTGCTTCAGTAAATAAAGTGAAAGCAAGCAAAGAAGACATCTGATTCAGCCTCTTGCCTCCACACACGTGTACATACATTCATGTACACCTACATGTGAAACACACACACATGCACACCACATATACATACAATATAAATCATTGTTAATGATTATTTTTAAGAAAGACAGATGCTGTTAGTTTTGGTAGGAAATGAGCAGAGTGTCTCTGTGCATTCGTGTTAAAGTCACCATAAACCGTGTCTCTGACAATGATGCAAGTGTCCGTTATGGACGTCTCTACTATAAAGCACCATGTCGAGCATGCCAAGGTACTCTGTGTTTTAAACACCCACATTTGCTGTTAGCACCCGCCTTGCCTGCCAGTTACCTTTGGTCAAGTGTCTCTAGCCTAGTGAAATGTCATGGGGCCTTCGATCTCTGGGTGTTTCATTCAGAAGCCAGCAAGCCATCCCCTGCCTTCCGTCCCAGCAGAAAGGAGAGAGTGACCTAGCACTACCTCCAGCCAGCCTATCCCTACCCGCTTAATGCTCTGCTCTTCCAACCCTTCATGGTGACAACGATCTGTCCCTGCGAGGACTGACTGGCTTAGTCTTGAATAGGCTCCTGTGACAGCACAGCTGCTCAAGTCTTGCCCACAAAGGTAAGGCGCCAAAGATATCACATTGGTAGGGACTGACTTCTGCCAGTCCTGACCTTAGCTGCTATCACTTGCCTTCTTACCTCGGTGTAACTGACCCCACCCTCACTCCCTGGATGGCATTGTAGAGGCTTGCTCCCCCCAGAGGCTCTGCCCTCTGACTTCTGTGCTGTTCCCGTGGAGACACGGCTCCCAGTGAGTCCTCAGTGGTGCTCCACCCTCCCTCATGATCCTTACACTGGACTCTAAGGATGCTGAGCAGACCTGAGCCTGGTTCTCTTTTGTCAGGTAAAGACCTAGCCTCTTACTCAAGGGCTCTTTTAAATACCTGTAACCAACAAGGGGTGTGGTCTGTGTAGCACGGAAGAGGGACCCCTTAAAGAGGCTGCTGCTAATGTAATCATCAAGGAGAGTTCTCTGGCTGCCTCATATTCCATGGGCTTCTGGCCTGAGGTTCAGTGGCTAGAGAATAAGGCAGGAGCCATGCTTTGGGTTTCCTTTTTATTCTTTCCCATACAGTATGTTTCATCCATATTATTTCCCCTCCTTCAACTACTTCTAGAGTCTCTCCACCTTCCTACCCACACAACTTTATGGTTTTTTGTTCTCTCTCTCTCTCTCTCTCTCTCTCTCTCTCTCTCTCTCTCTCTCTCAAAAAATAAAAAAATCCACAAATTGGGGGGGGATGTGTGTACACACACACACACACACACACACACACACACACACACACACAAATGTGTAAAACCATGGAGTCTACTTTGTTTTGGCCAGCTACTCCTAGGCATGGAGTATAGTTGACACACCCAGTAACACTCTATTGGGGGGAAACCATTTTCCCTTTACCACAGGTTTCAATTTTAAATAGTTTCTTGATGAGGGGTTGGAGACTGTGTGTCTACTCCCCTTCTCAGGGCTGGGTTCTTGTCTGGTATGAACTTGTGTAGGCCTTGTGTATGTTGCACAGTCTCTGAGTTCACACATGTATCGGCCCTGTTGGATCTAGAAGATGCTGTTTTCTTAGAGGTAGTGGAGGACTCTGGCTTCTTTTTTAAAACCTAAGGTTCAAAGCCAGCCTCACAGGAGACCCCCATGCAGCACCATCTCTTCATTCTTGTGACATTGGTGCCATCAGTCTCCTCCTTACCAGGCTTCTGTCTCTTTGTAGAGACTTCTTCAGCTGCACAGGAGATGCAGGGAGGATCATAGAGAAGAACAGCACCCCAAACCCAAACCCCACCCCAGGTTACACTGTGAACTTACCACAGGGCAGTGCTCCGGCCACCTCAGGGGCAGACAGAGTAGCAGTGTCTTGGGGAAGACTTGTCCCTTTGTCTCTGCAGAGATGTCATTTGTCTTGCTGTTCTCCTGTGTGGGGCTGAGGAGGCAAGAGCTGCTCTCTCCTTCCACCCCCTTCTCTCTCTGGGCTCCACTCTTTCTTCCCTCTCTTGCCCAGCCTAGGCAATCCAAATCAGAACCAGCCAGTTGCCTAGAGAAAAAGATCCCTCCAGCAGAGTGGGGACAAGGGCATGTCTGAAATTCCCCTCTGCTAACAAAGGGAAAGGTGGCAAGAAAGCACCCTCTCTTCAGGAAACCTGGCTGAGCCGTCACCCTCCTGTTTCAGGACTAGAGATCACAGACGTGGCAAACAAAAACAGCGAATCCATCTCCGTCCCTGAAATGCACGCAGCCTAATTGCCAATGTTTCCTTTTTGATAACTAAAATGGCTGCGCACATTAAATAAAAGGAGAATTAATTTCTAGTTTAAATACAGCTGCTGTGATTCTTGTACACAGCACAGCTGTCCCGAGGCTGGCACAGGGCCATGTCGTGGAGGCTCCATCCCGTCTGTCCCATTGTCTTTCTGACTCACAGGCACAGACCATCTTCAAGTGTTTGGGAAATATTTGTATTCATTTTCAGGTCTTCACCGCATCACTGAGGGATGGGCCTCGTCGGCACCACACCTCCAGCTCTCTGCACCTGTCAAACCATCCTTTATCTCCCCATCCTGAGATGGTTTTTCTGAAGGGGAAAATAATTTGTTTCATATTTTCTTTCTTTGGACAGAGCCAGTAGAGTGAAATACTTTCAAATCTTCATCTCAAAGTGTGTGTGTGTGTGTGTGTGTGTGTGTGTGTGTTGTGTATGGTGTGTGTGTGTGTGTGTGTGTGTGTGTGTGTGTGTGTGTGTGTGTTTTAACAAAGATTGATCACATGTTTTTATTTTGAAAACCACTAGTAAAATTTGAGGTTGTATTCAGTCTGGGTTTGCCCTGCAGCCTGCAGAGGAAGGAACATCGCTGCCAAGTGCTGTGTCACTCCCGATTCACTTCAGAATGGAAATAATCTTGGGAGATACAGTGGAAAATGAGAAAGATTTGAGTCTTCAAGGACATCCTGACCACTGCTTCATTCCTTTAAGCCTGTCCCCCAGGAGGCCCGAATCCTCTCTGATCCTATTCAGTAAAGAATTGTAACCGCTGTGCCACCAGGAACCTGTTTCCTGGCCTGGGCATCCGGACACTGGAACTCACTCTCCCGACCCATGAGGATTTATCTGAGGAGGTCCCACGGCCTGAGCCAAGGGTGAACATATCGCATCCAGGAGACTTTCTGGCTTCCTCTTTGGCCACATCTCCTAGCTCCTTCAATGCAGTTCTGGGTCTTTGGCTTGTCTCCAGTCCTGCCCCTGTGACCGCATCCTCACAGGACAGTCCCAGCCCTGTCTTTTGTTTGTCTCTAGTCCCCACCCCTGTATGTCCCCAACATCCCCAGAGCACATACAGATGGCCCTCTGGAGATTTGGCTCTCTGGATAGGAGCCAAGAGACTGTCCCTTTGGAGGGACATGGCAGTTTGTCCTCACCACCCCTTTGCAATGTCCTCAGCCAAATCAACTCACGCAGCACGGCAGTGCAGACAGGGAGCAGAATGCCAGAGTTGTGGACCCTGGATTCTAGAAGCCAAAAGCCCAAGATCAGGTATTTAGGATGGTTCTTCCCAGGTCTCATGACAAATGGCTTCTCACTGAGATCACACGTGGTCACCTCTCTGTGTGTCAGTGTTCTCCTCTCTTCCTGTAAGGACACTTTTCAGATAGCAGAAGGAACTCACTTAAAAGATTACTTCCTAAAGGCCCTGTCTCCTGTCCCAGTCACATTGTGAGGTCATGGGGGCTTAACTGTGAATCCAGAGAGGCCATAACCCTGACATAGACACACTGTCAATAGCTCAGGGCAAGAATGGGCCTGCACTGGAGCTCAGTTCCCTGAGGTGGTGGAGAAGACCTCGATCAGGTCAATGGTTACTTCTGTCAATGCTGAGTATATGGTCTAGTTTCCCCATGGACACAGGTAAGTGGGGAGAGGACAGAGGGGCAATGAATAACCAATCCTAAATGGGGACTGAGACCAAGTTCAGTCATCCCCAAATCCATGTGATGCTTGTGATGAACTGGCTTCATCTGTCTGTGAAGGGGGGCTGCTTAAGTGGCCCTGGGACCCTGGAAACATCCCTACAGTGACAAGAGTGAATAACACAGGGTTCTGGCATACTGCAGTCATAGGTCACATGTGGCCTCTGTCCATGTTAGGATCTCAGAACTCAGCCATCCGCCTTCACTCACCCACCATTATACTACCACCTCTGCGGGGCTGGGTAGCCCTGGTGTAGCCTATGGGCTCTCAGAGAATAATGTAGTCATGATCCGACCCATCACAGGTGTTACCTGCAGCCCCGGGGCCAGAGTACCAACATCTACTGTGTTTGTTGGGAGGGTGCCTGTGATGACTTGAGTGAGAAATGGATCACGTGGGTTCCCATATTGGAACACTTAGTCCTCAGTTAACTGCACAGTTTGGAGAGGAGCAGGCTTGCTAATGGAAGCATGCCGGCGGGGCAGGGGAGGCTTGAGAGCTTATACACTTGCACCGCTTCCAGTTTTCTCTCCCTGCTTTGTGTTTGAAGTTGAACTCAGCTTCCTGGTCCAGGTGCTTCCATGCCTGCCTCCCTAATACGATGGACTCTAATCCTGTGGGGCCATAAGCCCAAACAAACTCTTTTATAAGATGCCGGGTTCTTGGTGTTTTATCACAGCAACAGAAAAGTAGCCAAAGCTACCTTTATGAGCTCCCATGGATGCCTCTTCAATTTCTGTCACCTGCGATATTGGTTTCCAGTCTTTGCAGGTGAAATTGAACTTCAAGGAGCAACATTGAACATGTGCACCCACAGTCTCTGCTCCCACCCACCTGAAGGCTCATCAAATGACAGTATGTGCCCAGAGGAATGAGCTGCCACTATGCCTGTATTGATAAAGCGCAGCAAGGAGCATGGGACCAACGACACACTGTCCACAGTTTGGTCTCATTGTACCTTTCCACAAACCAACCTTAGAAAGCAAGATAGATACCAGACACCGTGACATTAGCAAAACTCTCCATATCTACAAAACCTGACCTCACCTTTCTCCCTGGATCATGAGAAAATTCAAGTTTTAAAAGCAGGAATAAAAAAGTCCTTTTGTGCTTCTGGGATATAGGATGAGAAAATTCACAAGGTGTTGCTGGATTGAGTTGGTACTCCACATTGATCCACAGCTGTTTTTAAGTTCACAGGGATGGCTGGATTGAGTTGGTACTCCACGTTGATCCACAGCTGTATCTTGGAGGAAAGAAATCCAAAGCAGTGAGAGAGTGGGATCCAGGGGACTAGAAGTCCTTTTGGCACCTGTAACAGTCCGAGATGACACCAAATAAGGGGTGTCTACAGGAGCCTTGCCTTGTTGGGGCTGTGAGGAGCCAGGCAGGGCTGGCTTCAACTGACCTGTGATTATTGCCTACTTCTTTGCCAGGGAAACTCACTAGATGGACTTCAAACATGCTTTCGAGTTTTCTTGGGTAAATGATTTGCATCTACGAAGCCTCACCTCTCATATTCCACCTGCCACTCAAATCGTCTCTATTGCTCACTCTGCACCCTCCTTTCATCCCCACTCTGAGCATAGCCTCCCTCTCCTGGGTCCTGCTGGGCTCTACTGTTCAGTGCACACTGCCTGCAAACAGCTTCTTGAGCTTCAGCCCCCACCTACCTTTCCCACTGAGCCTCAGTTGCCTGAGGACTGTAGCAGCTTCCTCTCAGGCCTTTACAGAAGGACAGATGCAGTCTACATGTGGTGACTTCCCAGTGGGCTTCCTCCCTGGCCAGGCTGTGTCCCCAAAGCCACTGGTGAGTGTCTGACCATGAATCCCCTTTGAGTGCTTTCTAAGGCTTCCTCTT
This sequence comes from Cricetiscus sungorus, assembly GCA_030556225.1. Classification (NCBI taxonomy): domain Eukaryota; kingdom Metazoa; phylum Chordata; class Mammalia; order Rodentia; family Cricetidae; genus Cricetiscus; species Cricetiscus sungorus. The sequence goes on along the minus strand of JANBXA010000731.1, from coordinate 36,338,951 downwards.
GTCTGCTGTGTCTAAGCTCTCACTCTTCTTGTAAGTTACGAAGGAGCCTGGCATGCCTGGAGACTGCGTCTATGTGACATTTTCTCCAAAGAATGGAAGCTAGTCTTGGAGAGGCTTACCCATACTCACTCTGAGCCCAGGGCAATGCCTTGTCTCTCGTCCCATTCTCTCCTAAACCTTTCTGAGGTGGGTATGTGCCTTCTTAAATGCCATCTCCACAGTGGCCTGCCCTCACCCATGCCATGAGCATCCTGAGTTCGTGCATTTCCTGTGTGAATGAACAAACGTGCACATGAGTGTGGCAGAGGGGCAACAGCCAGCTTCAATGGCACGGGGCAGTGTGGCCTGTGCTTCCTGGGGAGAGAGTCCCATGCGAGGGACAGAGCAGGGATGCTTGTGTGAGCAGAGGGCAGAGACGGCCACTCCTTCTCGCAGGGCTAGGGAGCACATCAGAAGCTTTTATGTCTCCTGGTTGATCACGACAATCCCCCAGCATCATCCTTTGTCGTTAGTCCCTTCATCCAATTGTTGGCCTTGGTTTCTATAAACACACTTGAGAATTCTCCAGGCCTTAAACAGCCAAACAGTTCTGCTCTGTGAGTTATCTATTATCTAAGGTCTCCTTGTCTTGGCCTGTTTTACTCAGGAGACTACTATCTCCAGGAACTATGTAGGACACATGTGACACATGTGACATGTGGAGCATGCAAATCCATAGACCGGAGCTGACAGGACCACAGTATGTAAGATTCAAGACTGAAATCAGCCATAGCATCAAACACACACACACACACACACACACACACACACACACACACACACACACAGCTGAATTCCCCTCAGACACAGCCAACAAGCCAGGTGGGAACAGCTTGAGGCCAGCTTCATGGTAGAGGTGACACTATCTTCATCTTTGCTCACTTCCAAAGCTCTGCAGACCTACTTTGCTCCATGAAGCCCATTTCTCGTAGACAGAGCTTTGGGCACTGCCTCAGCTGTCCTGGGATGAGTTGATGGCATTTGGGGTTTCTGCTGCCTGGGACCAAGGCTGCAGCCAGGTCGAGTAAGTGTCCTCATAGCCTGCTCACTCATGACTCCATCCCCACCGCCATGACCAAGTGTAGACAGCAGTTTGGGTCCAGCTATGCACAAGGAGCTCAGCTGCCCCTCCCCTGGCTCCTCATTGTCCCCTTTCTCCTTGTTCTCTGTCTTCCCAGTTGTGCCCTGCTTACACCTTCTCAATAAAAAAATGTCTTACAGACTTTTCTGGGACTGGCAGGAGGGACCCTCCATGAGATCTCTCCTAGGAGGAGGAGGGGGTCACCTTGGTTGAGGACTCTCTGGACATGGCTCTCTGGGGACTGCCCAGCTAACAGTACTGGATGCTGAGGAAAGGGGCCTGCTGGGAGAAAACAATGAGATCAGATGAGCTCATCACAGGCCCAGGCCTTCAACAGAAAAGCAGGGGAATTGAGAGGAGGCGGCAACCGAGTGGTTAGAATGGAAAAAATGAGACACAATTTGACAGGTCCAGGGCAACGTTGATGGCTTTTCATTCTTCACTTTAAATTCTCTTTCCATTTCTCCAGAACTGTGACAAAGGAAATCTATTCCAGTGCTTAAACCCTAGACAATCACACCTGACTTCTACGTGTCCTGTCAGTGTGTGACTGGATCGGCCATCAGGCAGGAGGGATCTGAAACAGCGCACACCAGGAGGCTGGCCCGCAGTCACAGTGCCTGCCACGCTGCTAAAGTGCCAATGCCGTACCCTTCTGCTCTTACTCAGAGGCAGCAAGAGTGGGTCGCTCACGGAATGGCATCTCTGATTGCTTCCTGATATTGAGTGATAATGACAATCACTTGGGTGATGATGGTATTATTTCCAGGATAGCCATTGCAATGTGACTGGTTACAATGAAAGGAAAGTCACTCTGGTGTGTCATTCTCGTCATTGCTCTCTCCAGGGCTGTCCTTAATAATTTGTCCCTTACTCTTTGTGCTCTGTAGGAAGGGCCTCCACAGCCTGTGCCACAGCCAATGAGGATACAGAGTTGGACTTGTAAGGACCAGCAATGCGCCCCAGAACAGACTTCACAGAGCCCATGATTGCCACAGGCAGAGGGGTCAGAGCAGATACACTGCTTCTTTGTGTGCCTGGGCTAAGGGGTCCTCCTCTCCCTATGCAAAATGTCCTTTGTGGCACAGAACTGTCTGAGTCAGTCCCCACTGCCTGTTAGTGACGGAAAAGGCTGGTACCATCATCATCCTTGGTGACTTTTCCCTCCCTGGTAGGCCTGGCCTGAGTCCCTGCAGGGTCCTGGCCTGATACCTCACAGTGAGTCCAAAGAAGTTCTGGCCCCGCTGAACTGGTACCAGCCCTTTCCCTGTAGTTTTCTAGTAGCGCTGTCTAACAAAATTATCTTTTGTATTATTATATGTCTTTAAGGTGTGGGCCATGGTGTTTTGATTATATACCCAGGGAAAATATGGCTGGGCTAACACTCCAGCCTGTGCTCATCACCTAAGTCAACCATTCTGGTAGGAGCACCAAAGTTCTACTGCAGTTTTGACTTTCTGAACACAGGGCAGATCACTGAGTTGTGTCTCACCCCTCTGAGTCTCGAGTGGGGGTGAGTCACATTCCTCTTTCCCTGACAGACCTCAGCATGATGCTTGGAGCATGACATGGCAAAACCAGGCTGAGGAAACTACTCACTCACAAGTGTCTGCAGACTGTCCAAGCAGGCCTCTTCCCAGCCCTCAACATGTCTTAGCTCTTGCCCATTTCACTAGCCTTCTCAGAGGACCAGGTGTTCCAGAGGTTCAGTTTCACATGGGATGTGTCCCACCAGTGTGACAGCTCCGCTTTGCATTGCATAGAAAGTGGGCTGGAATCAGCGTGCGGCTAGCATGTTCCCTGAATGCTTTAGATAAGGCTCACTACACATCCCTAACTACTGAAGACATGGAAGCCCGGGTCCTCCACACCCTCATTCTCTACCCATTTGTCATCAACTGACAGTTTGTCACCACCGACCAATGTGAGCACAATGCTTGTTTACCAGACTCAGGTTCAGCTCCTTGCCTTTCCTAAGTCCTGGGCTCTACTCTTCCCTTTCTGAAGGCATCAGGTGATCTCTGAGCATGGGTGACATTGAGGTCAAACCTCCCTTGGTCACTTTCCCACCATACCAATCCATGCGGTAGAGCACTCAAGCCTCATCCCTAGCTCACTACAGAGAGACAGACCGTCTCTGCAGTCACGGGAGATGCTCACAGCCCTCACAGTTTGTGTTCCTCCTTTCCGCCATAGAATCCTTCCCTATGGTGTCTCTTCTCTCCATAGAGAGTGGGAGAGTAGGGACATGGCAGGATGTCAGGTCCTGCAGGCCACCTCCCAGGTATCTGTGTCCAGAGCAGAGGAGGACTCAACTCAAGCCATGGACAACAAAATATGGCTTTCAGGGTTGGAGGACCCAAGGTCTCTTTCAAGCCTTGTTCATTTGCATTTTGAGTGCTGGAAAACTCCCAGATTCATACCAGGTAAGGATGAGCCAAGGATAGAAGGCATGTCATTTCTGGAGCCCAGCCAACCTCCTGGGATTATCAGATATTACTGGCTGAGACTGTGAACATGGGAGAATGGACATAGAGGGGTATTTACCATGGATATGTGAGGCCTGCAGAGTCCCCTCTCAAGCAGCATTAGCCCTGTCACAGGCTTTATTCTCCAGGCTAAGTTCTCCCTTATCTCTTCAAATATGCAATCTCCCCCCACAGTCATTCACGGAAAGCCACAGATCCGTGGGCTAGCTGAGGAAGGGGGTGGAATACTCCATTCACAACTTGGGGAATTTTTGAAATCATAACTCTCTCATTAGGAACCGCCACAAGCCTCAGACAGCAATCAAACACCGCAGTTGCCGGCGGCGGGGCAGGAGATCGGTGTAGTTTTAAAAACATTATCAAAGAGCTTAAGTCAGAACAATGTTCGCTGGAGGAGCACACTGACAATATTTATGAGTCAGAGTTGAAAGTTTTCTTGAGAAGAGGCAAGTACCAAGCCCTTCAGAATCGCAGCTCAGGTGTGAAGCCACTTTTGTCATGGAGTTCTAGGGTGTGCTTGGAGCTCCGTGTAACCACAACTTACACATCAAGCAGACATCTCTGTAGGGCAACTTGGGATTTCTGCCTTTGAAATCCCCTCAGGAGACCTGAAAATCCAGTTTTTTGTGTCTTTCCTTTAGTCTTAAGCCAGTGTGGACCTGAAGCTTGTGGAGGGTGACTGCATACAGTCTGGGCCTCTGTGTAAATCAGGTTTTACTTTTATGGTGTTTTGCTTTTTTGCAGGGGAGGAATGCATTTGAGATAGGGTCTCACTACTAACTGGCTGGAACTTACTATGTATTCCAGGCTGGTCTTGAACTTGTGATCCTTTGCCTTACCTGTCTGAGTGCTAGGATTACAAACACAGGCCAACACATCTGGCCACTCCCCATTGACTCCATCTGCTTCTCATCCTAATGCTTAGGGAACACCCTGAGCTGTCATGCAGGGCAGTCAGAATCTTTGCCACACAGAGAGCTTGCACGCTGGAACCCACATCATCCACTGTTCACTGGGGAGGACAGTGTCAGAAGCCCTGGTGACAGTCATCGTTTCTCCCAAGCTTCTGCCCTGTACCTGGCCACACGCTGTGGCACCCGACACACAGCAAAGGAAATACAAATGGAATGCCACAGGCTAGAAGGAACATAGCACAATGAGGGTAGAGCGGGATAGAGTCTTAGTCAGGCCGGGCCTGGTGGGACCTGGGCAGCCAATGCCTCAGTGAAAACAGAGATAGACCTAGAGAGGAGAGGAGAAACAAGGCCAGTGTTCATTCTAGGACGGTCTGAGTTCCTTGTTTTGGATGAAGGCATCAACAGTCAATCCTGTCTTGTGGCTGAGTGCTGGAGCCAAGGACTAGGATGGCTAAGGCTGCTTTACTTCTCTAAGCCTTTTCAGCTAGAGACTCTTGAGGATTGGGAGATGAGAGGCTGGGGGGGTACTCTTCTGTATGAAACAAGTTAGCTCTTTCTACACTTGACTTATATAGTACAGAGGCCCCAGAGATAAAGGCAAAACTCAGCTCCCAGCTCATGGAGCTGTGGATCTAACCTCCACCTGTGGGTCACATCCCTTCCCTGGCACAGACTGCCTTTCCTGAAGGAGTTCCCATACTCTTGGCACTGACATGTCTCTGCTCACTCTGCTCAGTGAGTGTGTTAAAGGATGCTCACGGCAGCAGCTAATCACTTTGTACTGGGATCTTCTGCAAAAAAGGAGATGGTTTTATACAAAGAAAGGCAGAAGGAGACTGACCCATCAACTAGTTGGTCTCATGTTTAGAGAGGTCCAATGCACACATGTGTGTGCTTGGTCAGCCTGCCCTGCTTCCTCAAGCCATCTTTACATATAGTTAACTCCCACTCCATACCTTTGTAAAGGATAGGTTCCACAACCCACCCACCCCCAGAAGTGGATGCCTTCCTTGCTCAAAGAACTGTCTGTGTCACCTAGAGCTTGCCACCTTCCAGAGCACCAGCAAAGGTGGAGTATGTGGCTGCTGTCCCTCCACTGACTCAAGCCACTCAAGCCTACTTGTCTTATGGTTTTCTAGGCCATAGTCAGCAATGGCCTATTGATGTGGGACCTGTGCTATGGTGTTTGGGTGGTTTCAAAGTGAGTAAAGTAATCCAAGCCATAATGGATCAGATCAGCTGGGGAGATGGCTGCAAACCCTGTGACCAGAAAAACAACTCTACATGGAAAGTGATGTCCCTACACACCCAGGCTCCAAAAGAACCAGAACACAGGGGAAATGTTTCAGCAGTGCCAGCCTGAACCCCTAGCTGAAGCCTAAGACCTTGTCCCTGTCATTCCGCTTTGGACAGGGATGCAGTGGTCATATTTGCATGTTGTGGCATTGCCCTTTCCCATGAAGAACTATGCTGGCTGCTCTGAAGCTGAGTGGGGCTCCCACTGCCCAGCTCTGGGTGCAGGGTTAGGTCTATGTTGTCCTCCAAGCTAATACTCCTGGTATCCAGGAAAAACTGGCTTAGAAGATAGTTGCCTATGGCACAGTGGAAGTTCCCTATGTCTTGTCAGGTCTGAGAGGGCATCTCATGAGCAGTAGTTATCATGAAGGACCAGGTCTCCAGGACTGTCAGAGGCGCAGTGACTTCCTACAGCACCACCAACACCAGCAGCAGTGTGAATGGGTTCTGCCAGCAAGACAAGGACGGCAAATTCTGTCTGTGGATGATTGCACTGAAATGAGCTTTCCAATAAGCTCTCCAGGAAACAGCATAGATGTCTACACTGTGCAGCTCTGTCTGAGTCCAAAGGACAAACAGAGGAAGGGGACAGTCCCCTCACATCTATTCTATGCCCAGAAATGCCAAAGTCACACCTTGTTCTTGTCCCTAATGGATGCTTAGGAAGGGCAACCATGTGCAGTGGGTGATATCACCGTCCAGCAGCTGTGAGACACCGCAACTCTGAGAGCTGTTTGAGATAGGAGGCGCGGGGATGGAGGTCTTCTCTGGAGAGCACAGAGTGGATGGGGCTGGTTCCCCTCCAAGCCCCTCTGACACACTGACAGACTGGACATGGAGCAGGCTTACCTGAGGGACCTGGACCTGGAGCCGACTTCCTGCCTCACCAGTGAGACTGGAGAGCAGAGCCAGGACAGGCTCCTCCCCACTGCCGGCCACTCCTCTCCACCTTCCTCCTCAGCCCACGCTGCCCTCAGCACAGCCTGGCCATGCACTGCACAAAGGCAGGCTGCTTCTTCGCTTCCTCACCTGCACACCACTTGGCAGCAGACTCTGAGCATCTCCCTGGCTGCCTCCCAGCTCCTACCGGATACTGTGGATCATGCTGGGTGCTGCCCACCGTGAACCTTTGGGTCTCATCTGTTCTCAGAGGTTCAACAAGTCACCTGAGAACTCAGGTGTGTAACCCCCCCCCCCAGTCCCAGTCCACCCCCAGCCGAATTTGACACTTGGCCCAAGCCGGCTGTCCAGGGGCCGCCTCTGCTGTTTGGAGGACTGTTCACCTGCCTGAGCTCCTCATTTTCGGTTTCCCAATATCTCACTTTAATCTTGGCCTTTTTCAGGCTGCTTTGTAGCAGTAGCCAAGTGCTCCAGTAAAAGCCTTTTCATGTTCTCTCCCTGCCCCCCTGAAATTTCCTGGCTCTCAGCAGGTGTTTGCCTGAAGCTTCCAGGCCCCAGCTGACATCCAGATGTACTCCAGGGGAAAGGTCAATGTTGACCACATGTCCCACCTCTCCCATCCAAGGGATGGCATGTCCCTGTCTTAGTTGGGGTTTTTATTACTATTACAAGACATCTTCACCAAAAGCACCTTGGGGAGGAAAGGGTTTATTTCAGCTTACACTTCCACTTTAGTTCATCAACAAGGGAAGACCAGGAATGTGATGCGGAACCTGGAGGCAGGAACTGAAGCAGAGGCCATGGAGGCTGCTCCTCACTGGCTTGCTCCCAAGGTTTACTCAGCCTGCTTTCTTTACCCCCCCCCACAGGACCACCTGTTCAGGGGTGGCACTGTCCACAATGGGCTGAGCCCCGCCCCACGCTGATCAGTAATTGAGAAAATGCTGGACAGATTTGACCATAGACTGATCTTAAGGAGGTATTTTCTCAGTTGAGATCTCCTCTTCCAAGTTTTGTCAAGATCTGTGTCACACTGGAAAAAAAAAGCAACCAGCAAGTCCCCACGGCTCCTCTTCACCCACTGTACCTCTCGCGGGGGTGGGGAGGGGTGGAGGCTTCTGTGATTTTGAAATATCTGGTGAACAAGATGTAGTAGAACAAGGTCTCATTCTGGAGCTGGTGGTGAGTGTGAGCCCCACCCAGTGTTTCCTGGTCTCTCTCTGGGCGGATCCTTTGACAAAAATGAAAGTGTTAGGGGTTATAGCCTTAGGCCACTATCAGCCAGCCAATAAGTAACCAAGAGGAACTCATCAGGCCTCCCTGGTAGATATGAACCCTGAGGCACAGGCAAGCAAGGGAAAGAAATCACAAAGTCAGGTGGAGGGAGACTGCCAAGGAAGGAGCAGAGATACACAGAAGCTGGGGAAGCATAGCACAGTGAAAAGGTGAGAGGTTCCCACATGGGGAGGGGCCAACTTCAGTGTTGGCCAGGACATCCAGGAGCTTGAGAGCAAACGGCTTCACAGTACAAGGCCAAACTAAGTAGCTACATTTTCTGCTTCAAAGTGATCAATTTCACCCTGGCTAAGTCAATCAGAAGCCTTGCAGACAGCAGACCACCAGCTCTCTCTGCAAGTGTCCTGCACCGCTGTCTGCATCAGCCAATCTGCACCCTAACCCAGGCAATGTCCAGTGGGATTCAAGAAACGCAGATCAGAGACAGTGTTCATATCCCAAGCATGAGTAGGATCAGTCCTGGCCAAGGCTGGAGAGCCTATGCCAAGGCCACCTGCAGCACGTCAGTCTGAGAGCAGAGGAGATGGGAAGGAAGAGCAGGGATGAGCTCTGTCCTTGCTGTACTCCAGGATCACAGCCCTGTCTCTGGTGAACAGTCTGGGAGCATGAGCTGCCTGGAGCATGACACTCCACATCTGTATGCAATATTCAACTGGGTACTCTGACCACACCGGGGCACACCTGTGCTGTACCAACTACACCTGTGTGCACAACTGCTCTGTGACTTTACCCGCACAGGCCCCACCCATGCACTAAGTTCACAGTAACACTGGGCACACACACACACACACACACACACACACACACAGGACCCCCTCCGGCACTGGACCCATACCTCACTGGACAACTGAATGGGTCTATACCTATATTAACTCACTCCTGAAGTGTTTCCAGATCTACACTCAGGCCAACACTTATGCTGTCTGTACGTACAGCATGTTCATGTCTGCTCTGGGTCCTTTCCTTAACTGTAGACACATGTACTGTATACATACATGCACACACCTGTTCTATATATATAACTGCACTACTTTATACCTTCACTGTGTACATACCTGTGTACCGTATGCATAGCTGTACAGTGTTGACAAAGACACTGTGCACACATCTAAACAGTGCCCATACTGGTATTGTGTCTACACCTCTAATGTGTCCACACAAGCACCCTCTAACACCTACTATGTATGTCCTCTGTGCTGTGTACAAACCTGTACTTCATGCATACCTGTACAGTACTCATGTTGGCACTGAATATACACCTGTGCTGCATGTACACTTTCACTGTATACACACCTGCACTGTATACACACCTGCACTGTATACACACCTGCACTGTATACACACCTGCACTGTATACACACCTGCACTGTATACACACCTGCACTGTATACACACCTGCACTGTATACACACCTGCACTGTATACACACCTGCACTGTATACACACCTGCACTGTATACACACCTGCACTGTATACACACCTGCACTGTATACACACCTGCACTGTATACACACCTGCACTGTATACACACCTGCACTGTATACACACCTGCACTGTATACACACCTGCACAGTGCTCATACCTGCACTGTATACACACCTGCACTGTATACACACCTGCACTGTATACACACCTGCACTGTATACACACCTGCACTGTATACACACCTGCACTGTATACACACCTGCACTGTATACACACCTGCACAGTGCTCATACCTGCACTGTATACACACCTGCACTGTATACACACCTGCACTGTATACACACCTGCACTGTATACACACCTGCAATGTATACACACCTGCACAGTGCTCATACCTGCACTGTATACACACCTGCACTGTATACACACCTGCACTGTAAACACACCTGCACAGTGCCCACACCTGCACAGTATACACACCTGCTCTGTATACACATCTGCACAGTGCCCACACCTGCACTGTATACATACCTGCTCTGTATACACACCTGCACTATATACACACCTGCACAGTATACACACCTGCACTGTATGCACACCTGCACAGTGCCCACACCTGCACAGTGCCCACACCTGCACTGTATACACACCTGCACTATATACACACACCTGCAATGTTTACACACCTGCACAGTGCCCACACCTGCACAGTATACACACCTGCACTGTATACACACCTGCACAGTATACACACCTGCTCTGTATACACATCTGCACTATATACACACCTGCACAGTATACACCCTGCACTGTATACACACCTGCACAGTGCCCACACCTGCACTGTATACACACCTGCACTATATACACACCTGCACTGTATACACACCTGCACAGTGCTCACACTTGCACTTTATACACACCTGCACTGTATACACACCTGCACAGGGCCCACACCTGCACTGTATACATACCTGCACTGTATACACACCTGCACAGTGCTCGCACCTGCACTGTATACACACCTGCACAGTGCTCACACCTGCACTGTATACACACCTGCTCTGTATACACACCTGCACAGTGCCCACACCTGCACAGTATACACACCTGCACTATATACACACCTGCACTGTATACACACCTGCACTGTATACACACCTGCGCTATATACACACACCTGCACTGTATACACACCTGCACAGTGCCCACACCTGCACAGTATACACACCTGCACTGTATACACACCTGCACTGTATACACACCTGCATTGTATACACACCTGCTCTGTATACACACCTGCACTATATACACACCTGCACAGTATACACACCTGCACAGTGCTCACACCTGCACTGTATACCCACCTGCACTGTATACACACCTGCACTGTATACACACCTGCACAGTGCCCACACCTGCACTGTATACACACCTGCTCCGTTTACACACCTGTACTATATACAAACCTGCACTGTATACATACCTGCACTGTATACACACCTGCACGGTGCCCACACCTGCACTGTATACACACCTGCTCTGTATACACACCTGCACAGTGCCCACACCTGCACAGTATACACACCTGCACTATATACACACCTGCACTGTATACACACCTGCACAGTGCCCACACCTGCACAGTATACACACCTGCACTGTATACACACCTGCACTGTATACACACCTGCATTGTATACACACCTGCTCTGTATACACACCTGCACTATATACACACCTGCACAGTATACACACCTGCACAGTGCTCACACCTGCACTGTATACCCACCTGCACTGTATACACACCTGCACTGTATACACACCTGCACAGTGCCCACACCTGCACTGTATACACACCTGCTCTGTTTACACACCTGTACTATATACAAACCTGCACTGTATACATACCTGCACTGTATACACACCTGCACGGTGCCCACACCTGCATTGTATACACACCTGCACTGTATACACACCTGCACTGTATACACACCTGCACAGTGCCTACACTGTATACATAGTTGCACTGTGATCACACCTGACTTGTGTTCCTAATGCCTTGTGTTCCCACATTCTCCATTTTTTTTTTTTTTTTTTTTTTTGGTCTTCCATCATTCCTGGCATTGCCAAAAATGTACAAGGTCACTGGCAGCCCCACCTAGAGCTGTCTTTACTGTCCTTATGGTGATAGAAATGTAAATCACTTCTGCTGTTTGGCCTTCTGAAGTTGTGTGTACTAAATATAATTGTATGACTTGAAATGGCTGGGGAAATCAAGAGAGGATAATGTTTTCTAACATACGAGAAACACATGAACTTCACATTTCACAGCCACAAATGCAGCTTTCTTGCCCACAGCTGTGTGTTTGCTCAAGAAGGAGCCCCAGCTGTTGGCACTGCCACGCTGCTGCTGAGTATTCAGACCAAGTCTGTGTATATCTCAGAAAGCATTGGCTGACCCTCATCTGGATAGCTGAACTCATGAGGACAGGATTGCAGCCAGATCCTGCCATCTGTCTTCCTAAGCATCCCGGGGACTTGGCATCTGGAGCCACTGTCAACCAGCCTCAAGGTGGATGGAGGGTGGTGGGTGCAAAGTGTATGCCTGAAGTGTTTGACTGAAGAGGCCTTGGGGGCTGTGGACATCTTTCTCTTGGGAACTGGGTATAGGCCTGTATTCCAGGAAAGTGGGTATAGGCCTGTATTCCAGAAAAGTGGGTGTATGATTGTAAGAATATACTGTACTCCAGGAAAGAGGGTATATGACTGTAGTATAGGAATATATATATATATATATATATATATATATATATATATATATATATATATATATACTCCCAACTCATCCTCAGCTAAGCTGCTTTTTGTAACACCCTGGGTATTGCTTCTTCTGACCCTCCTGGATAACTGTGATGACAGATTGTACATCACACACACACACACACACACACACACACACGCCCACGTACGCACACACACACACACACACACACACACACACACACTGACACACACACACCAACACACATATACATTCACTCATGCACACAGGCACACAGGCACACAGGCCTACAGACACACACACACACCAACACACATATACATTCACTCATGCACACAGGCACACAGACACACACAGGCACACAGGCCTACAGACACACACACAGATACATAGGCACACAGACACATACACACATACACACAGACACACACACATACACAGGCACACAGGCACACTCAAGTACACACAGGCACACAGGCACACAGGCACACTCACAGGGGGGAGAGACAGAGATGAAGATGGAAACAGAGACAGAGAGAGAATGCTTCTTCATTGAGGACAAACACAGTGTGACAGAACACAGACATCCACAAGGAACATTCTGGAAATCCCTACTCCCTCTGGCTCTCCATCTCAGGAGTTCTTCAGCTCCCATGTCTTGCTGACTTCTTTTGTCCAGCACTGTATCCTTTTGGTTAGTGTTGTTGTCTGTCCAAAAGAGGACTCTGTATGTCTAGATGCCAAGGTGGTGTGTGTGTGACCAATCCCCCAGCATGCACTACCAGCACATGAGCACACATAGCCCCCACCCTATCACAGAGTCAGCTGTATTCTCGCTAACCAGGTCTTGAAAATGTTGTTGATTCACCTCTTTCTGTGCTGGGCTTCCGCAGGACAACGGGAGGAACACAGTGTACAGGCTCACTAACAGAACTCAGCTCGACCTCTCACCCTTACCCTGTGGGCTCCATTGTCACAAGGCAGAATAAGAACTTGGTGATGTAAGGGTGCCAGGTGTGGAATTCCCAGACCTGTGCTTTACCTGGCTGGCTCTGTAGACACCTTTCTCCAGGGGCATGTCAGCAGCATCCTGCTCCCACAAGAGAGTGGCCTCTTCCTTCTGGTTTTGATCTTCATGGTTGCCAGCATTTAAGCTATGTAGCTTCATTGCAGTCTGCTAATGTTCAGAGATCAATAACGCAGAACCTGTTGGAACTATGTTAGACTTTACAAATAAAAGTCGAGTGCCCAGGCAAACTTGCAGTTCAGCTCTACAGGGAATACCTTTAAAGTGTGTGTCCCAAAACATGCCGATTTCAAAAGCAATTGTTTGTCTGGTGACTGAAGGAATGACTTCAAAATTGTGTTTATGGGAGGGTCTGAGAAAGTGACTGTGGGTCTGCATCCTTCCCTCTCTTGTCGTCATCCTGTGCAGACTTTGCCTTTGTCCACTGACTTGCACCCACCTTAAGAAGACATGGGAACAGGCCTGAGATGCCACCCACCCTCTCAATTCCTTAAGCACTCCAACCAGAAACTGAGAGCCCACATGTGTTCTTCAAAGCATTCAAAGATGATTTTAAAATTTGGTATCCCTTTTCTTCCTAAAGTGTGGGGCCTCTTATCTGTGTGGCAATCACATTTGTACTGAGTCTTCTACCTAACCATCGCCTGCAGAAGTGTAGAAGGAAGCTCCGAGCTCAGTGGATGCCACCTTCAGCTCGCATCCCCTGGAGTTTCACACAAGCAGGATTCTGCAGACTGTGTCCTGCTCTACCTCAGCTGTCTTCATTCCTGGGCTGGTTCTGAAGGCCTTTATGATCAATTGGCAATGCATGTTATTATCCAGGATCTCACTTTGTTTCTCACACTGCCTTGTATGCAGCAAAAGGCTCAAAGATGGTACCGTGAATTAAAAACCCAGGCAGCCCTGGAGAATTCCTGCTTAGTAATAAGTGAGCCATTAAGCATCCCGAAAGTGTTCTCACTGTAAAATGTCTGTCAACATCATCTCAGATATTTTTTATGAAGTACTAGTAGTAAGACATTAAAAATGACAAAAATGTCTTTAATCTATTTTTTAAAATGTAGTCATCTGAGATATCATTCACCTCACAATAAACGGTGATTGCCCAGACCGGTCTGTCCAGCTGCAGAGTGCCTTGTGAAGCAGGGAGACATTTGCTTTCCAAACTGTCCTCAATGGTCTTGGCCTCACTTCCCTAGTTCTCAGCAATGACTGACTGCTCTTCTGAGGATTTGGGGCAAGGACAGACATGACTTCTTTTGAGTAAAACAAACAAACGCACTATGCCCAGTCATTAATAAACTATCCCCACTGAAACCCCAGTCAGACACAGAGTGGGGAGACCATACCCCAGCCCTCCCCATCCTTCTGAAATCCTGCTAGGTCATAACACTATGCTACTTCTGAAATCGATGCCCTATATTCTTCATGTGTGCTCTGACTGCGTGTGCTGTGAGGAGTACCGGTCAGGCAGGAGCCTCTTCCTTTAGGCAATTCGAGGCCACATGTGCCCATAGAAGACAGGGTGGGAGGTTCCATGTACAGAGCCTAAGAAACTGAGAGAACCAGCACTTACAGGGAGAGCAGAGGCAAAGGATGGCACTGGCCAAGCCAAATGAGGAGCCCTGGGTTCTGGGGTATGCCTGTCAGCTGCACTCAGCACCAGGTTTCCTCTCTAAGTTTATTGAAATAGTAATATAAATGATCAGACATCATTGAGATTACTCAGCATAGTCTGAAGGGGCAATTTTATCTCAGTTCTGTAGGCAGCATCTATTAGGGACCATGTGTCTGAGTCTTCATCTGCTCCAATACAGCAGATACTAGGGCACAACCTCAAAGCTACAGTGGCTTCCAAAAATAAGAAATATGAAATATGTTAGTTGCTAGTGGAAGCCACAGGAATATCTGGCTAAGATTAGAGTCCCTTGAGGCTGGTAAAAAAATGTAAGTCAGTGATCCTTAGACAAAGAAAAACCCATTTCCAGTCCTCCAAGAAAAATGTGAGTCAACTGAAGGTCCATGCCACACACTTTCTGCTAAATCCCCTTTACTACAAAGTTTCTACCCCAGACCATTGTCTTTTCTCTTATGTGTAACAGGGTCGATTGCTGTAAAAACACTTTTTACAGCAAATGTTGTGCTAGATGCTCTCACCTTCCTGGGGGTTGATCTTTTCACGGGAGAGTTTCATGATAATGGAGCATGGGTTTTCAAGCACAAATTCCAGTACAGTGAGAGCAGGAATGGCTCTAGCTGCATGCACACTGCCTGGACACAGCATAAGACAGAAGAAGCCGGCCCTGAGAGCAGGCCAGGAGCTGGTGCTGCAAGGTTGGATGCAGCTGTCAGCAGAGCCCATGACCAAGGTAGGGACCTCTGGGATAGACAGCTGAATCTGTGGGGACAGCTAAATCAGATCCTGTTAGCAAAGCCCATGGCCTAGAGCTCCAATTTAAGGATATCTGCAGAAGAACCCTATGAGCTGAAGCCACAACTTAGTATTCCAGGATGAGACATCTGGGACAGACCCTTGTTAGCTGAACCCATAGCCTATTGCTTGAAGGTTGGGCAGATAAGTGGGGGCGGGGGAACCATGTCCTAGTGCTCTGTGTGGGGACATCTGAAACAAGTCCCTTCCAGCTGAACCCAAGCCCCAGTGTTTCGGGGCAGGGGCATCCAAGGCAGACTTTAGTGAGTAGGGTCTATAATCCAGTGTTCCTCAGTGGAGAAAGCTGTTTTGGGAACCTGTTTTAATAATTAAACTAGACTCACAGGAGGAAAGGGGTAGAGAGCCAGGGGCCCTGGCTCTGCATGCCTGTCTGCCTGTTGCCCGCCATAACGGTTGGGTTGTAAATTCACTTTCTAAAACTATAAACCCCCAAGAAACTGTTTTTGCTATAAATTGCTTTGTTCATGGTGTCTTATCACAGCAATACAATAGTAACTAAGACAGGTTTGATGCTATGGGGTTGTTCTGACCTTTCGGCTTTCACTCTGGAATTCTCTTTGACAAGTCAGTCCCTGGAACCTGAAGGGTCCTAAGTGTGTTCTTCTGCAGGAGGTCTGCTAACCCACTCAGGACATTGCATTTTAGATAAAACACCTGGATAATCTCTAGTTATTTTCTCTGGTGTCCTTTGAAAATGCCTTAGAAAGAGCAGTTTGGGAGCCTTTATACCTAAGAATCTTTGTCCACAAAAATGACCATTTCAGGTTCCACGCCGTAACAGAAAGTCCCAGTACTCTATGCCGCCACCACCACCAGCAGCAGCAACAGCTCCTGTTATTAGTAAGTGAATAACTGGCTTTATGTGAGGGCCTGAGATTTGTGACTTACTCAGAATCCAGAGGGCCACACCAAAGCAGGGAATACTTCTCTTCCACAGATAGAGAAGACAGGAGCAGCGCATGAACAAGGGTTGGCCCTACTGTCTTTGGGTTCAGTCACCATTTCAGCATGGGGAAACAGTTCTGAGCAGATGCACTCCCGATGGCCAAGCTGTCAGTCACCGATGTGGCACCTGCTTCTCTGTGTCCCTGTGAAAGTAACTTTGAAATCTGAGGCCTGCAGCTTCATTTAGCTTTCTCAGCTTAGGGTCCTAGGAATTTACAGGAACCTTGACTTTCATAGTGGAGTCTTCCTGCGGGGTGAAAAGAACCCCCACCACCCCCACCTGCACACTTAACGTTCAGCTAGGTGTGAGCTTCAGGGTTGTTAAGGTTTAAGGCCCACTTAACCTCAAGTTACGCTTGCTGTGACTTTAAATGGCTTCCTCTTTGCATGGCTTGTGTTTCACTGGGAAACACAACAGGCTGAATTTCAGATAGTGGGAGTTTGGTGGCATGTGGTGGCTCTTGCTCTCTGATATATAAAAAGGCCCACACCTCCACACAGCTATAAACTAAGGCAAAGCTAACATCAATGGGGACAGTCAATCAGCAGCCTGAACAAAGGCATGGATGGCTCCAACTGCCTAAGGGTCTTCGAAACTCTTGACTGTTCAAATCAGTGCTACAAACTAATTTCCTTATTTTTCTTTAATACTGCAAGGTCAGGACTTTATATAACAATTATTCATTTCGATACAAAACTTATCATTTCCCAAAGGTTAATGTATATATGCTGAAGAAAAGAATGAATATAATTTTACATATTATTTTTATAATTTTTAATTTAAATTTGAAACAAGCTTACTTTACATGTCAAACCCAGTTCTCCCACCATCACGTCCTCCCTTGTCCCCCCACACCAACCACATTCCATACCATTTCTGCTCCTCAGGGAGGGTGAGGCCTTCCATAGGGAGTCTTCAAAGTCTGTCATATCATTTGGGGCAGGTCCAGATGCTGAGAGAGTATCCCTCTAAGTGAAATGGGCTCCCAAAGTCTGGATAAATACTCATCCACTACCAGAGGCCCCATAGATTTCCCAGTCCTCCCAACTAACACCAGATTCAAAGAATCTGGGTCAGTCCTATGTTGATTTTCCAGCTCTCAGACTTAAGTCCATGAGCTCCCCCTGGTTCAGGTCAGCTGTTTCTGTGGGTTTCCCTAGCATGGTCTTGATCCCTTAGCTCATCACTCCTTTCTCTCTGCAACTGGATTCTAGAAGTTCAGCTCAGTGTTTAGCTGTGGGTGTCTGCTTCTGCTTCCATCAATTACGGGATGAAGGCTCTAGGATGGCATATAAGGTAGTCATCAATCTCATTATCGGAGAAGGGCATTTAAGGTGGCCTCTCCACTATTGCTTAGAATGTTAGTTTGGTTCATCCTTGTAGATCTCTGGACATTTCCCTAGTGCTAGATTTCTCCTTAAATCTATAATGGCTCTCTCTATTATGGTATCTCTATTCTTGTTCTCTTCTATTCTTTCTCTATCTCAATCTTCCTGTTCCCTCATGCCCACCTCTCCTCTCCTCTTCCCTCCTTTTCTATCTCCTAACTCCCTCTCCCCTCCCTCCATGCTCCCAATTTGCTCCGAAGATCTTGTACCTTTCCCCTTCTCCAGAGGAGCACGTATGTCTCTCTTAGGATCCTCCTTGTTTCCTAGCTTTTCTGGCAGTGTGAATTGTAGGATAGTAATCCTTTGCTCTATGTCTATAAACCATATATGAGTGAGTACACACTGTGTTTGCCTTTTTGTGACTGGGTTACCTTACTCAGGATGGTTTCTTCTAGTTCTATCATTTCAAGATGCCATTGTGTAAATGTACCACATTTCCTCTATCCATTCTTCAGTTGAGAGGCATCTAGGTTGCTTCCAGATTCTGGCTATTACAAATAATGATGCTATGAACATAGTTAAACAAATGTCCTTGCTGTATGAATATGCATCTTTTGGGTATATGTTTAAGAGTGGAATTACTGGATCTTGAGGTACACTGGTTCCCACTTTCCTGAGGAACCACCATACTGATTTCAAAGTGGCTGTATAAGTTTCCACTCCCACCAGCAGTGGAGGAGTGTTCTCCTTTCTCCACATTCTCTCCACCATAAACTGTCTTTGGTGTTTTAATTTTAAGCAATCTGAAAGGAGTAAGATAGTATCTCAGATTTGTTTTGATTTACATTTTCCTGGTGGCTAAAGATGTTGAGCACTCTTTCATGTGTCTTTCAGCCATTTTAGATTTCTCTATTAAAAATTCTCTATTTAGTTCTGTGCCCCACCTTTTAATTGGATTATTTGGTGTTTTGGTAACTAGCTTCTTGATATCTTTGTATATTTTGAAGATCAGCCCTCTGTCAGATGTGGGGTTGGTGAATATCTTTTCCCAGTCTGTGGGCTGCCATTTTGTCTTGTAGACTGGGTCCTTTGCCTTACAGAAGCATCTCAGTTTCAGGAGGTCCCATTCATTAATTGTCGATCTTGGTGTCTGTGCTACTGGTGTTATGTTCAGAAAGCAGTTTCCTGTACCAATTCATTCAAGGGAACCTCCCACTTTCTCTTCTAAGAGGTTCAGGGTGGCTGGATTTATGTTGAGGTCTTTGATAATTTGGACTGAAATGTTGTGCATGGCGATAGATATGAATCTATCAGATATCTTCTACACACCATTATCCAGTTATGCCAGAACCATTAGTTGAAGATGCTTTCTTTTTTCCATTGTATAAATTTAGTTTCTTTATCAAAACTCAAGTGTTCATAGGTGTGTGGATTAATATCAGGGTTTTCAATTCCCTTGGTCTTCCTGTCTATTTTTGCACCAATACCATGCTGTTTTCAAAGCTATAGGTCTATAATAGAGCTTGAAGTCAGGGATAGTGCCTCCATAAGTTCTTTTATTGTACAGGGTTGTTTTGGCTATCCTGGGTCTTTTGTTTTTGCATATAAAGTTAAGGATTGTTACTTCAAGGTCAGTAAAGAATTGTGTTGGGATTTTGATGGGGATTGCATTGAATTTATATATTGCTTTGGCAAGATTTCTATTTTTACTATGTTGATCCTACCTATCCAAGAGCATGGGAGATCTTTCCATTTCCTGGTATCTTCTTTACTTTCTTTCTTAAAGATTCAAAGGTCTTATTCTATAGGTATTTTGCTTGTGTGGTAAGCGTTAGCCCAAGTTATTTTATGTTGTTTGTGGCTATTGTAAAAGGTAATGTTTCTCTGATTTCTTTCTCAGCCCCTTTATCATCTGCATATAGTAGGGCTACTGATATTTTTGAGTTAATCTTGTATCTTGCCACTTTGCTGAAGGTGTTTATCCGCTGTAGGAGTACCCTGGTAGAATTTTTCAGGTCAATTATATAAACTATCATATCATCTGCAAATAGTGAAAGTTTGACTTCTTCCTTCCCAATTTTTATCCCCTTGATATCCTTTTGTTGTCATATTGCTCTAGCTAGCACTTCAAGTACAATATTGAAGAGATAATGGAGACAGTGAACAGCCTTGTCTTGTTCCTGATTTTAGAGGAATTGTATTGAGTTTCTCTCCATTTAGTTTGATGTTGGCTGTTGGTTTGCTGTACATTGCTTTTATTATGTTTAGGTATGTTCTTGTTATCCCTGATCTCCAATACCTTAATCATGAAGTGGTGTCCATTTGATTGGAGAATCTTTTTCCAATCCTTAACTCTGAGGTAATATCTATCTTTGAAGTTGAGGTGTATTTCTTGTATGCAGCAGAAAGATGGATTCTGTCTTTGTATCCATTCTGTTAGCCTGTGACTATTTTATAGATTATTTAAGACCATTAACATTGAAGGATGTTAATGACCATTGATTGTTAATTCTTGTTTGTTTTGGACTTGTTGGTGGTTGCGGTATTATGTGTGGATTTCCCCCCATTTTTCTTTTGGCTGTGAGTAAAATGGGATTATCTATTGCTTATGGTTTTGTGGGTACAGCTGACTTCTTTGGGTTGGAGTTTTCCTTCCAGAATTTTCTGTAGGATTGAATTAGTAGATAAGTATTGTTTAAATATAGTTTTGTCATGGAATATCTTGTTTTCTTCATCTATAGTGATTGAAAGCTTTGCTGGGTATAGTATAGTATGGCTGGCTGCCATCCCAGTCTTTAGTGTTGGTAGAATATCTATCCATGACCTTCTGGCCTTGAGAGTTTCCATGGAGAAGTCAGGTGTAATTCTGACAGGTTTGCCTTTATGTTACTTGGCCTTTTTCCTTTGCTGCTCTTAATATTCTTTCTTTATTCTGTCCATTTGGTGTTTTGATTATTATGTGGTGAGGGAACTTTTTTGTGGTCTACTCCATTTGGTGTTCTTTAAGCTTCTTGTACTTTCATTGGTGTGTCTTTCTTTAGGTTGGGAAAGTTTTCTTCTATGATTTTGTTGAGTATATTTTCTGTACCTTTGAGTTGGGTTTCTTTACCTTCTTCTATTCCTATGATTCTTAGGTTTGGTCTTTATACAATATCCCATATTTCCTTGATGTTTTGTGTTAGGGATCTGTTGGACTGAAGATTTTCTTTGTTTGATGAATCTATTTCTTCTAGTATATCTTCAATGCCTGAGATTCTCTCTTTCATCTCTTGTATTCTGTTGGTTATGCTTGCATCTGTAGGTCCTGATCTTTTACCCAGCTTTTCTATTTCCAGTATTTCCTCAGTTTGTATTTTCTTTATTGTCTGTACTTCAGTTTTCAGGTCATGAATTTTTGAATTGTTTCTCTCATCTGTTTGATTGTATTGTCTTGTCTTTCCTTGCTTTCTTTATGAGACTTATTGATTTCTTACATTTTTTTGTTTGATCTTTCTTACATTTCTTTAAAGGATTATTTTGTTTCCTCTTTTAGGGTCTCTGTCATCTTCATGAAGTTGTTTTTAGGGTCATTCTCTTCTGCTTCATTTGTGTTGAAATGTTCAAGTCTTGCTGGTGTGGTATCCCTAGACTCTGGTGGCATCATATTGATCTTTCTGTTGTTGGCTGTGTTCTTATACTGTCTTCTACCCATCCCTTCTTCCAGTGTGAACCGGTGGGGTCTCTCCCTCTCCTGGTGGGTAGGGGTCCAAGGTTCTTTTCCAGTGGGTGCAACCATGTCCAATACTCTAATGGCTCTTCTCTTCCAGTGGATGGAGGTGGGACTAGGGCACTGGCAGACTCTGGATAGGTTGGTCTTCTGGGATGTGTTACCCTGTGCACAGTCCCCAGTCTTCAGGAGGCTCCAAGAAGGGCACTGGAAGGCAGGCTCCTTCCATGAGTGGAGGTGGAACAAGGATGCTGGCAGGCTCTGGAAAGACCAGTCTGTGGGGATGGGCTCCCCTGCATGTAGTCACCACATCTCAGGAGGCTCCAAACAGGGCACTGGAAGGCAGGCTGGTAACCTGATTTCTTTATTTTAATTTTAGAGTACTACCCTGTTCTTAAGATCTTCCATGTGCCCTGTGCTGAGGACAGGCACTCACCATCAGACAGCAGCTAACCACACACAGTGATAAGTATGTCTGGGAAGTAGTACACAGACCTGCATACCTGAATCACCAATCCCGATGTGTGCCCTCCAGCGGTGTGACTTCAAGGACCTCTATGTCAGTGACTTCAAGGACCCCATGTACACTGCCTGCCACCATCAGCTCCTTAGAGTTCTGATTCTCCGCTAGTTACAGAAAGGTGACTGGATCCATTGAAACTTGAGTGACACCAACATAGTCTTAAAACAAATGAGTATTTCTGAGCATCTATTTTCAAAGAGTCATTTCCTCAGCGTGGGTCAGTTTTAAGAGTACTAAGGAATTGCCACTTGTGAAATTAAATAAATATTGAGAAAACCAAGTGAATTACTCTAAAAATAGAGACAGTGGGGACATGGAGAGATACCCATAGGCACTAATCACAATCTTGCCTCACCTTTAACCAACCATCATCTAGACTGCCTTTGGTGTGACATGTCACTATAAAGGTTCTTGAAAAAAGTGAGCAGTCTCTAGGGAGGCTGCTCCTGGGGGGTGTGGGACACATCACAGATATAACTGAACTGCAGAGACTGGGTGTGTTTTCCTTGTCCTAAAAGCAAAGTAGGTAACATCATCAGGACTTCATGTAGGGGACATGCTCAGCCTCACAGTTAGAGCTGTAGGACCTGGGATCCCTGGAAGGAAGTCATCAAAATGAGAAGAGCAGAACTTCAAAGTCATTGATGAGGATGAACCAGAAGAGCTCACATAGAAGACAGTGGTATTGGGACTGAACCAGGACATGGTATAGGATTTGTGTCTGGCTGGCTGACCCTCAGGATCCTTCTGATCCCAAGCTCCCAGAAACCAGAGTATAAGGAGGGTGAATAGGACCCTGTAGGGGCATGATGAGTGTCTGTGCCCATCTTGGGTGCTCATCCTCACAGGTTCAACATCAGGGATGAGTAGTCTGAGTAGTCATTTTGGAACAGGACTTTCTTATACACAATGGGCAAGTCCTGTGGCTCTCATCTACCCAAGGATTGGTTCCTCCTTGCAATCACTCTGTAGATCCCATGAGGCCTGTTCTCCCTCAGAACTGCTTCCAGCAAGGGTTTTAGTTATATGTGACATGAGGAACGCCCAAACATGCATTCAATTGGCTGGAAAGATTTATGCTTATGCCTGTGGTATCCCGCCATCCTGAAGTATAGTCGGTCAACACGATTTTAAAAAAGTAGGGCCATTCCTATGTGCCAAGCCTTGCATGGCTTCAGGAGACCCAGCATGTCCAATTATTTCTGCTATGCTGTTGCTAGCTCAACCTACCAAGTGTCAGGAAGGCATGGGCTGATGAGGTGGAGGTTACAATAGTAGCCTTCATTCTGGACTTCTGAATCCCCACTGAGCTTACAGGGCTGACCATGAACCAGAACCCTTTTAGCAGTCTGGAAAGCTGGCCAGGAAGTGTGAGGGAAGATAGGGGTGACAAGATGGAAAGAAAACTGGGTGGGAGGGTGATGCAGCAGAGACACTTGGACCAGTCCACTGGCTAGACCAGGATCATGAGTGAGTCCATCCACTGAACCACAAAACCCAAGAGGTCACATAAGTGTTTGCATTTGCCCTGATGGAAAATGGAGGTCAAAGAGTTGAGAGTCAACAGAATCCAGCAAGAAAATGATATTGCCCCATACCAGTATAGGCTGGGTTTGAGGCAATATTTTGTAAAAAAAAAAAAAAAAAAAAAAGTGTGTGTGTGTGTGTGTGTGTGTGTGTGTGTTTGCACACATGTGTATAGGCCAAAGGAGATCATGTGTGTCTTTCATTGTCTTAGCTCACCACTTTATTCCCTCTCGTGGAACTTGTAAATCACTATTTTGAGGTTCTTTTTTTTTTTTTTTTCACTATCTTAGTGGCCAGCAACCCACTTCCAATTGCTGAAATTATAAGACTGTAGGGCTATGCCCAATTTTTTTTTCAGCTAGGATCTTGGAGCTTTTAGTGTTCCTGCAGCAAGTGTCCTGGTCTGATGAGCCATCAGCCCCAAATTTTATTTTCCTTTATCAATTTATTGTCAGCTTGGATAGGATAGCATATGTGTGAATAAATAGACAAATAAATAAATAGATAATAAATAGATAAAGAAAGTGTGTTAAATATATACCATAAAGTATTAAGCAGCCATTAGAAAAACAAAACACTGTCCTTTGCAGAAAAAAAAAAACCTGATAGAATTGAAAATTACCATGTTGGATAATAAACCAGAGTCACAAACATGCCACGCTTTCTCTCCTCTGCAGAGTGCATGTTCCAGAAGCATCGATGCAGAGGTGGAAGGGGCACAGAGGAAGGTGTGCAGGAGAGGAAGCAGCTCAGGCACTGAGGGAAGATGTGCACTTAAGTGGCTGCAGAAATGCCGTTTTGTACAACAGGGACACACAATAAACGCATTGCTCTTACACTGGATCTAATAACAACAAAACGTTAAAAGATTAAAAAAAATTGGGGAGAGTGGCCATGAGGAATGAGCCCTCTTTTCAAGAACTTATATCCAACACACACCCCTAAATTCAGAAATCTTTGGTTTTTAATAGGCTTCAAACTAAGAATTACCCATCACCCTGCCCAGCATGTATTCATTTATACCCACTTTCTTTCACTGTTTCAGTCATTAACTTGCCGGCCTGCGTTGAGGATGCAGGAACGCGGTGTGACGTGGGCTCTGCTGAGTGACTGACGCCTGCCCCAGAGCACGGCTTCTCTTTTAATAGGACTTTTGTTTTAGTTGCATTTCTTAAGCTGATTAGTAAGGATGGGATTTTAATTGGGGTCCCCACTTTCTTTGAGTCTTTGGAAGACAGCAGTGTGAGGGTTTTTTTTTTTTTTTTTTTTTTTTGTAACACATAATTAATCAGCGGAGGAAAATCTTCTCAGGAATCGCTTTGTTCTTCCTCGCTCTGTAGAGAATTATCCGGTCTTGGTCAAAGCAGGTTAGACCTCCATACAAAAGATATCTTAATGATGTCAAAATGAAGCCCGCATTTCTCACCTTTGGGCCAGAAAGAGAGGAAGAGTATCTTTTTCTTTTTTTTAAAGTAGCCGGCCTGTCCAAAGCCTCAGGCCCTCGCTTCATTATGGCTGGACTCACACAAATCCGCACAAGTGTGTGAGCTTCCTGCCTGGGCCCCAGGGCAGCAGTGGGAATGGCCCTCCATCGCCGCAGGAATGCATTTATGATCATGCGACGCTTAAGTCTGTTTTTATTTCTCATTTTATGGAAAATGCAGCCGTAATCCCTTCAGAATTCCCCTGCGCTTAAATCTCAGAGAGCGTTCTCGGCCGCCTCTTAACGTCTCAAGGGTCCTTCAAGTTGCATAAGCCCATATTCAACAGGTAAAACCCACTTTGTTCTGTAGAGATGGCTGGAAATAACGCAAAATTAAAGATTTAATCTTCTGGCGCGCGGGGAGGGGGGGTGATGCGGCCTTTCCTTGGTCTGTCACAAAGAAACTGAAAGTCTAGCTAGCACCTCCTCAAGATGCAGGGAAGTCTTTGATTGGCAGTGCCTGGTGCATGATTCCCCAAAACTGTGTTGCTGGAAATTTTATTAATACAATTCAACAATTAAGAAACCAGGTCAGCCTGCAAAGGTGTGGGAGACCTCCTTCCTGGTGACGGGTGCTTCCCTAACTCACAGCATTTATGTGCAGGGGAATAAAGAAGCCAAGCTTTGGCGACAGATTATTTTGTCATACTGACAGGAAAACCCTGGTCCCACCAACATAACCCAGAAGTGGCAGTCAAAACATTGATACAAGAGGGTGGATATGAGCAGAGCACCCCGGGGACTGAATGTGTTCTTGTTAGCCGTCACCAGGCATTCCAGGGCCTTTGAGCTGAATAGTCTGTAATTTGAATTAACTCTCTAAATTCATTGTTTTTAGAAACATGATAGGAAATGTCATGTCTGCGCCCTTGGTGCTGAAACCAGGCCCACAGACAGATACGTGGGTGTTTACACAAATGCTTTGCCCTGTTTCAGGGCATGGGAGGTCCCCGAGAGGATGCTTGTTGTGATAACTTTTCCTAGATGTGAACAAACATCTCTTCACACCAGATAAGGTACCAACACAGTAAAGATCCCACCAAAGTCCACATAGGAAAACCTTACAGGTCATGGATAAGGAGCTCATGATCACAGGAGTATGGCTGATCCCAGGGCAACTGTATCAGCCCACCATCATGGATGATTATGATAACCTCATGGAAACTACATCATGGAGTTCCACTTTTGGTGAACCTTCCACCTCCCACACACTCTAGCAGCTCCCAAGACCCCTAGCAGCTGGAGCAGGGGCCAGGAGAGAGGCATGGCTGGGATGCCAGAGGAGGGTCCTTGACTCTCACACTCTGTGGAATGCCAACAGCTCCACTACCACTCCAGAAGACCTAGCTGTCACTATATTCTGCGTCTGGTCTCTCATTTAGTTGCCATGGCTACCAGGCCCTGATTATCTCTACTCCAAGATGGCTGGGAAGGTCGTTGTGTGCCTGGATGGAAATGCCACAGTGGCCACCAGTAAAGCCTGACACTAGAGGCTGGCCCTGATCTTGGAGCAAGTGAAGTGAAGTGGGCCATCCAAATATCCCCTTTTGCTCTAGAAAGCTGCATTTGGCATACTGTGCCCTTCACTTCCCAGTGTTTTTATTTGTACCCCTAACGGCATAGGAGCAGACAGCAAGATACCCAAGGGCACTGTCAGCTGACATGGGCTGTGCCAAAGGCCCCACAGCATCTGAGGATTGACACAACTCAAGGGCACAACTGTTCAAATTGTCAGCATTTGGGTGTCTCCTCTGATACTAAGCGGAAAACGGGATTAATGTGGCCACAGGCAGGTCACGGAGAGCTTTCAGGCTGGGCTCCCCCCCATCCCCATGATGATCAGAGATTCCCCTGCAACAACATACTCTATTGCCACTACTTTCTTTGCCCACTTGCTAAATGGTAAACCCCTATTGCTAAAGACACCTTAAGCTTTAGCTGCAGAACATAGAGAAATCAAGCTGGAACTGATATGACATCTCGGATGGATGGCTGCCATAGTGCCAGAAGGTGCCTTGCAGCCTGCTGGATAAGACAATGTATCAGCAGATAGCTGTGGACTATTTGTGCCAGATAACTAAGTCATCAGGCAAGGTATACCTATTGGTGCTATAGTGGCATGACTGTTCTGAGAGCTTTCAACCAATTTCTGGTTGAATTCGAGGTCCACTTTAAAGGTGGAAATTCATGCCCAGCACTGAAAACATGGCAAAAAGTGCAGGGCTGAGAAAGTCATAGGACGTAACAGGAACCTATGTTGCTTTGCAGAGTGGAGGTATTGTCAAATTTCCTTCTACATATTTATGTTTATACTCAAAGATTTATGGTGCTCTCAACTGTGGTCAAAGAAACTTCTTTTCATGTAAATGTGATGATGAAGGTAATGTACACTTTCATTGTGGGTCAGAGTGCTGCATTTCTAGACAGCTTTCTATGAACCTGTGCCCATTTTGTGCTCAAGTCCAAGTTTAAATAGCTAAGGCTCTCTAGGGGAACAGGATCAGAACACACCACCACCGCCACACACACACACACACACACACACACACACACACACACACACACACACACACATACACACACGAGGTTTTATTAGGTTGGTCCAGCAGTGTGGCCATCTGCATGCCAGAGAGGCTGAGACCACAACAGCCCAGTTCACAAAGCTAGGTGCCTCAGCAGACTTAGTCTGCTGTTCAGAAGCAGAAGCTTCCTAGAGGGTCACTGGTGTTGAGCCCATGTGGGAAAGTTGGTATCTGATAGTGGCAATGACAGACACTCTTGCTCAGGAAAAGTCATGAGGAGCAGGCAGATGACATGGCTTTTCTCAGACTCATTATAGCTGGGTTGCTTCAGAAGGCACCACCCACTTTGAGGATGGGCCTTTCCTCTTTAATTACACATCTCTGGAAACTCATGTGGACACGTGCAGAGGTGTGTCTCCTAGGTGATTCCAAATCCTGTCAAGTTGACAAAGTTACTGTCACATTTGCTTTGAAAATCCATCCAAGGAAAAGCAACAGGCACCTGAAAACTTGAACCCTTGTCTTCTAACTACACGAATGAACATGTAACCTCTCCCAGCATGGTCTTCTCCCTACCACACTGGCCCATCATAGAACGCTCTGTCTCAGCCCATCTCACCTATACCAGTGACTCACAGGAAAGACATCACTGGGCCAGGAAGGCACTGTGACTGAGCAAAGATGCTGAAAAGACCTGGGTTTTTCTAGATCTTGCTTGTCCTTTCTAGAAAAGGGGAAGTTGTTGTGCAGTTGCAGGCATGCTTCCTCTCTGAGAACAGAGATTTGTCTCATGCATAATTTTTGTCTTCTTAATTTGCACTAATTTAGTTTTAGACAGTTTCATACACACATATAATGTGTTTCCATTGTGTTCACTCTCCATTAACCTTTCTAATCGCCTCTGTCTTTCACTGGACCGCCTCTTCTTTTCTGTATTTGTGTGTGCATGCATGTGCAAGTCTGACCCACTGAGTTGAATGAGCATTGGTGTTTTGTTTCCAGGACTCAAGCAACTTACCAATAGCTATACCACTAAAAGTTCACCTCTCCAACAGCAACCATTAACTGCCTTTCCTCATTCATGATGGGACATTGCCAGGCCTAACCTTGTTCAGCTAACCACAGCTGATGTGAATTCCTGAGGACACCAGTCATGCCACACACAGACAATGGTATTCTACAACACTCACTCTTCATCCTCTGGCTTTTCTATTATTTCCATTCCCTTTTCCATGACATTCGTTCAGCTTTGGACAGTGGTGCAGATACCACACTTAGGGCTGAGTATTTGACAGTCATTTTGGCTGTGTAAGTGTCTGTTGCTTCTCCTTGGGCAGGTGTGACAGTAACTTTGTCAACTTGACAGGATTTGGAATCACCTAGGAGACACACCTCTGCATGTGTCCACATGGGTGTTTCCAGAGATGTGTAATTAAAGAGGAAAGCCCCATCCTCAAAGTGGGTGGTGCCTTCTGAGGCAACCCAGCTATGATGAGTCTGAGGAAAGCCATGTCATCTGCCTGCTCCTCATGACTTTTCCTGAGCAAGAGTGTCTGTCATTGCCACTATCAGACATCTGCTATCCCACATGGGCTCAACACCAGTGACTCTCTAGGAAGTTTCTGCTTCTGAACAGCAGACTGAGACTGCTGAGGCATCTAGCTTTGTGAACCAGGCTGTTGCATTCCCAGACCCCCCCTCTTCTTTCTCTCCCTCTTTCACTCTGTGTATGTGGGGGGTGGCTGTGGTGGTGTATTCTGATTCTTTTCCTCTAGAGAGCCTTAGCTATGTAAACTTGCACTTGAGCACAAAACAGCACAAGTTCATGGGAAAATCCTGACTAAGAATTCTGAGAAAGATTCTGAATTGGGAAACCGTAAAGCAGGGGTGATTAATATTCACTCTTGTCTGCTAATTTATGAAAACACAGAAAACATCTAATTCTATTTCAGAAGAATGGTGTGAAATTCAGCCTGATGTGAGGTCCATCAGCTCCTTCACACTGATACTGAGTTTCATTGCTGGTTGCAAAAGGGAAGACAGAGTTCTGGGGGTAGGTGGAGCCCATGGCTCTCCCCACACGTCCAGGTGATACTCACTAATGAAGAAATTAGGCTGGGGTTCTAGATTTTAACTTAGCCCCATCAAAATATCATAGCTATTCCAAATATTCAGACTCAGTATCAGTTCCCCCACTAAAAATAATACTTTTTATGTGTGTTAACACAGAAACCAGACAGATAAACAAGCTACAGTGGTGTTGATGGATGGGGTGGGGGAGTGAGCAGCATGGAGACAAAGCTGTTGTCTAATCTCCAAATGATGTCTAAACAGGAGTCAGCTTTCCAGACTGGCCACCAGAGTCTGTTTGCACCACAAGCTGGCTGGGCTTCTTTGCTCCTCTATCTGTGTTCATGTTGAGTTAATTCCTCCTTTCAGGACCCCGTGAAGGTTCACTACAAACAAAACACCCTGTTCCAGTTTATGGAGCTCCCTCCAGAGCAACAGCCACAGAGAAGGTTCTCCAGAAGAGCATTCTCCCCTAAACTGTCAGCCTTTGTCATACAAGCAAACACTTGGAGCCTCAATAGATTTTGATTTGGACACTGGTGAGATAATTTCAGTCATAACATTGTTAGCAGTTGCAAAGAACAGAAACCACTCACTTTCCTGAGAAATGAACAGAAGAACCCAGCCATTAATTGTCACTAATAATTGCTACTGCTTAAAAGTAAAGATGTTTAATTTGGCAGAGGTGCCGGTGTATAGTGATGTTAGATTTTGTGTGAAGAGGACAACTAGGCATCTCTCTACAGACCTGAATGCTGTGTGCAACATGAACATGCAACCACTCACGCCAAAAAGGAAACAACAAAACAAAGTCTGGATACAGCCCAAATCCGACTTGGTAAATCGATGACTTTATTGATCTTACTTATAGGAGTAGGGCAAGAAGTTATTTGTGTGTGAATGACTCAGAGCCAGCTGCATCACCAGTGTGATGACCCATGAAAGATATAACCCTGAATCTCTCTACATGACTGGCAGGCAGCTCAACTAGTCCAAAGAATGTCTCTTCTGAGTAGTTCTGTTCTGAGTCTCATTCCCTTGGGGAGGGAGGTGCCTAGTGCATCTGGTCAGTTTCAGGGACATCCTGAAACTTCTGAGTTTATGTTCCAGTCTTTAAAAGCCTCCTTTTAGAACTCCTCACATCTTAGTAAGTCAGGAAGAAGCTGCTTCGCACGTGTCCTCTGTGTCTTCTATGTAATAAGTCATATAATAAATGGACAAATGTTTCTACCATTTAGTGCCAAGTACCTTCCCAAAGTCTGACTTTCCCTCTCTCAAGGGCCCATATAGCTAGAGAGGAAGGTGCTTAACTTTGAACTCATGCCCATGCCTAAGATTTGGACTTGTACCACAGAGGCTACTGTCCTGTGTAAGGACTTCCATTCTGTGTTTGCTCTGTTGGGTTTTTGGGGGTTGCCCAGGATATACTGACTGTCATCATAAAGGCCAGACCAGAGCATAAGGTACTGAGGGTTCCCGGAGACGTAAGTTTATAACTGGCCTCCAAATCCTCCCCACTTAAGGAAATGACTACTGTGGGTGATGGGTTAAAGGGGAAATAAAACCTAACCAAGAAAAAAACACAAATCAGGTTGGTACGTGGTGTGAAAAGTGGTCTAGTGGTAGGCTCATTGCTCCCCAAAACCATTTTTAAGCATTGTCTTTGTTAGCTTTAACTGTTATCTTGATACAACCTAGAGATAACCAAGAAGAGAATCTCCATTGAGGGATTTTCCAGATCAGATTAATCTATGGAATGTCTGTAAGGGATTGTCCTGAGTGTTCATTGATGAAAGTGCCACTAGGCATGTGCCTCTGGGCTGTTCAAAAAAGCTAGGAATGAATAAGCCTGTGGTTGATCATGTTAAGAGTATGTTTTTCCCCTGCCAGTCTGGCCCCAGAGCTGTGCCAGCCTAATAACACACTGAGACGCTGTATTACATATTAAGCTGTTGGCCAGTTACTAGTGTTTCTTATTGGCTAGCACTGTCTTAAATATTAACCTATTTCTGCCAACCTAAGTATTTCCACGTGCTCTTATCTTATCAGAGAGAAGGCCTGGCATTCTACTCTCTCTGTCCTCCATGTTGAATCTCCTCCTACCTCTCCCTGAATTCTGCTTGTCTCCTCTTCCCACCTATCTTGCTTTCCTATTGGCCAACAGTGCTTTATTCATTTACCAATAAGAGAAACATATTTACAGAATGGCATCCCCCATCGTTTCCTCTTTTCTGTCTAAAATAAAAAAGGTTTTAATCTTAACATAGCAAAATATATAACAAAACAGTTAACAATAACTACAGTTAACAATTTCCATTAACATTTAGCAAGATTTAAAGAAAATATTCCATCATCTTTTCTATCTTTGTGAGTCTAAAGTCCTATATGTAACTTATATTTAATCCTAACTAAGGAAAACTATAACCGTAACTATCTGTGTTCAACTCCATCAAAGACCACAGAAGGATAGTATATAAATGACAGAGACATCTTGTTACCTGATCAGTCACCTGAAGTTCTTCTGTAATGTTCCATCTTCAGCCTATAGGCCACAGTGTGTCTGGCAGACTCCTCAGCAAAGCAGGAAACTTTAAACTGTCCACCTGTATTGGCAGTTTTTCAGTCACTTTTTTTCTGTGTCCTGCAGAGTGTCTGGCAGACCCTTCCATGAATCGGGAACTCTCCACCACTGTCTATCTTGTCTCAGCAGTCAGTTTCCTGCAGGTTCTGTATGTCCAGTTTATACACCATAAAGTCAAACAGTCCAGACAAGAGCAGTATCTTGCCCAAATGGCTAGTCTTGTCTTTTTAAAACCATTTTATCCTGTTTCCTTTTCTCTTTCATGCCTACATATATTTTAAAGCACAGTGTAAACCTTTAGAGTTTTTTCTTAATCTGAATCTGTCTTTAATGTAAATCTTTATCTTTTACTGTCCACAAGTCTTTATCTGGTAACCAACAACATTGCTAAAATGAAAGCAATAGCTGTATCAGTCCCGGGTCTATCCAAGATGGTGGTGGGTACTTTTACTGCTCACTGCCTTGGTCTACGCTGTCATCCAGCAGCATGCTGCTGGCTTGGAGATGTGGTCACTGCCATTGCCAGCTCTTGTACACACCATTAAGTTGTTAGCAGAGCTCTTTGAAAGCCTTGAGGTTTCTTGCTGCTTATGCTGAGTCAAGAAACCTCCCTTAAAGGAGCTGTGCAAATTTCTGCTTGTCTCTAACAAAACAGAGTTCAACCAAGAGAAATGCTGTTACCAAGAAGCTTTGCTTGTCTCTGTTCCTTTATTTATAAAACCCTTTTTTAAGCTTTTGTCAAGTTTTAAGTGGAAGTTCTTGTTAGCCACGTTGCGGTGCCATTATGTTATGAGTAGGTTTTCCTGCCGGTCCCACAGCCATGCCAGTCCCAAATAACACACCAAGATGCTGTATTAAGTATAATTCTGTTGGCCTGCTACTAGCATTTCTTATTGGCTAGCTCTGTCTTAAATATTAACCCATTTCTATTAATCTAAGTATTTCCATGTGGTCTCATCTTACTGGGAGAGAGGGTCCAGACCTCTTTTCTCTCCAGTCTCTCCATGTTGACTCCTCCCAACTACTTCCTCTCTCTTCCTTCTCTCCTAGTCCCACCTATCTTGCTTTCCTGTTGGCCAACAGTGCTTTATTCATTAACCAATTCGAGAAACATATTTACAGAATGACATCTTCCATCAGTTGAGCCAACAAGCAGCATTCCTTCATGGTTTCTGCTATAATTCCTTTGCTGAGAGGTGGCTCTTGCTTGCATTCTCACCTTGACTTCCCTCAGAGATAGGAACGATAAGCCAAATAAACCCTTGGTTCCCATAAGCTGCATTGGACCCAATTGATATATCATCACAGCAGAAAGGAGGCTGGGACACACACATTTTCACCTCCCCTGCTCTCTGCAGTGCCTTGCATGCACGTGGCCTCTTTACCTTTTTGTCTTTACCATCCCCCCTTGTCTCCTCCCCATCTGGCCTGCTCTTCTCTCTCATGATGGCTTTCCAGATCTTCCACTGTTTCCAGGACCAGCCTGCAGCAAAGAGCTTTTCTTCCTCAGTCTGTGCCAAGGTTCACCACGCTACTGTCCCTGAGGACATCCTCAGTTTGAAAGAGACCAGAACAAAAGCAGCAAGCCTCAAAGGGCTGGGAGGTGAAAGGTGGCTCTGGGAGCAGCCCATGGTTCTAGCCCTCTGTGCAGACTCTCTACAGAGCTGGTCCTCACAGCACTGCAAACTAGTTCCTGTGGCCTGAGCTGACACAGAAAATATCTTATGTGCCCAAAGCACAATGAATCAAGAGCTACCATTCCATGGCTCTGTTATCATGGGAAGATGTGCTCTATTCCCAAGCAGTGTGACAGGCCCCTCTTTTCCTAGTGTTGTGCCTGGCCTCTGACAACAATCTGCCAGAGTACCTGTGCTTATTCTATCTTCCTGTCTAGGTGACTGGGATCTGATGGCCAGCAAGCATGAACCCGATGCTGCCCTGAAAAGCCAAGCTCCTGACTGACCTGGCAATGACACTGTCTTTATAATGAGGCACAGTGCTCCATGTCCTAGGAGAATCTTTCCTGTCATCACACTTGTACCCTGATGGTTAGAGGTCAACAGAAAATCCATTCCTCCCCTTACTTCACCAATGAGAAAGATAGCACACATATGTGACCACCTCAAGTCACACCATACATGACATCTATCACTGCCCAACCCAGCCACAAGACCCTACCCACCCACCCACAGGCCCTATGTGAGTGTAGAAAATCTGACTGCTTTTGATTTGCTTGGCACAATTTTGATAGTTAGAAATGGATTCTGGGTCAAGGAAAGCCTCTGGTGGTCCATGTTTGATATGTGTAGTGTGACAGAATATTGCCAGAGTCCCCAGCAAATAAAGGAGCAACAATACTACCCCAGAGGTTTCAGAGACCTCACTCACATTTGCAGATGACAGGTAAGGGTGTTCCAGGGGGCACTGTAACTGCTCTATCAGCTTAGAAAATAAATGGTTTCTGACATTTTAAATTACCTGCCCTCCAAACAGCCATTTGAAAAGACAAGCCTTTACTCTGCCATGGCTGGGGTAAGGATGCTCTCACACAGATGGAAATGTCACACTGCAGCCCTGAAACGCCGACTAGGGTACCATTTTACAGGTACTGCTGTTGAGGAGTGGGGCACTGGTTCATTTCTTGGATGAATTCGCATAGACATTCAGGATTCCTGACCCTGTGCTAGACTCGAGGGATGCTGTAATGTGCTTGGGGGTTTCAGCACAGTGTGGAGGTACTCTCTGGCCACTCTGTTGAACCCATATTGACTGTCCAGGATGGGGCCAGAGCCCGGATGGAAAGTCTACACCATTGCATCCTTAGTACATCACTGTCAAACCATTCTTTAAGCCTCACGGTTGCCCAGCCTTGTGCGCTGAACTGTATGAACCATTGACAAGTGCCCTGAGGCCAGGTCCACAGCTGGGGTCTGTCCTGTAGGTAATCCAGGGTAGCTACAATCTAGTCATGAGGCTGTTTCATGAGCGCCAAAGGCTGTGTGTTTTCCAGTGCTGAATCACCACATTGAGGAATCATTAGATGTCATGGTTTCTGCATCTTGCTGAAACCCAGAGAACACCTCATAGGAAAAGGAAGAACAAAACCCACTTCAGCCCACCTATCTGGCCTGTGACAGCATAGTACCCCACCAGGACAGTGGGGCAGCCTCCGACTGTGTGGAACACAGCCTGTAGGACAGGGGTCCCACTGTTCATCTTTGCAGGAAGCACCTGGGTTGACCTGCAGCTCTGTTGCCATGGTACCTGAAGCCCTTGGTTTCCATGGCACCACTCCGGGAAGGTAGGCAGAGGATGACTGGTCTGAAATGCATGTTTCCCCCTTTCTCATATAAAAAGTGTATATATGCCACAAGATCTGTGGAAGGCTTACAGTCATGTGTGCAAATGACAGCTAGTCCGCCAGACCCTGAGCTCCTGTGACCACTATTCTCCCTCCTCAATGTTGTCCTTGCCTTGATCTCTAAGAATAAGTCATTGGTGAGATCAAACAGATTAACTTAAGGTAAGGAATAGATTCTTCTAGGTGCATGCACATGCGCGCGCACACACACACTCATTCACACACACACACACACGCATGCACGCACGCACGCACGTATGCACGCACACGCATGTGTGCATGTTCACACAGGAGCCAGTCCCTCTCATGTCCACACTTCCCAAGACAACAGGTGATGTTGCTGAAGTGTGTGGGGTAAATGGACAGGGGTTTGAAAGAGAAACCTCAGTGTGGAGGAAGAGGGAGCCTGGTGGTGGCTTGCCAGATTCCCTGCCTTATTACACATGCCTACCACACAGACTTCTGCTGGACCCTCTGACTATTAACATCAGGTGCTGTTGGAGTGAGGGGGGCTGATGGCAAGCCTTTCCTATGGTGTCTCATCTACAAAAAGGCCCCAGGGGTGTGTGAATGGTTCCTACAGAGCCTGGGAAACTAGTTATTGCTACTGTTGGAAACTGTCCTTAGCTCTCCTGTTATTAGATACAATATCTGTCCATCTATCCCCCTCTCCACTACTTTGGTCTTACAGCTGGGCATCCACTGAGGAGATGAGTAAGTGAGTCCTCTCCAGGCAGTATACCTTGCTTTTTTCCTTCCTGGGCACTGGGAAGTTTAAGGTGCATGTACCTGCATCTGATGGGTGATGGTTTTGCTAGAGGATGACATGGAGGTCAACACAAGGCAATGAAGGGAGGAGGAGCTGGAGCCTCACCTTTAGTCCAGCCCTGGTAAGGACACTGACCAATCCAATCCCTGAGAACTAAGTCTGCAGGATGAAATCTAAGCACCCCATTATGTGGAGACTTCCAAATATGAGTTTAAGGGACACATTCAAACATGACAGACTCAACACCACCTCATTTTGCATTTGGGGGAGAATAGCATCCCTTTACCTGGCACCATAAATCTCAAGGCCTCTCTGCTGCAGTTCATGATTTCTGGGCCAGTCATTCATCCTTAGTACTGTGTTGACTGAATCTCTCTGTTTGGAGTTCTATTCTACGTTCTCTTCTTGTTCTCAGGAGGGAGACAGAATTTTCTAGAAGCTCTGGCCTCATGGAGGCTGTGGTCCCCATAGGCTCATATATTTGAATGTTTGTTCACTGAGGAGTGACACTACTAGGAGGTGTGGCCTTGTTGGAGGAAGTGTGTCACTGAGGGTGGGCTTTGGGGTTTTAAATGCTCAAGCCAGGCTCAGTGTCTCACTTTTCCTGATGCCTGTAGATCCAGATGTAGAACCCTCAGCTCCATCTGCAGCACTGTGTCTGCCTGAACACTGCCAGGCTTCTCACCATGATGATAATTGACTCAACCTCTGAACTATAAGCCAGCCTCAATTAAATGCTTTCCTTTATAGGAGTTGTCACTGCTATGGCATCCCTTCCTTCACAGTGACTAGGGTAGTGACTAGGGCAGAGGCTGAGGGGGGAATTCTCCCACAGGGACTAGAAGTCCTGCCCTTTCTACACACACACAGGGACCTCATAGTCCCACCAACTTTGGTCACCTTAACCTGCCTGAGTCCTGCTATTCTGGGTTTGCTTGGGAAGCTGCTTACTCCACAGGCCCTGTATACTCTCTATCTTACCCTGACTGGCCCAGTGTCCAGCCTTCAGAGCACATTTAGGCGCAAGGAATCCATCCTATATTTCTTGTTGTTGTCAGCATGTCTTCACATATTGATTGATATACTATACAGTATATTAATATACTATAGATTTTAGATTATATTACCTAGAATCATCTGGGAGCCAAGCCTCTAGGATGACTGCTAGAGTTTCTAAAGTAGGTTAATCAAAGTGAGAAGACCCTTCCTTAATGTGGGTAGTGCCATTCCATGGCAGGATTTGATTTATTTATTTTTTTTAATGTGGAAGTGAGCCTAGGATCAGCATTCATCTCTCTGTGATTCCTGATTGCAGATGCAATGTTGACCATCTACTTCATGCTCCTGCCAACATCAACTTGAATTGAGAGCCTAAATAAATATTCCTTTTTCTAGGTACTTTTGTCAGGTATTATCTGACACTGATATGGGATAATGCTCTTGTTATTTGTACTGGTTTAATAAAATGCTGATTGGCCAGTAGCCAGGTAGGAAGTATAACTGGGGCTAACAGACTAGGAGAACTCTTGGAGAGGAAGACAGAGACAGTAACGAGGCAGAGGAAGGAAGATGAGAATGCCTTACTGAGAAAAGTACCAAGCAATGTGGCTAAACATGGGTTATTTTAAGTTGTAAGAGTTTGTTAGTAACAAGCGTGAGCAGTAGGAAAAACAGTTTATAATTAATATAAGCCTCTGTGTGTTTATTTGGGACTGAATGGCTGCAGGGTGGGGCAGGACAGGAATTTTTATCTACAGACACCATAATAAGAAAAGTAACTAATCCAGCATACAAACTGTGAGTTTCATCATGGCATTGTTATACACACACACACACACACACACACACACACACACACACACACACACACACTTGCAGCACAGATTTTAACAGAATACTGACTAGGAGATGAGTAAATAGAACTAACGGGTTGAAAGGGCTCCAAGAAAACCATAGTCCTTGTAGGACTGAAAAGACTTTGGGATAAGAACTCAGAAGGTTTGCACAGATCTAATAGGCCCTTTGGAGACCCTGGGAGCTTGCCTCAGGACAAATAGTCACAGCAAAACAAATGGACAGGTGTAAGTGGTTTCTCTGGCAATGTTGATAGGAACCAGAAGCAAACAAACATATTGTCTTCCTCCTGTGGCCCCAGGCTCCCAGCTATGTCCCCATTGACAGGTCCTCAGAGATCCCTCTGGCCAATGAGAATGACTGTAGTGAATTGCCTAGCTCCATGCTTTCTGTCATCTCTTCTCAAGCAGATGTTGATGATGTCCCTCAAAGTCCCCTGGAGCCATTCCTGGGGGACAGAGTTAAGAAAACTATCACCTTGGACTTTGCTGGTCTCAGTGCAGGTGAGAAAGTCCCAGATACCTGTTCAACATGTACACAAGGAACTGGCAATTCTGGGAACCCCGCGTCCCAGTCCAATCCACAAGGTGTGAACTAAGTGCCCCAAGCTCCCCAAAGCAAGTC
Organism: Cricetiscus sungorus; assembly: GCA_030556225.1. Lineage (NCBI taxonomy): Eukaryota > Metazoa > Chordata > Mammalia > Rodentia > Cricetidae > Cricetiscus > Cricetiscus sungorus. The sequence continues at coordinate 36,299,950 of JANBXA010000731.1, read as the reverse complement.
AACATTGATGTGCTTCTCTGGGGCCTTTGGACAGGACTGAGCCTTTGTCTTCCACCCCTGCTCATTCTGCCCACACATCCACTGGCTCATTGCATCATCCTGAAGCTCTTCCTTCAGGAACACTCTACAGGACACACTATCTAAGCTGCCGTCCGCTGGTAGGTGATCCCCTTTGCCCACAGCTAGGCACTGTGTACAGACCAGACAGCAAGTGGCCTGTCTGAGGTTATTCCCCACATGGCTTGTGTAACTTCTGTCTAATACCATACTCTCAGCAGCATCTCTGAATTCATTGACTTCTACATCTAATTGCAACATGTGTGGAGTTATTATTCTGAACCCAGTTTCTTGTCTGTTTTGCTGTCTGTCATTTGCAAAGACATGTTAGGTTAGGGTACCACATGGTAGCCACAGAGGAGACGTGTCAGTGCTAACTGTGTGTGACGCTATTCCTGGGGACACGGGAGGGCTTGAGTAACCCTCTTCTTACCTCAGATAAGAAACCCAATGACAAACTAAAATAACAATACCAAAGAAGTCCCATTTGGTAAGCCAATGAGTTTTTCGGAGTTGCTTCAGAAGTGTAAGGGATTACTTACAGGAGCAGAAATATCTTGAGAGCTACAGCACCAAAAGTGCACCTGGCATGGATGGTGGCTCAGCAGAGCGGAATACCTCCACACATCCCACAAAGAGTCCAGCTGGTCTCTTGAGCAGCTCAGCTTGATGGAGAGTGTCTCACTGCTTACAATGCTTGGGGAAGGTAGGCCACAGTGAATCTGGTCAGTTTCATGGATTTTCTGAAGCCTTTTAGATGTTTACTTTCTGAGTGTTAAGGAGCCTCTTTGCAGGATGGAATCTCCCACACCCCCTTTAGAGCAAGCTTGACTCTAAGAGGAAATGTTTTATCTCCCAAGAGATCATTGCTGTGGTGATTTGAATAGGAACAGCCCTGGAGGCTCAAAGTTTAAATGCTTCATCCCTAGTTGGAAGAAGAAGGATGAGGACTTGTTACAGGAGGTATGTCACTGCAGGTGGACTTCAAGGTCTCAGAAGACAATGCCAGATAGCCCTCTCCCTTGTGCTCTCTCTCTCTCTCTCTCTCTCTCTCTCTCTCTCTCTCTCTCTCTCTCTCTCTCTCTCTCCCTCTCTCTCTCCCTCTCTCTCTCTTTCCTCTCTCTCTCCCTCTCTCTCTCTCCTCCCCCCTCTCTCCCCCCCTCTATGCATCCTACTTTTGGAAAATGATAAAAAGCTTTCAGCTACTGCCTGCCTGCTCCATGTTCCCAGCTATGATGGTCATAGACTCACCCTCTCCAACTGTAAGACCTCAACAAACCCTTCTATTAAGTTGCCTTTGGTCATGATGCTTCCTCACAGCAATAGAAAAGCAAACAAAACTGCTAATACAATACCTCCATGCATAGCCAGCACCCACCATTAATGTATGCATACCCATCATCTCTAGGCAGCTCTAGAGCAGGGTCATCAGTGGGCAGAACCTGTAATAGCCCAGGTCACAGGGACTCGTGGTGGTGTGGCCCTCTGGAGAACAGCAACTTGACTCTTCATCACACAGCATCGTCGTAACCCATATATGACAAGGCCTCCCACTTCCTAATTTGAGCCTGGTGCTGTCATAAGGGATGAGAGCCACTTGTGAGTTTCTAGCCTTTTCTCAGAGATATGCCAGGTGAGCTGTACCAGGAGATGCAGACAGGTAGGGGCAACCTAAATGGGCACAGGAAGGGCACTGACAGCCATTTCCTCAGAGTTAAAAAGATGTCAGCTGCACTGAATTTCAGGCCCAGGCAGCACTCCTAATTAGCAAATACCAATAGGTACCATGGCCGTACCTCTGCCAACCTTGCCAAGTGCTAAGAAGTAGGTAACCAATAAAGGATGTTTTAACTGGAGAGAAGCCATGGCAAGAGGAAAGGAGCAGGAGAGGGGAGGAGAGAGGGGAGGGGAGAAGGGAGGGGAGGAGAAGGAAAGGAGGAGAGGAGGGGAGAGGAACAGGGGAGGTGAGAGGAGATGATAGGGGACTGGAGGGGAGGGGAGATGATAGGGGACTGGAGGGGAGGGGAGGGGAGGAGAGGGGAGGGGAGGGGAAGGGAGGGGAGGAGAGGGGAGGGGAGGGGAAGGGAGGGGAGGGGAAGGGAGGGGAGGGGAGAAGAGAAGAGGAACATAGCTGGGAGCAGCAGGCATAGCCAGGGGAATTTAGAATCCAGCTCAGCAGAGGGGTTTCCCAGCACCTGGAGCTGCCCAGAAATTGAGCTTCCAGATGCCAAGCAACTTCTCTGTCTGGAACGGCCTCCAGCCTCTGAAGCCCAGACTCCCACATCACACAGTTGAACGCTGCCTCGCTCTACTGAGAGAATCCAGGCTGCTGGCACATCTCAGCACACATGTCCTTGGTGCCTGTCACTGTGCCTCCCTCGACTTCCAGGGCTTGGAAATGACTGTGATCTTTAAAAATATTACCTCAGCTCCAGAGTGGTTTCCAGAAGCTCCACATTATGGGATTACTATCCTACTGAAATTCTTAAATAGCAACACCAGCTTCCTGCTATTTCTCAATGTCACTTTCAAATCTGCTTGAAAATCTCAAAATAAGCACCAGGTCTGGTGGTCCTGGAAGGTTTAATGTTTCTTGCTTTATATTTTTCTAGTGTTACCATGATGGGGCCACACATAAAGTAGCAATGTTCTCACTTGCTTTGACATTCACAACATGTAAAGCCGATGGGTGTGGCTGTGGCCGCAGGGATTTGGTGGCCTGGTTGGTTGACAGAACCAAGCAAAGAGCTTGCAGACATAAAGAGCAGTGCTAAGTCCCAAGACTCACCTCAAGCCCAGGAACACCAGAGCTCCGGGACTAGAGATCAGAGAAGGAGGGCTAGGAGTTGGGTGAGATTATTTCTTGTTTTTCATCTTTTGCTATTTGTATGTGTTTGTTTTTGAGATGGAGTCTTGAGAAGTAGCCAAGATTATTTTAAATAGTGGCCCCCTGCCTTGACCTGTGTACAGCTGGCATTATAGACTGTGATATCACATCTAATTACATATGGTGCTGGAAACTGAACCCAGGAACACATGCTAGGCAACTGCCGCCCGAGCCACATCCCAGCCCTGACATTTGCCCAAGGAAAGTGGAGAAGACTGTATCATCAGTTAGTTACTCATCTGTTGTTTTTTATTAATGGAATCAAGGCTCCATTTTGAGACTGAGATCATCACCTGAAAATTGGAGCATAAATGGACAATGGTAGCCACCCTGCTTTGCTGGGTGCTGTACTTGGTTTTGTCCCTCAGATGTGACTACAAAGAATGGAGATTAGCCTGTTTCTTCTACTGATGAAGTACTGACCTTCAGACAATGCAAACCCTTCTGTTTTGCAGAGGTTCAGACATGGGCCATTCATCATCTTTCTCAGCATAACTCCCCATGTTCCCTGCTTTGAAGCATCCATATTTTAATCTTCAGTGGAGAAAGGTGCTGCTGGAGAAATCAGACATCAGATCCAGAAAGGGCAGTCATTCTTTGAGGATGCCAGGAGAAACATGGGCGTCCCTGAAACCATGCAGGCTTTGTTTTCTCAAATCTTGGCATTGTCTCAGGGACTCCCTGCAAGGCCTCTCCAGCTCTCAGGCGACACCCTTTACTTCCTGCTGGCTGAGATGCCAACTTCTAACTGCAAGGTCACTTTTTGAAGTTGAGTTCCATCTCTGCTTTGATGAATGGATATATCCGAATGAACAGAACACTGTGTCCCCCACTGAAGATAAAGTGTCTAGATAGCAGCTCAGCAGCTAGAGACCAGGGACCCTACCAACAGAGATGCTCTGTTCCCTCTAATTATGGCTATTTTAATGCAGATCAGTGGTTCAAATCTATAACAGCTCCATGAGATAATGCAATTGTGCCTTTTAAAAAAATCTTTCAAGCTTTATAAATTGGGGAAATTAATCAAGTTAAAATAGTCTTAAAGTTCTCAGTGGGATTCCATCCAAGACAAGATGTTGGCCTTTCATTTGGCAAAACGACCAAGCCTTCTCCTTGCAGGACACTGAAGTTGCCAAATACTGTGGCACTCAGGTGACTCATCCAGTAAAGCCATCATGGTGGCTGTGACCTAAATCAGTAAAGCAATCAGTAACTGCTTCAGCATTCATACTCAAAACTGGGTGTATGCAAGATGGAAAGGCAGCTGTGTGGACATTTAAAGATCCCTGGGAAATAGGCATGACTTTCAGAGACAATAGATATAACCCACTGAGGGAATTTTTCTAAAGCAGCACAATGGAAGAAATGGAAACACACCCCAGTCATCTCTGCTCATGGGAATTAAGAATTTTAGCAGATCTTTGCTGACTGTGCATTTCATGGTGTGCACATATGTAACTGTAAGTGTAAATGATTGTGCATGTATACACACGTGCATGATCATGAGTCACTTTTTAAGAACATCTCTTGGTTCTTCCTAGTGACCCATTGTCCTCTCTCCTTGAAGTGCTTAATCTATTCTATCATGTAACTAATTTTGATTTATCATCTCTATGAACAGTGGATATTCATGACAAAGAAAGGAATCATACACACACACACACACACACACACACACACACACCAATAAAAACAAAAACAAAAAAAAAAGCTAAAGACTAAAATCACTCTTAAGTCATGCCATAATAGGAAAAAGAATTCCATTAGCATGAATAATTTTTAGGCTTTTTAAAATTAGTATCATAATCACAATTATGGTTTTTGTATGTGTCATCTCTATTTCACCGCTATATATACATCATGGTCTAAGAGACCATATCAGTGGATAGATAGTATATCACTATCTCTTTTTATTGCATGCTGATCTGCATTTTCTGCATTTATTCTAAATCACTAAAATTAGATTTTTATACCATGGGACCTTCAGGTTACTTTCAATTTTGGCAATATTATAAATAATGTAAAAACAATTTAAGATAAATTTTTGCATATACCTCCTTGCAGTCCCCTGGAGACAACTTTTAGGAGTGGACTTTCTAGGTCAGTTTTTAAAGTTAACACATTTTACCAAAACATCTTCTCAAAAGATTCACTTATCCCCCAAAGGGAAGACATGATCAATCCTGCTGTATCACCCGTCTGCGGTCAGGGCTCCTAAGACTGAGGTGTCAGCAGGCCTGTTTCCTCCAGAGAGTCTAGGCTCTTGCTCCTCCACCCCAAAGCAAGCTGAAGAGTGTGCAAAGCCCTCTAACCGTCTATCCACACCCACTGAGCCCCCATCACCACACTCTTCTCCATGACAGTTCTGCCTGCCTTTGACTGACATTGTGCTTGTCCCCACCCAGATAATCCAAGGCACTCTCCTCATCTCGCAATACCCAGCCACACCTGTAAAGTCCCTTTTGTCACATGAGGCTACATACAGTGTATGCTGGTTAACCTTGGTGGCCAATTTCACAGGACCTGGGGTCAACAAAGAGAAGTCTCTGGAGAGGTGTAGGAGGGTGTTCCCTGGAAGCAACATTCAGCAGTCTGAGAGAACAGCTGGGGCTGAGCTAGTGCTGTCTGTTGGTCTCCTGAAAAGCGGCTTTCTTGACAATTGCGTTCGAGTTGCTATTACGATTCTACACGTAAGCTCTCACTTTGAATCATATTTTATACCCAGAAAAATTAATTTTTACTATTCATTGGTTGCAGTTAAATTTATTTTAGCTGAAAGGGAACTGCCACCTCAACAGGACACGGCTTCCCCTGCCCAATTCCCAAGCACAGACACTAAGCAAAACCTAGGTGACCAGGACACAAGGCTGAAACTGTCACCAACACACATACTGACTTTATTTATTTATTTATGTAGTCATCTGATTCACTGTTTCCCCCGTCCCTTTTATCTAAATTTGAAACAATGATGATTTACATGTCATCCCAGCTTCCTCACCCTGCCATCCACCCCTATCACCCTCACCAAACCCCAGCGCATCCCATTTCTGCTCCCCAGGGAGGGTGAGGCCTTCCATAGGGAGTCTTCAAAGTCTGTCATATCATTTGGAGCAGGGCCTAGGCCCTCCCCTGTGTGCCTAGGCTGAGGGAGTATTCCTCTATATGGGATGGGCTCCCAAAGTCCATTCATACACTAAGGGTAAATACTGATCCATTACTAGAGGCCTCATAGACTGCCCAGTCCTCCTGAATAACACCCAGCTATCAGACTGGAGTCCATGAGCTCTGCCTTGTTCAGGTCAGCTGAATCTGTGGGTTTCTCCAGCCTGGTCTTGACCCCTTCTCTCATTACTCCTCCCTCTCTGTAACTGGATTCTGGGAGTTTGGCTCCGTGTTTAGCTGTGGGTGTCTGCTTCTGCTTCCATCAACTACTGGATGAAGGCTCTAGGATGGCATATAAGGTAGTCATCAATCTCGTTATCATGGAAGGGAATTAAAGGTAGCCTCTCCACTATTGCTTAGAGTGTTGGTTTGGTTCATCCTTGTAGATTTCTTGTACCAGATTTCTCCTTAAATCTATAATGTCTCTTTATTATGGTATCTCTTTTCTTGTTCTTTTCTATTCTTTCTCTATCTCAATCTTCCTGTTCCCTCATGCCCACCTCTCCTCTCCTCTTCTCTCATTTTCTTTCTCCTAATTCCCTCTCCCCTCCCTCCATGCTCCCAATTTGCTTCAGAGATCTTGCATCTTTCCCCTTCTCCAGAGGAGCATGTATGTCTCTCTTAGGGTCCTCATTGTTTCCTAGCTTTTCTGGCAATGTGAATTATAGGCTGGTGATTATTTGCTCTATGTCTAAAATCTATATAAGAGTGAGTACATACTGTGTTTGTCTTTTTGTGACTGGGTTACCTCACTCAGGATGGTTTCTTCTAGTTCCATCCATTTCCCTAAATATTTAAGGATTCCATTGTGTTTTTCCACTGAGTAGTACTCCATTGTGTAAATGTACCACATTTTCTCTATTCATTCTTCAGTTGAGGGGCATTTAGGTTGCTTCCAGGTTCTGGCTTTTCCAAATAATGCTTCTATGAACACAGTTGAACAGATGTACTTGTTTTATGAATGTGCATCTTCTGGGTATATGCCTAAGAGTAGAATTACTGGATCTTGAGGAAGACTAACTCCCATTTTCCTGAGAAACCACCATACTGATTTCCAAAGTGGTTGTACTAGTTTGCACACCCACCAGCAGTGGAGGAGTGTACCCCTTTCTCCACATCCTCTTCAACATAAACTGAGTTTGGTGTTTTTAATTTTAGCCATTCTGACAGGAGTAAAATGGTATCTCAGAGTTGTTTTGATTTGCATTTCCCTGATATCTAAGGATGCTGAGCACTTAAGTGTCTTTCAGCCATTTTAGACTCCTCCATTGAGAATTCTCTATTATTTCTGTACCCCACTTTTTAATTGGATTATTTGGTGTTTGGTAACTAGCTTCTTGAGTT